>ML779179.1:735335-763704 GCA_009831015.1 Picea engelmannii | reverse complement strand
CCTAACCAAGAGGATGGGAGGTCTCATCACGAGCCGACCCATTATGTTCATAGGTATCTAGCAGTATGACATTGCCATTATCTGGTCACCACGCCAGGGCAATGAACTTTGGTTGCATGGCCAAGGGAAAGGGGGTCTCATCACGAGCCAACCTTATCATTTCTGCAAAAATACCAGTGGGTAACACTGTCAGCTCTGGTCACCGTGCCAAGCTAGTGTCCTCTGGTCAAGACCTTGAAGTAAAAAGAAAGAAAAAGCAATAAATAAAGAATAAAGGCAATAAAGGGGCTTGGAAAAAGTGCATCCATGACGGGTACAACTCACCTCCTACAAAGGCACCCATGGACAATACCTACCCCTGGTCTTCACTGTGACTGGACATCCTTAGACCATATCACTTCATGTACATGGCTTGAATGATATTTTGTGGAAACTCTCCTCTTCTTATGGATACCAGCCCAATAGGTTGTTATGTCTATCCCTTTAACTTTGTATAGTAGATCATTGTAATGTCTTTGAGCTATTAGAGGATATGCTAGGAGTTTTATGCATGTATTTGATAAATTTAATGATGAAATATGATTGACATTTCTATGATCCTGAGGACTGATGAGCCCATGGAGGGCGAAGTTTTTGATATGCAGGACCATACCCGGTGGACAGGTACCAGTGGACCGGTACACATGGGGATATGATTAGCTCAGACCTCCATGGGGCTGAAGAGCCCATCAGATGGTTGTTGGGATGACAGAGACAGGACAACGTTGTGACGAGCCTTTGCACAGGAAGAAAGAAGTACGTTCTACCCAGGACACTTTGGCAGAGCCCGACCTAGGGGGGATCACCCATTTCAGATGGACCGTTTTCCCTTTGACAGACAAGACATTACCCAGCAGATCAGGACATTATCCTAAGCATGTGGCAGTGTGCTGGAGCTATTTAGCACATGTGGCATCTTGGAAGAGCCTTAGAAGGGCCAATGTTTGGCCTCTGGATGCTGGATATGCCCAAAAAGGGCCAACGTCTGGCCTCTGGATGCTGGATATGCCCAAAAAGGGCCAACGTATCCCTCAAGAGGGCTTGATGTCCCACCTTTTGCTCATATTATGTCATTTTTCTGGCAATTAATGTAAAAACAATGTAAATTTTGTGGTCAGCCTTGTCGGCTATTTTAATGACCTAAATTTTAACTGAAAGGTCATGGATTGGTATAAATAGAGGAAGTTTTTCCTCATTTTGGACATAACATAACTCACTCTCTTGTGAGAGACTACCTTTTAGCCTTTTTCTTGGTATTTTTGGTGTTGGAAGTGAGGCACAACTCTTCTTGGAGGATTTCTCTTGGCATTTATGGTGTTTCTCTCATGGAAGGTTTACAACTAGGGTTTGATTATGCATTCTTCATGACATGTAAGTGAATTTTTCATGCAAAACTTCTTAAGCGAATGGTTGTAGGCTTAATTTCTTACATTTGCTATTATATTTGCTATTATATTGCTGAATCTTGAAACCCTAGGTAGAAAGCACACTAGTAGGTCATTGCTATATATCCCCATGTTTGAGAAATTGTTTTAGCCATTGATAAAGGAAGATATAGCCTAGCCGTTGCTACACTTTTCTCCCTTTTTCTGAGTTAGCATTAAAGTTATAGGTTGAAGAGAGGAGACGTCCTAGGCCTAGTTAAATCTACATCCAGGGTTTTAACCTTCTAGGGTTTGAAGAGCCTTGCTCCTGCAACACTTTTCTCCCTTAGATATGTACTTTGAAGCTAGCCGTTTTTCCAAGTGTGTTTAGAGAAAGAGGAAGGAGCATGAGGCCTTTCTTAAGCAACACCGGAATGAGCCTCCTTCCCTTAGGGTTTTGATTCTAGGGCCCTGCCATTGCAACACCAAAGAACCCTACCCTCCAGTCTCTGAATTCTAAATCCTCCCAAGTTTTCTTTTGCCCTTGCTTTTGACTCCATTTCACCCTAAGGCACTGGTTAGACTTGCAACGTTGAGCTTGTAGTGTTCAAAATCATCTTTTAAAATTTTCATTTTTGAAACCCTAACTAACCCTAACGCCACTAACTAGGGATGACGTCATACTTGACGCAACAACCCTTCTAACTAGGAAAGAAGCAATTAAGAGATGACGTCAGGCCTTTATTGAGCTAATTTTGATCGATAATACTGTTGGCTTTGTCATTTTGTGATAGATAATGATGAATTGATGATTTTTCATTGGCTAATTAGTAAAACGTTGACCTCATCTTATCTGTTATATTGCTTGTTAAAGGAAATCAGATAATCAAGAAGTACTAACCTTTTGAATTATAGCCTGCAAATATACATATAGTACTGTTATTATCTTGTTCCGGGTAGGTGTTCTCAACAAGGACTTCACTTCTTTATTGGATGACTAGCTGGATTATCTAATACTGGTGGTAACCCGAGAGGAGGGAAAACCTTGCTTCTTGAACTTATATTATTTGCCTCTTCAAACCCCAGGTTACTGGGGATGTCTCCCCTGGGCCAACCTCCCTAAAAAGAAAGAACCCCCCACCGAGGTGACATTGGGTGGGGAAGGTTCCTGTTTCGCCAGTTTGACCCTTATCCTTTAGCCATTTGACCTAAACTACAAACTACGCGATAACATAGCCTATATTTGATATACTTTAGTTTCTTATAGATTTTGAAGATCCTTGTCCCTTGCTCTAGTTGCTCCTCCTGCCACCACTGTTTGATCCTTTCCTTGAAAGTCGAGCGTTCAATCCAGGATTTCTCAAATCTGAAGGGTCCATTCTTTGGTGTGGTTTGGAAGCCCACTTCCAGTTGCACTGGATAGTTATCAGATCCCCCCCAGGGGAGGATGTTGTAATCTAAGGTTAGCCCCTGCATAATGATTGACTTTGATACTAGAAATATGCTGAGTCTTATTGCTACCTGATACTGGTTCATCCGTTTAATGTTCCAGGTGAAATGACCATTATTAGTTTTGAGGTCTACCATCTCCACTGTGTCAATGAATTTTGAGAATCCTTCCGCATCCCTATCCAATATTCTTGTACCTCCTTTTTTCTTCGCAAGTGACGTGATGATGTTGAAGTCCCCTGCCAGGATCCATTGGAGGTTGTTGGATCAGGTTTTAAGGTCTTCTAAGTCTCATATGTTTCCTCTCTTATCCTTTGACACCTGGGGCCCATACACATTAGTGAATAGAATCACATCTGTGTTCCCAATGATTTTCATGCAAACCATGAGGGTGTGTCTGGTCGCTTTGGCCGCCATTAGGCTCAGTACTTGTGGGTTCCACAAGGTGAGAATTCCTTCTACCATTTGTTGGCCTCCGATAGCCACCATCTTGTAATTGTGCCATTTTTGTTCACTGATTTCCTCCATTCTGTCTGTATTGCATTTTGTCTCTTGAATAAAACAGAGATCCGGTTGTTCTTGCTTTAGTCTATTCCTAAGGATTCTTTGTTTTCTCGGGATGTTTAGGCCTCTTATATTCCAGGTTATAACATTCATTTAAACATGTGGGGGGGAGTTGGGGAAGAGTTTCTTGATCTTACCCGAGTTTATCAGTAGTGCTCCAAGCTCCTGTAGGGATACACTATTTGATTTCTTGCCTTTTTTCCTCCGCGTTTGCTTGGGTGAGAGATGTGGTTGTCCCTCGCTGGATTTTACTCTTAGATGTTCAATCTCCCCATGTGTGCTCTTTAGTCCTCTGTATTTGTCTTCCTCCCTTAGGAGAAACAGGTACTGAATGCGGTCAAGTTGCTCTGTTGGTACATTGTCTACTCCTTGTCTTTTCCATTTCTCTAGTATGTTCAGGAGATCTATCCCTTCCCTTTCCACAAGGTCTTTGAGATCAAGATCTTCTGTTCCTACTTCGCTTGGGATCATTTCCACATCTCCCTCTTCTTCTTGCATGGGGGTGTTTTCGTCTCTGATTTCTCCATCCATTGGGATTGTGCAACTCTTCTGTTCCTTCTTGTTACTTGGCCGATCGGTGGGATCGTTTGTTGCTTGTTCTCTGATTTCTTGAGCTTTTTCTGAATCCTTTTCATTTTCTGCCCCTTTGTTGATTTTTTCCCATCCTTCCATTTTATTCCGGGTCTCCGAGTTATTTCCTACCTGGGTTCTTCTCTGGTTTTTGTTTTCTCTGCTTCCGGGGTTCAGTTTTATAAACCCATACTCATCCTGCTGTGGTTTGGGGTTTTCCGCTTCCTATTTTTTATTAAGAGGGCATTCTCGATCAGGTGGACATGTTCATGGCATCTTCTACATCTGAAGGGGATCTATTCGTAATCTATGTTTTGGATCCATTCCTCATCCCTGAATTCCAGACTTATGGCTTCTAGGAGTGCTCCTGACACATCCATTTCTATGCAGATTCTTGCGTAATATCTATATCTCCCTTTTAGGGTGGCTTTTGAGGTCTTCACATATTTCCCCAGTTTGTTTCCTATTGCTTCTAAAGTAGAGGGTAACCAGTAGTATAAAGGTAGGGAATAAAATCTTAGCTAGACCGACACCTTTTTGAAAGTCTCTTTTTTTTGGGAGAAAGTTTCCTTCCATGGCCACATGTACAGTCCTGCTGAGGCGTGGAAGTATGGACCTCCCTCAAATACTCTATCCTTGTCCTCCAGGTTCATGAATATTGCTGTGAAGAAGCCTTTCGAGCCCAGGTGGAGCTCCACTTCTCCGTTTGGCTTCCAATGGTATTTAATCTAGTTGTGCAACATTCTTTCTGTGGGCCACAAACCCATGAACTTGCATATTAGTGCATGCATCTTCATCTAGTCCCTGTAGAGTTGCATTTTCAGATCCTTCAGTATCACCTTGGGTATCATTGTTCTTTTGGGTTTGCACATGTTGCACCCTTCTTCCCTATTGGGCGTCGTTGTGTCTTGCACCTCACCATGAGTTTCTCTGGCTTCTTCTTCCATGCACTCACTTTTACCCTGGTTCCTTTCCTAACCTTTTTCTGGGTCTAATCCCGAGGTTCCCATCACTGGTGCCTTGAAAACTACGCCTCTTGGCCCTTTCCCTCTGTCTACCACTACCTGTTTGTATGAGGGGGTACCCTTAACCCCTCCTTTGGTGCTCATGTTGTGCTCTGCTATGGTCGTGACTGTCAAACCCTAGCTTGTAGTTGCTCCACGATTTCTTACACTTGTTATAAAAAGGGGAAACTTAAAAGAAAAGGAAACTTAAAGAAAATGTGAAACTTAAAAAAGGGGGAAACTTAAAGAAAAATATGAATGTCTAACTTAGTAAGGAATCTATCCTTTAGAACTTTATATTTATGAAATCAACTAGGAATTCAGTAAGGTGTAAGTCATTTAATAATTGTAAGGGAATTTTGGGATGCTGAGGAAGATTTTTAGGAATGCTTTTAGGTGGGTGAGGGAAATAGGAATATTTAATTAATTAATAAAATTGATTTTCTGGTGTAACTAGAGGATCAGGCGGCATGTGTATGGGGGAGGTTTTTCAAAATTAATTAAACGAAAAATGAATTTAATGATAATTTGGGAAACTAATTACTTGAAAACTCTATAAAAGAGATGGCAGAGGAGGAGTATGGATGAGATCTGCCTTGCGTAACGTTACGCTGCTGAAATTTTATCTTGACTGAACTTTCTCTTGTGGGAGTTGGGATACCCAGCTCGAGTAACGAGTGGTATCTCAACCTTGCAAGGTGAGATGGGTGCTATCATTCTCTAGTATTGTGTGCATGGCCCCTTTGCAGCTTGGGGGCTCAAGGGGAAGAAGAGTACCCCTAGCGTTGGCTAGGAGGTACCGATGAGGTTGCATCAGTTGGCAAGAGGGAGCTGGATGGAGTGCGCGCGGGACAACGACTTCGGAGAATTCGCATTTGGATAAGGTACGCCTGTTAAAGTTGTTACTTGCATTGAAATTTAATTTACACATGTTTATTTTTCTGTACTCGGTTGAAGATTTCATTTCCACGAGATTTCTTGCACATTCATTCCTACGGTAATTGTAATCCCCTTGTTGCTTGATTTATTCACCTTGTTATCCACTGTATCCTTTATTTATGAGTTACTGTCTCTTTGCGCATGGCCAAAATGAGCCCCAGACTCAAAAAATTTCTTGCCTTCTTCTATCTCCTATCCATGTTTTCTTTATTCCTTGATTGCACTTTTATTTCATTATTTTCTTCTCTACGGAGAAGATCTGGATGTAGATTGTGTTTTTATCCTCTGTTCCATGATCCCTTAAGTTATTAGTCTATGCCTGAGCAATCGGCCAGGAGCCGAATCGACTATCTTCACTCTGGTGTTTAAGACTTAGATTCAAATGCGTTGTTTTCCTGTGCATGGATAATAACTGTAGGATCATTCTCTTCCCAACAAGGAATTCTCTCATGGGGCGTTTATTCTCTTCAGTCCACCATCATTTGTTTCTCTGCATTTGATTCTTAGATTGTTTTTGGTTCTCTATGTCTTGATTGATTAAACTCTGATTAACCCCTGTGTTTTTAATGATAATTCCCAACGTTTTAAATGGAAAAATCTCTGCATTTTTTTTTTTATGATTTCTAGCATTGAGGAATGGTGAATCTTTACATTTTTTTAATGATAATTTCTAGTGTTTTAAATGGAAAAATCTCTTCATTTTTGATGATTTCCAGTGTTGAGGAATGGTAAATATCTGTGGTTTTTTGTGATAATTCCTAGTGTTTTAAATGGAAAAATCACTGCATTATTTTTTTATGATGATTTCCAGTGTTTGAAATGGTAAACCTGTTCATTTTTAATTGATAAATCACAACATTCACACCATGATTCTCTTGGAATTTTAAACAACATGTATGCCACGATTTTCTGGGCGATTTACCTAGTATTGACCCAACGATTTCACCCAGTTTATCTCATCTAGTTACACACTACCCACTTAGCGATTTGGGGCTTGATTCTCTGCGTTTTTTTTGAATGATTAATATTTTCATTTAATTTATATCTGCGTCAATTTATGTCTTCGTTCAACATTATCACTGCACTTAAACAAACTCAAAAATAAGCTCTGCGATTTCCATTTTTGGACAACGATATCATGGTGGTATAGGCGATATCTGTGTGAGACATCGATTCATCAATCAGACAACAATTATTGTGGACAACGATTTTATTGATTGATAGCATACTGATAGACAATGATTAGACAATGATTTTATTAGACAACGATTTTATTGTTGATAACATTTGTTAGTTAGCATATTGTTGTTAGATAGCGATGATAGTTAGAATATTGTTAGATTGTAGCAATATTGTTAGTTATCATATTGTTGTTAGATAGCATAATGATTTATGGACAACTATTTTTAACTGACATAAAATTATGTATATTCTAAAATGATGCGATTTATGTTTTGTATATGCTAACATCTGAAAAAGATTATCATTCTAAGAGGATGTGATTTCTTTATATTATTCTAAAAAGATTATACTATTTTTAAACAGACAAAAAATGATGTATATTCTAAAAAGATGTGATTTCTATTTTGTATGTTAACTTAATCAAACTTATTGTCATTCGAGCTCTTTAGTAGTAATTTAATTGAATGTAGGACATATCAATTTTAAAAAGATATGGTTTCAATGATGGCCGTGATCCTTACTACAATGAGATTTATTGTTTTTATATGTCAATGATTTTATATCTATGTCTTATGACTTATGCAAACAATAGATTAACTTTTTTTTTATATCAATTGTTCATTTATCTGTCTTACATATTGGTATTTTAACTTCTGTCACAATAGATTAAATGATGCGATGGTAATAGATTAATGGCTTAATTTCTTTGGTAATATATTACTTGATTAATTGCAATGATAATAGTTCACTCATTTGCACTTAGACATAATGATTAACAACTAATGGTTTATGGTTTATTGGTGTAATAGTTTATTATCTTGTGCAATATTAATAGTTGAGGGTTTAATAGTTTTTAGCTAAAATGAATAATAGTCTAAAAATTAATTGGTTACTATATTCCTTGTGCCTTGAGTCGAATTGTAAATGGTGGTTGGTCGTAGTTGTTACACCACACATGTTTTCGTTGTAGAAAACAAGAAATCCTTCGGTTAGTCGCGCAATTTAATTTTGAGGGATGTCACCTTGTGTCTTGTCGACTTGTTGATTGAGTGCTTGGGTCTAGTCTTCATGTATTTTTGATAAATAATTTCGTCTCATAGCATTTGGGATTTAGATTGGGTTAAAGGTCTAGATATGTTATGTTGCATAATGGTTACTGCCACGCCTATCGCCTTGTGACGGTATGATTCCTGATGAGGGGATCATTGCACGCCCTAATGAATAAATGAGAATGATAACCTGTACGGAGTCTTGTTCTTCCTGATGTGGGCGTATTGTCCGTTGTATTTGATATTGGTACTTGGTTCTGTAACACCTTAATGCGATTGGTTTTGCACGCAGTAAAGGTTTCTAGTTACTGGTCGTCGAAGCCGTTGTGTCGGGTTGTTGAAGTTGTCCTTTAGCTTGTAGGTGTTGTATTGCTTGTGTCGGCCAGGTAGCCATTTTTATCTGTCTATTGATTATCACATGTTTCGTCCAGTTGCATGATGTGCTAGTATGCTGGGTTTTTGTTGTCTTTTTCCGAACTGTGTGTGTCATGTTCGTCATCAAGTTGTGTTGATCAATTGTTGTCGTCATTTCCTACCTACTTAAAAATACATACATACATACATACATACATATATATATTTGCACTTTCTTTGTGTCGCATGTATTCATAACGATCGGGGTCGTTACAGATGCATAGAGACCACTCAAAGCGGATGAAGGCATTAATTTTTGGAAGAACAAAGCTTAAGAGAGACATTGAAAACTTACATAGGGGAGGTGCAAAGTGGGCACACAAAAATTAGAATCCAAAGCTCAGGAGAAAAATAATGTGCAGGGTTCAAGTGAGGAAATCAATATTTTGAAATCCCTTTGATGGAATTAGAGGACAAGATCTGATTATGAGAAGTCAGAATCCCCACAACCGTTTGATCAGACAGGAGTAGTGCACTCATTAAACCCTGACACCTTCGGGATTCATCACTTCAACATATATGAGTTATTTATATTAAGTGAGCCCTGAATCCTGAAGTCACAAAGTGAAACTACACTGTATGAGTGAATAATAGTCATTGGATCCGTAAGAGTTCGATGATTCGACAAGTTTGAGTCCTAACCGTCTAAGAGATGAGAAGCTCCGAAGCTCTGAAGTCCTAGAGTAAAGGTCAATCATAGATCTAGTGATCAATCGAGGACCATTAGATTTATGAGCCTTCGCTCTTCAGAGGTTTGGTAATTTGGTACTTCGACGAAATTAGCATCGTAATGTTAAAATTTAAGGAACTCCGAGAGTCCTGAAGTCCAGAGTAAATGCTGACCATTAGTTGATGGAAAGACATGAGCCGTAGATCACTAAGTTATTCGGGATTCGACACTCCGACTAGTTTAAGAGGTATCTTCTAAGGATTAATAAAAAACCTGAGTTCCATAGTTCTAGAGTGAAGGAAAACCATAGATCTAGCGATCGATCGACTATCATTAGATCTTCTAGCTTTTACTCTCTTTAGAGGTTCAGTAGTTTGACGCTTCAGAGGAAAAGAGTTGTTGTTGCAGAAGGGTGAGGAAATCTCGGAGTTCTGAATTCCAAAGTGGACGAAAATCATTGATCTAAGGAGGGGTGTAATCCATCATATCTCCAAGCCCTTCAGAGGTTCAACGATCTGGGTGAAAAAAATATAAAGTTGTGGAAGCAGAGAAAAACCCCGAATCCCAGAGATGCGGAGTAAATATCCATCGTATATTATCACGTGAGGAGAATATCCGCCAGCAATTAGATTAAATTTATAAAAGTTTACAAGGAGAATGGAAAGATAGGGTTAACCTACAACTGTCGGTCAACCTCGCTTAATACCGAATTCGACTGGTAACACTCTATGTGAAAAGGAATGTTGAAGTTCAAAACCTCTGAAGCACCAGAGTCCCAAAGCTCTGAATAAAGCCCTTTTGGCCAGTTCTAGGTTCTAGCCCATGGTCACATGCATGACTCATCAAGGAAAAAGGGCTAATGCACTACAGGTTAAACAAAAATTCAAACTCTAGAAAATTTTACCAGGCTTCTCTTGATCCCGAAATTTTTTGGATTCAAACTAGAAATAAACACAAACATCCATACTACATATACTTCGGATTTATCAACAAATTCGACAGAGAAAAACATGATATAAAATCAGATTTGACAAAATTCAACAGAGGTCCATACTACAGTGAAATTGAATTGACATAAGTGTTAACAGGAAAAATGATTCAAATTTTTTGATCTAGAATGAAGTTCAACAAAGATCCCATCATATGAATTGATTTGGACTTAAATGAAATTAAATAGAGAAACTCATGATGTAATTTCAGAACTAACTCCTTGGTTTACCAACGAACAATGCACTGCTAAATTTCTAAAATAATCTCAACTAAAAACTCTGATCATTCAACCTTAAATATAGATAAAATACAAATTTTAGAACATATTCCATTCATAATATAAATTCAAATTTCACAGTGAGGATCAAGACATCCCAATTTAGAGAGCGAAAAACGTCCGAAATTACAATGAAAACTTAAATATAAACACTGTAAACATTATTCATGGCAGCAACTATAATTTAAAAATATAAACTCTGAGCTAATATTCGTTGACAACAATTGTAAAAATTTGGCATTCAGGCTTTCTAGTTATTCTATAGTGACCCTATCAGTCTAACATACTACAACACTAGTGCTACAAATAAATTCATAATATAAAAATATCGGGACCAATGAAAGTTGTGTAATGAAGATTCCCTTCAAAGCCTTGCTCTCCTTCCTTTATTTCTCTTTCTAATCACATAGACTTCACCGGTACCTCCCAGCCAATGCTATGGGTACTCTTCTCCCCCCTTATCCCCCCGAGCCACAAAGGGGCCACACACAAGAAACCAACAAAACTAGCTCTAAGACTTGCCCTCGCAAGGAAGAGCTTCCACTCTTTTTACAAGATTGGTATCCAAACTCTCACAAGTAAAACACAGTCTAATAAAAATTTGGCAGCATAACAATGCTTAGAAAATCAGATCCGTTTCCCTTCTACCTTATTTTTTTTATATAAATTTCTTCCCTGACACATGTCCTCATGCATAGATAATTAACTTTTTAGTTAATTTTAATTTGGATTATTCACTCACACACTTGTCATATTCTCCCCAAGTTACACCAGTATTTACCAACTTTATTTTATTTAAAAAGGTCAAATCCCCTTAGATTCCTCAACATGTTCCTATTTTCACTCCTAGGTGTCCCTTTGTTCCCCAAATTCTCATTTAAGAAGTGTCTCCTAACTAGATCTTAGTTGGAGTTGGATTAGGAATCTTCCTCTAGTTAGACTAGTGTAGTTTGACTCTAGATTCTTTTCTATGTACACCCAACCTCTCAAGTTATTATTTATTTCTATTTAAAAATTCTTTTTTATTAAATTCATGCACACATGTGCATTTCATCAAATATTTATATTTTTACCACCTTTTTCCTAGTATTAGATTTATCCCAATTTTAATATTTTATATAGTTCTCAAATCAAACTTAGACTTGGGCCAATTATTAGACTTAGGATTTGACTCTTGTTAGAATTTTCAATTAATAATCTATTGTTAAATTAATTAGTTAATTCAACAAGGTCTAATTATTTCAATGTCTTCTAGAACACCTAGATTTATTGACTTCAATTTTTAAATTACGCGACGTGCCCTTCAAGACAAACCTTCGTTCTTCAAGGGTGCCACTAGACTTAGACTTGTTTTGGAATTTGTCCGACCCTTGGAGTCAACACTCCACTCAGTCGAACTTGTGAGAGACTAAGGGATTCTAAGGAATAAGGACTCTGCCTTATTGCGCGCTCCTTAGAAATATTTGTGAGCAATTGTCTCAGTCCGCCCTCACAAGATTTTGGACCTTTCAAACTAGGTAATCATTAACCTACCATTCAGACCACGGTGGGAGTGTTAGTAGGTTGTGACAAGGATGTTTTCACACCTCTCCCTCAAATGTCTGGTTTCTGTGCATGGCCCCTCTACTCCTTATCTGAGTTGGATTAACAAGCATCGTCAAGCCTCCATCCACTAACAAAAACACTGTAAATAATTCCATATACATAAATCATACTATAATCAATCATACCTCATATGTGCATGAAATGAAATAATAAATATATACAATCCACTCCCTGACTCAATCCAGATTCCAAGGGAATCCATTGATGCCATCATCATCATTTACTTGTCATGTGTCCTGCACACTCAGGATGACTCATCAAAATCATATGTCAATATATATACATCAATATAATCAATAAGCCATAACACTTCAACATCATCATATATAACCCATAATATGAATGAAATCACAAAATACCATACCCGGATCACTTGCAAGCAAGTGTTCTCAAAGAATAATTCAATAATAGTGTGCTCAGTAGAGAGGGATGTTACATACACCCCCTCTTGTTTTAAACTTCATCCCAAAGTTTGTACAGTATATGTGAAAGCGAGTAATAAATGTATCTGACATAGATATATATGTCTAATCTATCAAACAAGTAAGGAAACTGTTGACACATCTCAAATGCGTCCTCCCAGGTAGCCGAGTGTGGACTATAATTTTCCCATTGGACCTTGACCTGATTGACTATTCGACGCCATAACTGTCAAATGGGATGGTCCAAAATGTGGATTGGCTCTGCCATGAGAGTACCCTCCTCCAACACCTAGAAGGAACTCATGCCAATAACATGTGAAGGATCACTAATATAATTCCTCAAAACAGATTCATGAAATACGTCGTGCATACGCCTCAAAGAATCAGGAAAGGCTAGTCGATAAGCCAAATGTCCTTTCTTTTCCACAAATTCGAAGGGTCCCACAAACCTAGGAGAGATCTTATCACCCTTTACAAACTTGATTTAACTCTTGTGTGATTTTACCCACAAGAAGAATCTATCGCCAACTTCGTAACTGCGTTCATTGCGATGCGCATCAACATAACTCTTCTGCCGATTTTGTTCTTCTTTAATCCTCTTTCTTATCGTTTGCATATGTTCTTCCATTTATTGTATCACTTTTGGTCCTACCAGAACCCTATCCTCAAGTCGATACCAACTCAACGGTGTCCGACATGGATGCCTGTAAAGAAACTCAAATGGGGCCATATTGATCGTACTTTGATAGTTGTTATTGTATTCAAAATCTACTAGTGGAAAGAATTCTTCCCAATGTTTCTGTTGGTCCATTACATACATACGTAGCATATCCTCCAAAATCTAGTTTGTTCTTTCTGTTTTCTCGTCTGTCTCTAGGTGATAAGATTTGCTAAATTTTAGTTGTGTTCCCAAAGCCTCTTGAAAAATGGTCCAAAACCATCCTATAAACACTGATCCTTCTTGGTACAGCATGTAATCTTACAATCTCGGTGACGAATACTCTAGCTATGTCTGGATCTTGATACGTCGTACGCACAAGAATAAAGTGTGCACTCTTTGTCAGAGTATCAACTACCACAAATATTGAATCATCTCACATTGTTGTCAATGGAAATACAACGATAAATTCCATCAAAATGACCTCCCATTTCTATTCTGGAATAACATGTGGTTGTAAAATCTTGTTGGATGTCTATGTTCAGCCTTCATTTGTTGACATTCTATACATCTAGCCACATAACTAACTATGTATTTTTTCATTCCCTTCCAGAAGAATAAAGGTTTAAGGTCTTCCTTCATCTTCGTGACTCCCGGATGAGCCATGTATACAACTCGATGAGATTCATGTAGAATCAAACTTCTTAATTCATCGTTAGGCAGTACATAAATTCTTCCGTTAAATCTAAACGATCCATCGTTGTCTAGTGAATAACCTTCATACTTCGGTACCACCATGGTATCTTGTCCAATATTATTCTTAATTTCTTTATACGAATCATCATTGAATTGTACAACTAGAATCTTTTCTCAAAGATTCATCTTAAGAGGTAATACCAAAAATATGTGTGGTCTCCGACTCAATGCATCTGCCACTCGATTCATAGTTCCTTTAATGTAAGTAATTTCAAAGTCGTACTCGCTAAGTAATTCTGACCAATGCCTTTGTCGCACATTCAAGTCACTCTGTGTAAAAATATGCTGCAATCCACAATGATCTGTCTTTAATTCGAATTTTTGTACAATCGGATAATGTCTGTAAACTCTCAAGGCATATACAATTGCTAATAATTCCAGGTCATGCGTTGCATAGTTCTCTCCATGTTTTCTCAATTTCCTCGAAATGTAGGTGATCACTCGATCGTCTTGCATCAAAAATCCACCTAAAACTTCCTTGGATGCATATGTGCATACCAATAATTCCTTGTCCATGTTAGGGACTTTTAGTATCGGTGTTGTTGTCAACAACTCCTTGAGATTTTGAAATGCTTCTGCACATTTCTCAGTCCATACAAACTTCTTGTTCTTCTTCTCAATTCCGTGAACAGTTTTGTTATCTTCAAAAATACTTTGACAAATCATCGGTAATATCCTGCTAAACCCATAAAAGTACATATTTCTTGTACATTTGTCGGTGTTGTCCATTCCATAATAGCCTCCACTTTCGCTGGATCCACAACGATACCTTCACCAGATATGACATGTCCCAAGTATTGAATCCTCGATTGGTAAAAATAACATTTTGATAGTTTCCCGTACAATTTGTTTTCTCATAGACACTGTACGATCAATCTTAAATGTTCGTCATGCTCTTCTTTCATTCGAGAATAAATTAGTATGTCATCAATAAAAACTTGAACAAACTTTTCCAAGTATTCATGAAACACTTCATTCATCAAACTCACAAATACTCTTGTGGAATTCGTCAATCAGAACAGTAAAATTGTAAACTCATAATGTCCAAATATAATCTTAAAAGTAGTTTTAGGGACATATTCCTCTTTAATCTGTAACTGGTGATATCCTTATCTCAAGTCAATCTTTGAAAAAACTGTTTCTCATTTCATTTGATCAAATAAATCGTTAATCCTTGGAAATGGATACTGGTTCTTGATCGTATCTTTGTTCAATTGACGATAGTCAATGCAAAACCTCCACAATCCATCCTTCTTTCTAAAAAAGATCACAGGTGCACTCGATGACGATACACTTGGACGTATCAGTCCCAAATCCAACAACTCCTTCAATTTCATTTTCAACTCCATCAATTCAGGCGTTGACATCCGGTAAGGTGTTCTTGCTATCGGTTCAGTTCCATGTTTCAAGTGTATTGTAAACTCCAACTCTCTTTCAGGAGGTAAACCTGGTAACTCTTCTAGAAACACGTCTGCAAAATCTTGCACTACAAGAAGGTTTTCTAGTCCTTCCACCTCGCCCTTTTCATTTAGTGCTAAGATTGCATATAAATTGCATCCCTTGCACATACTCTTATGAAATTGTAGGGAATAAATAAACCTCAAATACACTCCCAGGTTTCTTCCTACAATCACCTTACTTTGTCCCAAATCATCTGTCCAACTTAACCGTTTTTTCTTACAATTAAGTATTGCATCATGTGATTCCAACCAATCCATACCAATCACTATGTCATAAGATCCTAAGATCGTGACATAAAGATCCACCTTCTTTACAAAGTCTTCTAATTTAATGCTATAGTCTGTAACCTTTCCTCAAATCTTCTGTTTGGCACCCAATGCCATTTCTATGTATCTGAACTCATTCTGCTTGAATTCCTTCACCTTAATTCTCTTCAGCGATGCACTAGAGATAAATCTCTCTGTAGCAGCTAGATCTACCAATATACTGTAATTTTTCTCTGCGATTATACCTGAATTCTCTAGCACAGTGGACTGGTGATCAGCCTAGCGGTTGTTCACCACTGCATGCATCCTGTGGGCCTTGCCCAAATATCCAAATTTAGTGGGTCCTAATGATCCGACCGCTCTGGCCTTCTCAATCGGACAATCTTGCTAGTAATGTGGCTCACCACATGTCCAACATCCACTCATCAGTCCACTTCTCCTGGTACCATAAGTAGAAGTTTTTGGTCTAACAACCTATGATCCTGGTCTGTTCTGCTGAACATGACTAAACTATTGATGTTGTAGATGACGTTGTTGCTGCTGATGTGGTCCTCTGTTGAGGAGTCTGTCTCCGTGGTGTCATGAACATAGGTCCTCTAGGCATATCATGATGCCCTGAATCCTTTTTGGCTGGTTTCTGATGCTAATGCGCTCCCAGTGTCACCTGTACAATCTGTCTAGAAGGATTCCTTCCCTGACCCTCATTATTCAGCTCTTCCTCAACTATGATGACTGATGGGTAAACTATATACCTTAATTTCCCTTGATTAAATTATCGACTGAGGTAAGTAAAATTTGAGTTGTAACACAATATGTGTCAATATAGAAAAGAAACTAACTTCTTATGAGGTCTGGAAAGTGAATTATCTAGGCAAGAGAATGGTTTACCCTAAGGATCAACACTATATTTTCAATCTACAATTTTAAAAGATGATTTAAAATACTATAAACAAGATGAAATCTATTTGGACAGTAAACTTAGAGATAAAACAATCTAGGAAAAACTCGCCATTAAAGAAATGTCAATTTATTAAACACATATTCTTATAATTAATATAAACATATAAACATTACTTAAAATGAATTAGAAACTATACTATCACACTGAGCCTAGAAATGTTCAGACATAGAGATACCAATCTATGCAGCCCTACAGGGATTAATTTAAAACACAACTTAATGAATCATAGACAACTGTTATGTGCAATGTCTAGGTGATCAATTTTCAAAGTAAAACAAAACCTATGTAAATGAAAAAGGAAACATATGTATATATAAACACAGTTAGATGATCATGAGTATATATATCAATGAAACACAACTTAAGTAAGTAACCTGCACAAGAGAATTATACACATGAGTATGCACAGTTCGATTATCAGATATGAAAAATTATAAGTAACCTGCAACTTAAACAAGTAATTTGCACAAGAGAATTATACATATGAGTATGAATATACAGTAATACAACAACACACACAGACTACTGGTGGCCCCCCCAGGTAGTCGTGGTACTCCAACTTAAGAAACAATCACAACTTCAACGCATCAAATTGTATTAATATCAGAATTGTGTAACAAGGACAAATTATTAATAGAGTACAGTGACTAGATTATCATGGTAATACTCATTTTGAGAGGCTTATGGTATTTATAGAGTTTTGATACAATTGAGAGGTTGACCACTGAAAGGGTCGACTCTCTCTCCAAACCAACAAATCATTTAGCTATGTTATTATTAGGATATGAGCTCTTAAAGTCATAACTCGAATATAGGAGCTAGTTTCAATTGTCTAAATCGAAATACAGTGGGAGCCATAGTAGGAGGACGATAATGGGTAAAAAACCCATGTTATGGTTTTTCCCGAAAATTCCCACAGGTATGCTAATGACTAAATATGTTGCGCTCCGAGTTTCGGATGAAGTTTCGGATGAAGTTTTGAATGAAGGTCCGGATGAAGGTCTGGATGAAGATCCAGATGAAGGTCTGGATCGCTCCTTTTGCCTATTTAATAAAAAATAACAAGTATTAAGAATTTATATTTATGAATTAAACATAAACTTCACATTAAGCTACAAATAAGATCAACACATACCTTATTCATATCCCATATCGATCTGATGACAATAATCTAATAATAATCTCAAAATGTATAATCATTATGTTCAAAAAGAGAATTATAATATGAAACAAGTAGGCAAAAAAGGAATCCAACATCTCCCCCACTCCTAAGGGTTTACAAGTCCCTCTGCAAAGAAAAATAGTTTGCCAATATACTCTTGAGATAGGAGATAGATTAATCTTTAGGGGATTCCTTCTCATGTCCTGGAGACTTATTCTCAGGCCTCCTATGATGCTTCAACTTCCTTCTTAAATTGTGATTGGTATTAGTCATATCATCAACCAAACGTTGTAGATAATTCACCTTGGCTTGTAGGACATCTTTGTCATGGTGTAAATGACGATCCAATGTTTTATATTCTCCAATACATTGGTTCAGCGAAGCATTTTCTTGTTGCAACTATTCAACAATTGGGGATTGGTCAGACTTTTCAATAAGAGAAGGCTTAGGCTTATTAGTGGATGTGGAAGGCATGTCACATTTTGTAGAAGGTTTATGAATTTGAGGAGAAGGTGTGATAGTGGCCTCTTGAGGAAGACTAATCATGGAAGATTTAGATTTAGTTTCTTTGGCAGGCTTAGAATCTCTTGTAGAGTATTCTTTAAGCTTCTTATGAGGGATATCATGATCATAGGATAATTGAATAGGGTCTGAGGTAATTGGAGGTTTTTTAATGAACTTTCCAACCATACTTTGAGTACACCTACAAGATGGTTGTCCTTTGAACCTATTATAACCTTTCCTCTTTGTAGGAATTGGAGGAAAATCATGGTGAAAAGAGTCCTGCAACTTATTCTGTTTAGAGTCAATAGGAGTTGAAGACAAATGAGGGTCAATAATAAGATTCTTAGTAGATGAGAGCATGGGATTAATTGGATGGTTTGGAATCTTAGGAGGGTGAGGGTTAGATGGATTAACAGTCCCAAAATGAATTGAATTTTTGGATGTTTTAGCTGTCAAATCAAGGTTCAAAAACTGGTAAACAGAATCATCCCAGGTTCTGTCTTGTTTTATTAATTCTGAGACAACCAGTAGTTTGATAAGGCCATGGTGAAATATGATATGGTGAGGGTTTGTCACATTCTTGAGAACCTGGGAGGACATTTTCTCAAGACTCTTCAAAAAGTAAAATGGAAAATTCAAAGCTTTACCAAATTGAAAGTGAGCCAAGAGGTGAAAATGGCAGGCTTTGAAGGTGGAATAATTACCCTCACAAGTGATTAATTTGGTGATGAAGACCATAGGGTTAATAAATTCATTTTTAATCCATCCCTTTGAATAACCTTTAGCCTTGGAAACGTTTTGATATTCTGGTTTTAAAACCCAATTATAACTCTATCATGGAAGTTGATGATGC
Organism: Picea engelmannii; assembly: GCA_009831015.1. NCBI lineage: Eukaryota > Viridiplantae > Streptophyta > Pinopsida > Pinales > Pinaceae > Picea > Picea engelmannii. The sequence goes on along the minus strand of ML779179.1, from coordinate 744,545 downwards.
TTGAACCATCTATCTCCAAATCATGGGAATTTTGTGGCAACAACAATAGACTCTTCAGAGACTGGAAAAACCAGTGACCCAATGCGAGAAATATTTCCATCGAACACAAGGGAGAACTGGAGTGAAACTTCATTGTTGTACCCCTGTAAGATGGCAAGAAATTCCCCCCATCCTGTGCGGAGGAAGACCTCTCTACAATATGCGAACTCGGGGATAGATAAAAATTTGGCATATGAGGAGGGTTTGTGGCGATTCAACATGGTGGAAAGACAAAGAAGAGGAAATGCAGAGTAAAAACAAAGGGGATGCAGAGAATTATGTTTCCCTAAATCAGAAATGTGAGAAAGTGTTTTGAAATCGTGGGTTACTTGGGATTAATGAGAGAAAAAGAACACCATCATTAATGATTATGCATGCCTCCTTTAAAATATCTATGGAAATGCTTGAAATTATTTGATCAATGTCCAAGTTAAAGACTTGGACATTATGGTCAAAATATTTATCATGCATAAATTAATTTGTATGTGTTAAACTATATTTAAACCATATGATCCCAATTTATATGTTAAACCATGTTCTAAGTTAAATCTAGTTGATATTTACTTGAAGTGTTGTAAGTCACCCTTACATGTTACAATATTTTCTATAGTACCTCATCCAACACTCCATCTGACACTCCATCTGGTTTGAAAATTACACAACAGTCAATAGTAAGCCTGTAATTGCAAAGTCATTGGATTGTAAGGCGCATGTCTTCCAAGGTGGATGAGGGGATGGTTGTACTTGAAGTATCCATCTTGTTTTTTCATGCAATGAATTATTCATCTTGGTTTCATTTGTCATGCAACTTCAACAAATAATAAAATTCCTTAATTAGTCCTCCTTTTCATCAGAAACTGAAACTATGATGGGAGAAAGTATTAACAATCGATGACATGATGACTTGTAATATTGTGTAGAAATAAATTTCATAAGGTGCCTCTTTATGACATAAATTATATGTCCTTTTCACATAGATTTTCTAAACAAATGAACAACGTTTATTCCTTCCCCCACATCTAATAATTGTAACACTTCTCAATCAAACATATAGGAAACCAATCAATCCTTCCAATATCCTAAGATTTATGGCTTCCGAGTGTATAGGTAAATTTTACATGTTATCCTAGAAAAATGGTTAAGAGAAAGGCCCACCTGTAAGACACAACATCTTACATATAGTTAGGAAGAATTATACAAGAGGGTCTTAAGATCATCTTCAGGTTAGCCCCCGATGGCAAGTTAATGGATTTCATTTACTTTTACTTAACCATGCATACTTCCTTTCAGTCATACCCACAAGTAGTGCCATACATAAAGACAAGTTTTAAAATCAAATACTTATTATTTATTATTTTTAAGTCATCATCCTCGCCAGGTAGAATCTCCCGCTACCAGCAAGCCTGTTCAGTACTCTAACGGGTTTACCTAGTCATACCATAGGCCAGTACCCACTGCCAGTAGACCTGTTTAGTATCTCGATGGGTTAGTCTCTTACACCCTTTTTATAGAAGAGACTAGTCCTTACCCTCACCTTTAAGAATTGTATATGAATATTTATTTTTGAAAGAAGGTGGGGAGGCAACTCTGAAAACCTTTTTATGGATTGGGATGGTCTATGGGTTGGAGGATGATTTTTCTTTTATATATATATTTCCTTTACAAATTGTCCTGATGTAAGGGATACTTAAGTGAGTGTAACCAATCTGAAGATATGACACAATTGAGCATTTTAATGTGTAGTGGATGGAACCATTGGAAAATAATAAAATGATATATGTAGTCCCTACTCATATTATTCCATTGAAATTAAATTGATGTGTCCATGGCTTAACCGTCAGGTAGAAATTATTTCTACTCTTTTATAAAAAATACCCTACTCACCCACTCAGAGACTTGGATGGATTGTACTAGTAGCCTCTAGGTTTGATGAGATCAATGTCACTTTATTTCAATATATTTTCTGGTGGTTGAGGGCTATAAGAAACTATTATAAGAGACTCCCTGAAATTCTAGTTTGAAAAGAAGATAGAACTTTGGTCAAATAACTAAAAATGACTAACTAAAACAAACCATTTTTTAATCATGATAAAAGTATTCATTACTCAAATGATGCTCAATAAGATGATTAAATTCAAGTACAGTACCATCTTTTTTTGAAGTAAAATACTTCCCTTTTTCTTTGTCTCCTTGAAATTGTCCACTTGTTCTTAAATGAATACCTGCAAAAGTTTCTAAAACTGCTTGTAAAAAACCACACCAAAAATATTTACATATGTACAACAAAAAATAAAAATATTTCAAGAATAGGGAGAAGGAGAAGAAAATTCCCCATCCACCAATGCCAGTGCCTTGTTGGCTGACATAACTTGGAAAAAGTGTTCTTTAGAAACAGGTTTGTGGTAAAGTTTAAGTCTATTCCCATTTACCACAAAATAGATCTGTTCATCATCAATTGTCTTTATTTTCACATCCCCGTTATCAAACATGGTAACCACTTCATAAGGACCTAAACATCGAGTGGTAAGTTTACCTTTAAAAGTTTTAAACCTTGAATCAAATAATAGATCCCAATCTCTAGGTTGAAATTGCTTCTTTTTAATGAATTTATCATGCCATTTGATTTGCTAGTTTTGAACTAAGATTTTCCTTTGGATAACATCCTGTCTAATTTCACCCAATTCATTTAGTTGTACGATTCATTGTTTTTGGGCTTCATCTAAATCTAATCCCAAATGTGTAGTGATACAAAAGGTTCTTACTTGGAATTCAATAGGTAAGAGTAATTGTTTTTCGTAAACCAGTTCATATGGGGTATGTCCAATGGTGTTTCTCCATGTGGTGCGATATTCCCACAAATCCTCTGGAAGTCTATCAGCCCAATCTCTATGTTGTAGTTAGACAATTTTAGTCAATACATTTTCCAATACTTTGTTTGTTGATTCTACTTGAACATTAGCTTGTGGGTGGTATGGAGAGGAATTACAATGTTTTATCCCATATTTTTCTGTTAATTCCTTCATCATCTTCGAAGTAAATTGTGTACCCTATTCTATGACAATCTCACAAGGAACACCAAAGCAGGTAAAAATATCTTCATAAATAAACTTAACAACATATTTTTTAGTAGCCCTAAACAAGGCTTTTGCCTCTACCCACTTAGTGACATAATCTGTGCAAACCAGAATATAATTCCTTTTACGAGACATGGGAGAAATTGGTCCTACAAAATCAAGGGCCCATTTCTCAAAAGGTTCGATCATAACCTGGGTATGTAAAGGAATTTCATCGACTGATGTGGGTTTTCCTATCCTCTGAAAACTATAACAACTTACATATTTGGCAACATCTTTAAAAATGCTAAGCCAATAGCATCCTGAATGTAAAACCTTGTGTGTTGTACGTTTATTAGAAAAATGACAACCACATGGTCCATCATGGAATTTTTGTAGGATTTCTTCTATATCATCTTCCTAGACACATCTACGAATGATCAAATCTGTTCCAGTATGGAAAAGATCATGGCCAAACCATGAGTAGTTAGCACTTTGTGTTATAATTCGACACTTTTCGTGAGGTGAAAAATGAGCTGGTAATTTTCTAGTGGCTAAATAAATTTCCATATCTGAAACCATGGAATGTTTACGGAGATGGAAAAGAGGTGCTCATCTGGAAAACTATCATCAACAGGAACCATATGATCTCCATGATTAATGCAAGAGATAAAGTCATATACTAAATTCTCTTTTCCTAGTCAGTCAAGGACAATGATATCAAAATCTTGTAATAAAAGGAGCCACCTAGTTACTCGACCATTGGTAATAGGTTTGTTCATAAGAAATCTAATGGAATAGTTATCTGTATGTAATTTTTTTTTATATCCTGTCATATAATGGAGAAACTTGTTAATGTCATGGACGACTACTAAAAATTATTTCTTAGTGACTGTATAGTTTATCTCAACAGAAGTCAATTTTTCACTTACAAAGTAAATGGCATAAGGATGTTGGTATTCCTTTTGTCCTAATGCCCCTCCTATTGCAGTATCGGAGGCATCAATAGATATATGAAATGGAAGGGCCCAATTGGGTCCTTTGAGAACTGGTGCCACAAATAATTTAGCTTTTAAATTTTCAAAGGCAGTTTGACAATGGTCAGTCCAAAGAAAGTCAACATCTTTTCTAAGAAATTGGAACATGGGTGTGACAATTTTTGTAAACTTTTCGATGAATCACCGGTAGTAACCGACATGTCCAATAAATATTCTCACCTCCTTTGGAGTCTTTGGAGGTGGGAGTTTGACAATTACTTCAATTTTAGATGGATCCACTTTAATCCCTTCGGATGAAACATGATGGCCTAAGACTACTCCTTCAGTTAATAACATTTTACACTTATCATGAATTAAGGATAGATTAATCTCTTGACATCTGATCATAAATTTCCTCAGGTTATCTAGGGATTCTTGAAAAGTATTACCATATACTGTAAAATCGTCCATATAGACTTCCACACAGTCATGAATGATATCAACAAATATCCCTAATACTGCTCGTTGGAATGTGGTAGGAGCGTTACATAGACCAAACGGTAGGACCCTATAAGAATAAGTTCCCCAAGGACAAGTGAAAGTAGTATTGTCCTGATCCTCAGGTGCTATTATAATTTGATTATATCTGCTATATCCATCAAGGAAGGAAAAGTATCTCTTCCTTGACAAAGTATCCAATACTTGGTCAATGAATGGAAGAGGAAAATAATCCTTAAGTGTGGCTTTATTAAGTTCCCAGAAGTCAACACAGATTCTCCATTTTTCGGCTACTTTGTTTGGAACTACTAAAAGTGGGGATACCCATTTGCAGTCAGAAATTGGATAAATAAAACCAACATTCAATAGTTTCTATATTTCCTCTTTCACTATATCTTTTAGTGCCAGATTCATCCTTCTCTAAGGTTTCCTAACAATTGTTACTTCTTCCTAGGTATAGATATGATGGATTCATGTGTCAGGGCGTATACCCCTCATATCGTTATATTCCCAGGAAAATGCTCCTGATTGGTCCTTAAGGACATTCACTAATTTTTCTTGTTGATCTGCATCTAGCCCTGAATTAATATGTGGGAATTTTCCATGACTAATCTCATAAGGCATGGTATAAGATCTGACAGATTCATCTATTTCAAAGATAAAATATGTTGAAGAAAGTGTTGATGGATCCAAATGTTCTTGAAATTATTCACCAAAAATATAATCAATTTGAGGGAAAGATTAAGGAAAATCAACACATTTGATTGCATAAATGAATTGATTTAACACATTCTCTATCATTTTATCCTAAAGTGCTCAGGAGTGATCACTAGGAAACATGGGTTCTTCCCATCTTTCATTCTCATATGGACATTCAAGCCACCATATGTTTTCTGTAACAGGTTGGGCTGGTGGATACATCACAATTTTCTTCATAGAAAGTACATTAGAGATAGTCATTTCACCTTCTCGACAACCAATGAATGCATTGCCAGTATCTAACCAAGGTCTTCCCAATATAACGAGATGGAATTTAGAAAGATCCTTTGAATGAGTGACAAGTAAGTCTACCGGATATTCCCATGATGATAATGTGACTATGATATCATCCAATATCCTCTCACGTATAACTTTCGTTTTATCTGCCAATTCCAAAATAGTTGGGGTACGTCGAAGGAAGTGTTTCAACTGTAATTCTTCCAAGGTATTTATAGTCATAACATTAATGGATTCCCCTAGGCATACGAGAGTATTTCCAATGGGAATATTATTAATGATTATCTTTACTACTGGATTCCCAGGATTTGCATACTTTGTGACCCTAGGCTTCTCTGATATGTATTCAGACAATTCTCCTACCAAATGTACCGTTGGAGGATCTTTCTATTTTCTACCTGGATTTTTGATACACAATTCATTAATTACCTTACTATAAATCGATATATCCTTTATTTCTTGTAACAGGGGAATTCATATACAAATATTTTTAATTCGTTTATAATGTCAAATTCTGGTCGAATCATTGGTTTTTCGATTGTTAATATCTCTGGATAGGGAGGAACTTTTGTAGTTTGCAAGGATTCACTTTGAGGAGGATTTTGTTCTTGATATTTGGGAATAATAACATCTTCCCATTTGGTGTCATCCATTGGCTGGTCAAGATTTTCATCTTCATTTTCCTCACGGATGAATAGTGAAGGTTTCTATTGATTCAAAACTTTCTCTGACCTTAGTTGAATCTCATGTAATGGAATAGGAGAAATAACATATGTCAGAAAAGTTTGTAGCTCAAAATTATGAAGAGGATGAGTTGGTTTATTGTTTGGGTTAGGCACTGGTTGTGATGGTAATAATGTTGGTCTTGGGGAATTTTCATTTTGAAAATGCTGCGGTTGTTGTGGAATAGGAGGTAAAGGTGGAGGGACAAAACCTGGAAAACGTTGTTGAATATTTGGTGGAAACTATGGGTAAGGATGAGTGGGAATTGGAATAGGTGGAATCTGAGTGTTCCCCTAGGTATGTCCTCCCCTCCATCCTTGTAACCAAGGATGGTGAGAAGCATACTATGCAGACCATTTTTCAGTTGGATGATCTTCAGTACAAAATCCACAGACTAAAATGTTGTCTAATGGACATTCCCTTGAGGAATGCTTCCTCCCGCACCTTAGACAAAATATGCACATCACAACATTATCTTCCTCCTATTTTTTCTTAATATTTAAAGTGTCCAATTGGGTACCTATTGTACTTAAAATATCAGTTTTAAAGTTTTCTAACAAGTTTCCTATTTCCATCCTTGTAACCCAACCATAACTAACTCCTTTTGAGTTTCTAATATAGGGATCTCGAACACCCTTTCCAGTTTTAGCCCTACTTCTTGAGTAGTTTCTACACATCTCACAAATCTAAGAAAATGGTTTATGGGAGACATCTCACGATGCCATGAGATTAAGTGTTTCTAGATATTCTTCCGAGATCCCTTTAAGAAAAAAAGGGTTCTTATTGCATCGTCTGGAAGGTTGTTATATTTTGATTTTTGTGAAATTTAGGCGAACTGTTCCATGTAATATTCAAGGCTCTTGTCTTCTAATTGTTGAATTTTAAAGATATCATTCCGAGAATATTTATATTTTCAATAGTCTTGGTATTTCTTAAGGAATATGGTCTTCATATCTTCCTAAGAAATGATACTAGATTCTTTCAATCCCATGAACCATCTATGTGCAGAATCTTTAAGAGTGGCAGGGAATAGTTTTAGTTTTTGAGCATCTTTCAAGTAGTTATAACTTTTGCACTGATCTAAAAATGAAGAAGACTTGTATTCTTGAAAATATTTGCAAGATTTAATTCATGTGTTAAAATGAAAATGGATCAACTTTGCAACACAACTTTTATATAAATTACTCATTCAAGGTGCATATAAACAACAACAATAAATAGTGAACAGAAAACACATAACACAACAAATGATAAAGGAGTTCACCCCTCTCTTGGGCTACATCTCCTGGTCCAGCTTCCAATGGATCTTTTGTATTATTTGCTCAAAGTTCTCAAATATGTGCTTTACAATGCTCAAAATGCCAAATAGATGGCTCCAATGGCTCCAGAACGTCCAAAAACCCCTAGCTGGGCTTTTTTGGCACCTCGTTTGGCCAAAAATTGAAGAAGATAGGCTTCTTGGAAGTTCCCCTTCAAACTTGTTGTCTCTAGATCGCCAAAATGCACCCTTGTTGCCTCAACCTAGCCCCCACGTGTTTTTATGCGTTAAAACCCAGCACCAGGCACAACCACACAAACCATGCAAACTGTAGGATGGTTATGGGCACGCCTAGCCCCTAGCCGCCAAGGCTGTGGTCATGTGACCCATGTGACCGCGTGTTTAAAGAAAAAGGGCCAAGACTTTAAGAGCAAGTGTGGTCGTGACAAGTGGTGGGTGTTGGTTTGTATAACCATTTGAACCAAATTCCAAATTCAAATCGCGCATGCATACAGTGTAACATATGGTCATATGGCAACGATATATGCGACCGGGGGCTGGGGCTAAGCCCCAGCCCAGACCCCCGCACCAACTACCCAACAACTCAAACTTAAATTTATATTAAAACATATATATAATAAGGAATACGATGGGGCACATTGGCAGTGCAGACTTTGCAAAGGCTATACATGTGGGTGGAGGTCACAGGGTCGAATCTGGTGGACTCCAAATAAATTTTATACAAGCAACCAATAATAGGGTGCCACGTGGCAGCCCATGACTGGGCCACGTTGCACCGTACAACCAACCAAAAACTGCCACGTGTCACAATAACATTTGTGCACATCTTCCAACTGTCCACCACTCATCCCCGCCACATGTCGTATGGACTGCCACGTCAACATCCGTACGGACTGTACAGTCAGCATCCCTTTTTTTACCTGTTTGTCGTTTTGAACAGAACATGATATCTCTCGCTCCCGATGTCCATTTGAACCCAAATGAGTTGTGTTGGGTTCGTAATGACGAGGCCTACGCTCCTGTTTGATTTGAAGCAATTATAAGCACTTTGAATTTTTGAGCAAAATTTGATCCCCTGGATCACACCTCCCCATTGGAAATCTTTTGAACCTACAAAAGACTATTTTCAGTCTATCTGAAGATGAGGGTATATCTCCCTCACCTTTCCAACCTCAATCCACTTGGCTTTGCTTGGATTTGTACCTTTAAGACCAACTCGAAGATACTCCACATTTCCTCATTTTGAAGTTCTCATTCTCCTGTCAAGGATGGTGTCTTCATGCTGTTCTATAAGATATTCTGGGAAAAAATAATCTATAGAAGGAATTTGAACATGCTCTTATTGATCATCAATCAAAGGAGGCTCATACAATTTCAGATTCTCAACATTAACAACTGCATACATTTGCATATAAGGAGGTAAATCTAAACGAAAGGCATTGTTACCAATCTTGTCAATAATCTTGAAAGGACCATATCGAATTGGTTTCAGTTTTTTACCTTCTCCTTACTAATGTAAAGCCAAACTTCATCTCCAACTTGGAAACTGTGATCAACACGATGCTTGTCATGTCTCATTTTGTACTTGGCTTGACTCTTTTCCAACTGCTCTTGTACCATTTGATGTATCGACTGAATTTGTTCA
>ML779179.1:701374-731795 GCA_009831015.1 Picea engelmannii | reverse complement strand
AGCCTTCACCTTGCAACCTTGTATTCCTTTCCATCAAGATTTTCATCATTTCTCTCATTTCCATGACAGCCTTTCTGAGATCTTCATCTTCTGTAGGAATATGTTCATGACTCTCTTCATGAGCCATACTTGGTGAATGCCTCATTGAAACTTGCGGTGATGATATAATCTTCCTTCTTGAAGGACGAGAACTTGGCTCTACAAGTTGACCTTATCCTCTTGTGAGTTTCAACCTTGTGAGCATCAGAAAACAAAACACTTGCAAGTAATCAAGTCTTCAAAAATCTATGCTCTGATACCAACTTGATCTAAAAATGAAGAAGACTTGTATTCTTGAAAATATTTGCAAGGTTTAATTCATGTGTTAAAATGAAAATGGATCAACTTTGCAACACAACTTTTATATAAATTACTCATTCAAGATGCATATAAACAACAACAATAAACAATGAATAGAAAACACATAACACAACAAATGATAAAGGAGTTCACCCCTCTCTTGGGCTACATCTCCTGGTCCAGCTTCCAATGGATCTTCTGTATTATTTTCTCAAAGTGCTTAAATATGTTCTTTACAATGCTCAAAATTCCAAATAGATGGCTCCAATGGCTCCAGAACGTCCAAAAAACCCTAGCTGGGCTTTTTCGGCACATCGTTTGGCAAAAAAATGAAGAAGATAGGCTTCTTGGAAGTTCCCCTTCAAACTTGTTGTCTCTGGATCGCCAAAATGCACCCTTGTAGCCTCAACCTAGCCCCCATGCATTTTTATGCGTTAAAACCCAGCACCGGGCACAACCACACAAACCGTGCAAACTATAGGACGGTTATGGGTGCGCCTAGCCCCTAACTGCCAAGGCTGTGGTCGTGTGACCCATGTGACCTCGCATTTAAAGAAAAAGGGCCAAGACTTTAAGAGCAAGTGTGGTCGTGACAAGTGGTGAGCGTTGGTTTGTATAACTGTTTCAACCGAATTCCAAATTCAAATCACGCGTGCATACAGTATAACATATGGTCATATGGAAACGATATATGCGATCGGGGGCTGGGGCTAAGCCCCAGCCCGGACCCCCACGCCAACCACCCAACAACTCAAACTTAAATTTATATTAAACCATATATATAATAAGGAATATGGTGGGGCACGTTGGCAGCGCAGAATTTCCAAAGTCTATACATGTGGGTGGAGGTCACGGGGTCGAATCCGATGGACTCCAAATAAATTTTATACAAGCAACCAATAACAGGGTGCCACGTGGAAGCCCATGACTGGGCCACGTGGCACCATACAACCAACCAAAAACTGCCATGTGTCACAATATCATTCATCCACATCTGCTAACTGTCCGCCACTCAGCCCTGCCACGTGTCGTATGGACTGCCACATCAACATCCGTACGGACTATACGGACTGTACAGTCAACATCCCTTTTTTTTGCATGTTTGACGTTTTGAATAGAACGTGATATCTCTTGCTCTCGATGTTTGTTTGAACCCAAATGAGTTGCATTGGGTTCGTAACGACAAGGCCTACACTCTTGTTTGATTTGAAGCGATTTCGAGCACTTTGAATTTTTGAGCAAAATTTGATCCCCTGGATCATGCACAAGATGTCAAACTCAAACAAGAAGGTTTCTGGATCTTCACTACTCTTACCATAAAAGGTAGGTATTGAAGAAGGTGGAATTTTCTTCATATTAACATTTTGCATGGTATCCAAAATTGGAAACCCAAAAGTGGTTTCTGTCTAGTTTCCTACTTCTTGTCCCTCATCATGTATCACATGATTATGGTCCTCATGTTCATCCATACTAATATGATTCCCCAAAAGAGAATACCTTAGAGGTATTATTCTTAGAGATAATGAGGTGTCCCAACGTTCTTTTTCAGGAGAGATATTTCTCTGATGAGAAGAATTATCTGTTATTTGGATTTCAGGGACCTTATTCAAGCCTATTGAAACTATTAGTTCAGAAGTTGTTGTTTCAACTTGTGACAACTAAATTTGTTGAACTTCCAAAGAGGGCATTCACCTATTCAGGGTCAATGATATCTATAAAGTTTGAATCCCCTGAGGGTGGTAAAAGGGAAAAAGTTGTGTTGGTTGGTTTTGATGATGAGAGATTGGAAGGTTCAAGTGGTTTTACCTCCTTTCTTTCTATTGTTGGTGTCTCAATTTTATGTGCTATGGTTTACTCGTTTCTAGTCTCTATTGAAACTTATTTATCTTTCTGGGTTGAGTTATCTCCTACTTGTACTTTCTGATATCGTTTTGCAGAGTTTATAGATGGAGTATTTCTTGCTCCAAAAATGTTAGAAGGAACTTTGGTTGGAAGTTTTGGATTGGTTTTAACATATCTACCCTTTGGATCCCTAGGTTTTTTCAAGAAATCAAAACAAAAATAAAACTACCATTGGATTTGGGGGAACCTGCTATAACAGATGTGCATGTTCTTACCTCTCGTCTTAACGCTCCCCCGCCACCAAACTAGCACTATTGTTAAGAAACAATCTACTTCCTAATTGTTTTTTACCTTTAGACAATTCCTGGACAACGACGCCAAAAATTATTGGTAAACTATATACCTTAATTTCCCTCGATTAAATTATCGATCGGGATAAGTAAACTTTGATTTGTAACAAAGTATGTGTCAATATAGAAAGGAAACTAACTGCTTATGAGGTATAGAAAGTGAATTAGCTAGGCAAGATAATGGTTTACCCTAAGGATCAACACTATATTTTCAATCTACAATTTCAAAAGATGATTTAAAAGACTATACACAAGTTGAGATCTGTTTGGACAGTAAAATTTATTTTAAATGTAGAGAGCAGTCTATGACTATGAACAATGAACTCATTACTCTAAGTAAGCAGTCGTTGAACATAAGTAAGCTATATTTCCTTAAAATCAATCCTTTGAAGTGAACTCTATTCTTAAAGCATCTTTTCAAGATTAAATCAAGAACTCACAATTAATTCTATTCTACAAAAAATAAACCACATCATTACACTAATCTTACTGACTAAAAGTAAACAAAATCATCTAATTCACACTATCCTACCAAAGAAGGAAAACAACATCATCTATTTGTGTCTACAATGGTGAATTATATTATGATGATATCTAAATATAGTGGTTCTGTCTACGATGGCGAAATATATCACGATGGCATCTTAGCAATATTGATAATTGAAATGGGATGCATGCAATATTGATTTCTACAAAGATGTGTAAAGTAGATATAAAACAATCTAAGGAAAACCTTGCCATTAAAGAAATGTCAATTCATTAAACACATATTCTTATAATTAATATGAACCTATAAACATTACTCAAAATGAATTAGAAACTATACTATCATATTGAGCCTAGAAATGTTCCAACACAGAGATAACAATCTATGCAGCCTTGCAGGGATTAATTTAAAACACAACTTAATGAATCATAGACAACTATTATGTGCAATGTATAGGTGATCAATATGCAAATTAAAACACAACCTCTATAAATGAAAAAGGAAATGTATGTATATATAAACATAGTTAGATGATCAAGAGTATATATATCAATGAAACAAAACTTAAGTAAGTAACCTACACAAGAGAATTATACATATGAGTATGCACAGTTAGATGATCAGATATGAAAAATTATAAGTAACCTGCAACTTAAATAAGTAACTTGCACAAGAGAATTATACATATGAGTATGAATATATGAATATACAGTAAGAAAACAACATGGATGGACTACTGGTGGGCCCCCCAGGTAGTCGTGGTACTCTAGCTTAAGAAACAATCACAACTTCAACACATTAAATTGTATTAATATCAGAATTGTGTAACAGGGACAAATTCTTAATAGAGTACAATGACTAGCTTATCATGTTCATCCTCATTTTGAGAGGCCTCCGGTATTTATAGAGTTTTGATACAACTAAGAGTTCGACCAATGAAAGGGTCGACTCTCTCTCCAAACCCGAAAATTGTTTATCTATGCTATTAATAGACTATGAGTTATTAAATTCATAGCTCGAATATAGGAGCTAGTTTCAATTGTCTAAATCGAAATAAAGTGGGAGCCATAGTAGGAGGACGATAATGGGTAAAAAACCCATGTTCTAGTTTTTCTCGAAAACTCCCACAGGTATGATAACGACCAAATATGATGCGCTCCGAGTTCCATAATGAGGTTTGGATGAAGGTCCGGATCGTGCCTTTTTCCTGTTTAATAAAAAATAACAACTATTAAGAATTTATATTTATTGAATTAAACATAAACTTCACATTAAGCTACAAATAAGATCAACACATACCTGATTTTATCCCATATTGATCTAATGAAAATAATATGATAACAATCTCAAAATGTATAATCATTATGTTTAAAAAGAGACTTATAATAGGAAAAAAGTAGGCAAAACATGAAGCCAACAAGGGCCTTCTAAACTGCATTGTGCAATGACTGAGGCATTAGGATCCGTACCTTTGCATGAATGTTGAATTTAAGGCCAAACAAAAACTTGTTGACCTTTAACTTCTTTGTGTTCAGATGTGGAGCATACCTAAGTAACTCCATGAATCTAGCCTCATACAATGGCACTGTATGACTACCCTATCATAAGGTGTTGAACACATTATGTTGGCGCCCAATGAATTCCTCAGACAAGCACCTCTCCCAAAACCGTTCCTTGAACAACTCCCATGACACGTCTTCGATGACCATGTTTAGTTGAGGTAGGAGCATCTTCCACCATAGAAGAGTACTCCCCTTCAGCTGAAATGCCTCCATGCGGAATTTCATGTTGGAGGTGTAATCACGAAGTGTGAAGCACATCTCCATATTATCCAACCATGACTTGGGGGATAAGCCATCCGTGGCACACATAAAATAGGGAAACTTCACCTTCTCAAGTTCTTTGTGTATACTATCACTACCAGACAGAGCGCACTGTGAACCCTCATTGGGTACATACGCTCTTCCCTCATCTCGATCTAGGAGGTAAATTAATTCCTCGAACATCCTCTGGAAGGATATCATCAAACCTACCACATCTCCCACAACAACCTATTATGGATCAGTATTCTGCTCATATCCCTGGGGGTTAGACCCTTCTGGTGTGGGTACTATCGAAGGTGTCACACCTCTTTCTCCAACACCATGTCATCTACTTCCCTTGTGTCCTCTAACCATGATTACTTGCAAGAACAATTTCATATCTTTATTAGCGGTCTAATTCAATCATTTAGTTTAACACAGGGAATGGCACAATAGTCCAATGTCACAGGGTTAAATGCACTCTGATATGATATGTAACAACCCCTCCATTACGACATAAAAGTAATTGAGAAATAGTAAGAGATATGTATTTTTTTTTAACATCAATAGAACAAGTGAAACACGATATTAACACACTTCAGTAATACACAGTCTATTTCATTCATCTCATTGGACAACTATATTTGGATACAACTTCAAGGTTTTAAGGATCTTCCATATCACATAACATCACATACAATGTCTACCCACCCAACCTATCCTGCAAGGTTAGGACGTCCAAGACACATAATCAACGCTTAAGTCTATTATTCATCCGATTGATTTTGACCATTTAAGGTCTCAAGACTGGCGACTATTTTGAGGAACAAGGAAGTTTCTAATTCCCATAACTTTAATCTATTCTGAAGTTCAACTATAATTCTCATCATTCCTTACTACAAATTCTTCAAAAATAACATAGAGAATCTGGTATCTTGGTCATCACTTCACAACATAATATATACTATTACAATAATTATTCATCTTACTAATTTAAAGGTTAGGAAGAATTTTCAATAGTATCATGACATAAACTTAACAGTAAAAACCAAAGATCCTTAAATAGACAATATATCATTTATGACAGTTTCAATTTTACTTATGTTTACCTGGAATAAGTGTGACAACCCTACAAGTTACAACCAAGTATATAAATATCTAATCTACATAACAAATTGAAAGAGGAAACGAAAAGAAGAGAAAATCTCTCAACACATAGAGGAAACTATAAGCTTACTCTGTATTTTATAAACTAATTGATACTGTGATGAATAAATTCTGCAATCGAGTGAAATTCAGTTCTGAGAATGATTTAAAAAGTTATGTAAGAAACCTAAAGTTTATCTTCTAGGTGTCACAGTGCAAACACTTCTAGAGCCAACTCCAGAAGTGTGTAGTCGGGCCCCTTGAAGGCCCAAGGTTAGAAGAAACAACACCCAGTGCACAGAGACCACTCAAGGAAGATGAAGGCCTTACTTTTTGGAAGAACAAAGCTCAAGAGAGACAGTGTGAACCTACACAGGGGAGGCACAAAGTGCGCACACAACATTTAGAATCCAGAGCTCGGGATAAAAGGCGTGTGCAGGGTTCAAGTGAGGAAATCAAGAGTTTGAAATCCCTTTGAAGGAATTAGAGGATGGGATCTGATCATGAGGAGTTAGAATCCACGAAACCATCTGATCAGACAGGAGTAGCACACTCGTTAAACCCTGACATCTTCGGGCTTCCTCACTTTGGTAGATATGATTTATTTATATTATGTGATCCTCGAAGCCTGAAGTCGTGAAGTGAAACTACACCATAGATTGGTGAGTGAATACTAGTCACTGGATCCATAAGAGTTCGATGATTCAACAATTTTGACTCTTAACTATCTAAGAGCTAAGAAACTACGAAGCTATGAAGTCCTGGAGTAAAGTTCAGTCATAGATCTTGTAATCAATAGAGGGCCGTTAGATTTCTGATCCTTCACTCTTCAGAGGTTCGATAATTCGATACTTCGTCGAAATTAGCATCGTGATGTTAAAAGTTAAGGAACTCTTGGAGTCTCGAAGTCCAGAGTAAATCATGACCGTCATTTAATGGAAAGACGTCAGCCGTAGATCACTAAGTTATTCAGGATTCGACACTTTGGCTGGTTTAAGAGGTAGTTGCTAAGGATTAAGAAAAAAACCAAGTTTCATAGTCCCGGAGTGAAGGAAAACCATAGATCTAGAAATCGATCGAGGACTGTTAGATCTCCGAGCCTTCGTTCTTTGGAGGTTTGATAGTTTGTCACTCTGAAGGAAAATAGTTGTTGTTGTATAAGGGTGAGGAACTCTCAGAGTTCTGAATTATGGAGTGGACCACAACCATTGATCTAAGGAGGGGTGTAAGCTGTCATATCTTCGATCCCTTTGGCGGTTCAAAAATCCGGGTGTAACAGTATAAAGTTGTGGAAGCAAAGAAAAACCCCGAAGCCTGGAGATGTAGAGTAAATTTCCACTGAAGATTCTCGCGTGAGGAGAATCTCCACCATCCGTTAGATTAAATTCATAAAATTTTACAAGGAGAGTGGAAAGATAGGGTTAACCTACAACTTCCGATCAACCTTGCTTAAGACCAAATTTGGCCAATAACACTTCGGGTGAAAAGGAGTGTTGAAGTTGAAAACCTCCAGACCACCGGAGTCCCAAAACTCCAAATATCCCCCTTTTGGCCAGCGCTAGGTTCTAGCCCACAGTCACATGCATGAATCATCAAGGAAAAAGTGCTAACGCACTACAAGTTAAAAAAAAGAGTCAAATTCCAGAAACTTTTCACAGGCTTCCCACGATCCTGATTTTTTTTGGATTTAAACTACAAATAAACAAATACATCCATACTACATATACTTTAGATTTATCAACAAATTTGACAGAGAAAAACACGATATAAAATCGGATTTGCCAAAATTCAACAGAGGTCCATACTACAATGAAATTGAATTGACATAAGATTTAACATGAAAATGATACAAACTTTCAGATCTAGAATGAAGTTCGATAGATATCCAATCATATGAATTGATTTGTATTTAAATGAAATTAAACAAAGAAACTCATGATATAATTTCGGAACAAACTCCTTGGTTTATGAGCAAACAATGCGCTCTTAAATTTCTAAAATAATCTCAACTAAAAACTATGATCATTCAACCTTAAATATAGATAAAATCCAAATTTTAGAACATATTCCATTCATAATATAAATTAGAATTTCACAATGAGGATCAAACCACCCCAGTTTAGAGAGCTGAAAACGTCCGGAATTACAACAAAAACTTGAATATAAACACTGTAAATATTATTCATGGCAGCAACTGTAATTTAAAAATATAAACTCTGAGCTAATATTCATTGACAACAATTGTAAAAATTTGGAATTTAAGTTTTCCAGTGATTCTACAGTGACCCTATCAGTCTAACATACTACTACACTAGTGCTACAAATAAATTCAGAATATAAAAATACCGGGACCAATGAAAGTTGTGTAATGAATATGCCCTTCAAAGTCTTGCACTCCTTCCTTTCTTTCACCTGCTAATCACAAAGAATTCACCAATACCTCCCAACTAATGCTAGTGGTACTCTTATCCCCCCTTAGCCCCCCGAACCACAAAGGGGCCACAGACAAAAAACCAACAAAAATATCTCCAAGACTTGCCCTCACAAGGAAGAAATTCCACTCTTTTTACAAGCTTGGTATCCCAACTCTCACAAGTAAAACATAGTCCAATGAAAATTTGGCAGCATAACAATGCTCAGAAAATCAGATCCCTTTCCCTTCTACCTTATTTGTTTTTATAGAAATTTTTTCCTTGAAACATGTCCTCATGCACAGATAATTAACTTTTTAGTTAATTTTAATTTGGATTATTCACTCACACACTTGTAATATTCTCCCCAAGTTACACCAGTATTTACCAATTTTATTTTATTTAAAAAGGTCAAATTCCCTCACATTCCTCAATGTGTTCCTATTTTCACTCCTAGGTGTCCCTTTGTTCCCCATATTCTCATTTAATAAATTTCTCCTAACTATATATTATTTGAAGTTGGATTATGAGTCTTCTTCTAGTTAGACTAGTGTAGTTTGACTCTAGATTCTATTCTATGTACACCCAACCTCTCAAGTTATTATTCATTTCTATTTAAAAATTCTTTTTTATTAAATTCATGCACACATGTGCATTTCATCAAATCTTTATATTTTTACCATCTTTTTCCTAGTATTAGATTTATCCCAATTTTAATATTTTATATAGTAATAGTTCCCAAATAAAACTTAGACTTAGGCTAATTATTAGACTTAGGCCAATTCTTAGACTTAGTCTTTTTTTTTTTGTAAGTAAGTATTTGTATTATATATAAAAATCCTTCTAAGAACCAGGATCAAGAGTACATGCACTGAGTCTAGCGGTTGTAATTACTGAACTACTCCATCAGGAGAAACCAGTTCAGCCAACCGTATATAGCAAGTAGCAAAAATTACTAACAGTTCTAGAGAAAACCAGACAATTTAACTAAACCAGACGATTTAACTACCATGAGAGCCACTAGAGCTAAAGTATGGAACCAACTGTGTATAATCTGGGACATACTCGGGCAAGAGGCCAGGCCAGGGTTCCTCGATGATGGGTGTCCCACTGGCCATCCATTGCATGTCCGTGGCATCGTTGCCTTTGTCCTCGTGCACCTGGATACTGGTGTCCTTCTCCTCCTCTGTCGCATCCGAAACTGCATCGTCGTTCCCATCTACACTGCATGTCGGAGTCTCCTTCCTCGCTAGAGCAGTCATGGTCTCTGAATTGCCTGCCTTTCCGTCAGACTGCAGGCTTCCTGCTATGGCAGCTTGCTGATGGCTGCTTGAATGGTCACTCACAGTGAGAGAGACGTCATTGGAATCCTCAGGAGCAGCTGGAGGGGGAGTGGCGAGAAGCTGGAGAAGGACTGATAGCCTTCCTTCCATCTATTGGACACGGAACTGGAGGTCATTCACGCCATCACAGAGCTCAAAAACTAAGTCGTGCAGAATGGCGGTGTGTTCACGCGGAAGAGCGGGAGGGGGCGCCCGCATATTGCTATGGGGTCGACCATGGATCGACGCCGGGGGAGGAGAGGAATGCTTGACAGAAGGAGAATGCCATGTCGGGGTCCAGGAGGTGTCAACGACAGCCAAACAGTCGAGAGCTGGGGTAGGTGAACCAGAGGGCGAGGAAGAAGTGCGAGGGCGTCGAGGGTTCCAGGGAGAGCCCATGCGTGGACGGAAACGTTGCCGCGGCATGGTGAAGCTTGGCGTCTGCAGAAAATCTGCAGAGCCAAGGTGGAGGATGAGGAGCGCCCGAAAGACCATGAAAACCACAAGACCCGATTCGAAACCAAACAGCCAGGCGAAAATGCAAAGAGGATGCTGCATAGTCCTATGCATAAAGGTGGTCGAGGGGGTTGGTTTAATGCCCCACCCATCGGCTTTGAATGCCATTTAATTCCCGGGGGTGGTGGCTTCAGTGGGCACGAGTCGAGCACATGGCTCCGTGCTCCGCTGGCCTCCCCCTTCCACTTCTGCGCGCCAGGTGTTGGGTCCGAACACCCCATCCGAGTGATTCTTAGACTTAGTCTTTGACTCTTGTTATAATTTTCAATTAATAATCTATTGTTTAATTAATTAGTTAATCCAACAAGGTCTAATTATTTCAATGTCTTCTAGGCCACCTAGATTTATTGACTTCAAGTTTTAAATTACGCGACGTACCCTTCAAGACACACCTCCATGCTCCAAGGGTGCCACTCTCCCTAGACTTGTTTTGGAAGTTGTACGACCCTTGGAGTCAACACTCCACTTGGTCAACCTTGTGAGAGACTAAGGGATTCTAAGGAATAAAGACTCAACCTTATTGTGCGCTCCTTTTAAATCTTCATGAGCGACTGTCTCAATCTGGCCTCATGACATCGTGGACCTTTTGAACTAGGTAATCATTAACCTACCATTTAGACCACGATGAGAGTGCTAATAGGTTTTTATAGAGACATTGTCATACCTCTTCCTCAAATGTCTAGTTTTTGTGCATGACCCCTCTACTCCTTATGTGATTCAGATTAGCAAGCATCGTCAAGCCTACATCCACTAACAAAAACACTGCCAATAATTCCATAGAAATAAATCATACTATAGTCGATCATACCATATATGTGTGTGAAATGAAATACTCAATAGATACAATCCACTCCCTGAATTAATCTAGAGTCCAAGGGAATCCATCGATTCCATCAACATCCTTTACCTGTCATGTGTCCTACACACTCAGGATGACTCGTCAAAAGCATTTGTGAATATATATACATCAATATAATCAATAATCCATAACACCTCAACATCATCATATATAACCCATAATATGAATGAAATCACAAAGTACCATACATGGATCAATTGCAAGCAATTGTCCTCAAAGAATAAGTCAATAATCGTGTGGTCAGTAGAGAGGGATGTTACAATTTAAGATGATCAAAATGATATTCTCGGGTTTTGTAATAAATTGTTAAATCATCAAAGATAAATTTGAATAATTTTACCAATTAGATAATCAAACATTATTTGCATAGGTCGTTCAAAGGTAGAATTTGTATTAATTAAGCCAAAAGGCATTCGTTTGTAGGCAAAGGTGCCCCAATGTGTAGTGAAGGTGGTTTTATATTTGTCAATCCTCTTGACATGAGTTTGATTGTATCCTGAAAAATTGTCAATAAGTGACAACATATGAGATCCTACTACCTATTGTAAAAGAAGTTCCATGTTAGGAAAAGGAAAATTATCTTTAATGCTTGCCCTGTTCAAGGCACATAAATCAACACATAACCTAATATCCTTGTTCTTTTTCCATACCGGGACAAGGTTTGATACCCATTCTAAATACTAATAGGAAAAACATATATGGACATTTATGAGTTTTTCGATCCATTTCCTAATTGTTTCTTCCAGTGCAAGATTGATTGGTCTATGTATTTTCCTTACTGTTTTTTCTTCTCCTTTAATAGGAATTTCATGTTATATTACACTAGGATCAAAACCACGAAATTTTTGTATGACCATGAAAAGACATCTCTAAATTCATGAAAAAGATCTATAAATTTCCGCTTCTCTTGTTCTCAACATTGAGATCTAATATTTAGAGTCTTAGGATCTTCTTGAGTCCCAATGTTCACAGAAATGGTGTTTCCTATCTTTATTTTTTATTCCTCCTCTTTGTTTTCCTTTTATATAGGGGTTAATCCCTATATAATGAGATTTATATAGGGGTTAATCCCTTTGGGAATTTGTTATCTTCTAGAGATATGATATCCTTCCTTTTCAAGGGTTCATTTTGAAAAAAGGAACATATTCTTTCATCTTCACGAAAAACTTTCCAAGATTCAACATTGTCCGGATTGTTCAGAAAATGAGGACGATATAATGACAAAAATGCACAATCTGGACTTTCAGGGAGCAATTGCCTTAAAGGGTTGGATGAAAAAAATAGCTAACCTATCTATCATTGAATTGAGATATCTCCTGATACGAGTAATATTAAAATATGGAAGATTAGAAATCAACTGTCAGACCACTTGTGTATATCTCTGTAACACTTTATTCTAGATGGGGTATAAATTCTCTTAACTAGATTAATGATAAACTCAGAATCCCCAAATACAACAAGATGATAATAGTGCATATTAAAAGCATTCTCTATTCCAAGAATCAAGGCTTCAAACTTTTTTACGTTATTAGTACATGCATATTCTAATATGTAAGAGAAATTATGAATTTTTCCTACGGGTGAATAAAGTACTATACCATCTCTATTTACGTCACTAGAACATGAACCATCAAAGTGTATATGCCACATACCATCTTAAGGGTCAAGAAGATGTACAACACAATCATTATATTCTTCTAAAAATATAGAGTATACAATGATATCTTCTTCAATATAATTTGCATGTGGTTAAGGTACTCTTTCAATGTATGGTGAGATTCGTCCTTCCCGAAGAAAAATGATATTATTACCATTTTGGGAAGGGGCATGTGTGTTCCATCCAGTGAAATGTATTCACCAGTTAAATCTTGTTAGTCTCTTCCTAAAATGATAGATTAGTTGCCTACTGACATAACAATTACTTGAAAATTACAAGTGGTCCTGATTTCAGGATGTGCACACAAAACCAAGGTTACATATTTGATTTCACCATTGATGGATTTTTTCTGACTATTATATGATAACACACTCTCATAATTTTCATTGGTGCATGGAAGACTTAATTCTTCCATAATAATTTTAGACATAACATTGGGACCAAGTCCCCTATCAATCAAACACTAATGTGCAATCTTATTCATAATCTTTACCAAAACATAAAAATTAGGATTTTTTACATAATTCCTAGGATTATATACACCTAATTGATTTATATTCATTTCTTCTTCATATTTTTCCTTAGTCAAATTGGCAACAGTGGAAGTTTTACCTTCCATAAAATATTTCATATTCTTTTGTTGTTCAGGAACAATTACCATGTCTAATAAAGATGCACCTACTTTAATGTTGGCCAATTGTTTCAAAATATTATATTTTGATGAAGAAAATGAGGTTGAAATTACCTTTGGACTATGAGTACTCCTTGTTATTTGAGGATCAGTTTGATGAGAGGTTGTACTTTGAACAAAAGCGGTTTCAAAAGGAATGCCCTTTTTCTTGTTTTGATAAGATTTATTTCGAGTATCCACCATAATTACATCCTCTTCAAGAGCTCAATCTAAGGAAGAAATCATTGTATCAGATCTTTTTCCAAAGATTTGTTCTCTTGCATTGTTTTTAATATCACAAGTGTTCTCATCATGATTCTCCTCATAGAAATTACACCAATTTGTTGAGAGTATTGCCTTAGGTTGAAAACTTTGATTCTGATTTCTCAAGGAAACCTGAGTGGAGGTTTTTGTAGAAGTAGAAGTCACACCCTTTCTCTAAATATTTTTTTTTGTTTGTTTCTCATATCCCGTACAAGTTGTAACACAATCGACATATCAGTTTCTTTGACATAGTATTCAACATGAAGTATTGTTCTTGTAAATTGTTCCTCAAACTCTAAACAAGTTTGTAATGCAGATCCTAGTATATTATCATTATTTTCTTCTAACCTACAGTGATAAGAAGATGGTAATGCATTATAATAATGCATTAAATCAACTTGATTGTGTGGTAAAATGATTTTTAAGATTTGATTATATAACTTAGTGAAATGTAAGTTAAAATACTTGATGGTTTCACCTTTGTTGTAAACACGATTATTGTAATATTTCAATAAATCTACTGGACTTTGAGATTCTCCATAAGTTGATTTAAACCAATAAGATAATTTATCCCAAGTAAAAAAGACTTTAGGCCATCATCCGAAGAAATTAGTAGAAACCTTTCCTTCCAAAGAATTAACAAATAATCTCATGTACATATCATTGTCATTTTCCCCAATATTTTGACGTGCATTTGAAAAAGAAACTAAATGTTCATTGATAGAAATGGTTCCATTACTAGAGAATTTAGGAAAATAATATTTGAAATTTGGAAGAGGATTGGTAGTTGGATTCATATCTAAAGGAGAGGATACATGTTGTGGAGTAGTGTTTACATCCTCTTCAAATTAGAATAAACCATATTTCTTGATCACCTTTGTAATATTTTTGGTTGATTGGACAAGATTAAAGTTACTATACATGCTTCCGATCAAGGATGAGGAAGAATATTGTCATGAAGTAGGTCCACTAGTATTACCAGAACCACTGGAAGAAGTCATCATAATTTTCTTGGGAGAAAAAGATATTGATAAACTTGTAACCTCAGTCTTAGAATCAAATAGGGATCGTCAAAGCATCGGATGAATGTTTTTTAGGATTTCTTTTCTTCTTCCAATATCAAAGAAAGGATCAAATTCAGGTAACTCAGCTCTTTTTCGTCTTGATGAACAAGATTGAGTGGTCAAAAGAAACCTTCTAACAAGGAGGTTGATTACGAGATTGTCATTGAATGGCTTCTCTCTATTCTTGAATTTCAATGTTACGAGTGATAACTTCCCAAGAACGTTCAATCTCTTCACAGGAAAGGGAAGTTTCTAAAAAAAATCAAAGAGACCTAAAGTGATACTTCTTTGGATAGGAATATTAAACCTTATGTTTGTTTGTTGTGGGGTAGGATTATAACCCTATGTTTATAGCCTATCAACAACCTCAATTAGACCTCAAGAAATGTGATTATTGGATTTGGTGCTATTTTATAATATGCGATTTTTGGTCTCTTTGATCCAAAATAAATTGAAAAAAACATAAAAAATATACTTGCAAAATGAATTTATAAAAAAATGTGAATAAACAAATGTAAACAAGTACAAATATGAAAATTAGTATATAAAAAGACTCATAAGTGAAAAGAAACCAACAAATACTTTTCTTAATATCAATCTAAGTTACAACTAAGTATATCCCTTCAAACCCCTGTGAGGGCTTGGACCAGTCTTACACTTACAATTCCAAGATGTTCATTGACTCATACATAGACAATTGGTGTCAAAAAGATGAATACTAGAATAGAAAACCGAGTTGGATCAGTCCAAGCTAAAAGTGCATCATTGTTTTGAACTCTACAAAAATAGCATTAATTAGAAATGAAATGAATTTAGAACTTCCAACTAAAACCAAATAGGCATTCAAGAAGAATGAATGACCTTGGAGCATATCACCAATCAATTCTTCATAGTCCTTTCTTTGCCACCTTCAGAATAACCCTGCTATTAACAAGATAAATCAACTTTAATGAAAATTGTAACGTCCCTCCGGTAACTGACATCAATGTGTAAGTGAAAACAACGAATGTAGTATTTTTTTTTAAACATTTTATTTAAGAAACATATATATCACAACGCTTAAATACAAATCCATTCGTTAAGAACTAATTGAAAATCTATTAATAATTTCAATAGTATAACAATAAGGTAAGCATGTAATTTTTTTGTTTATCTACTTTACCTAAAGTTGCGCAAATCACAAAGACATCTCTACGAGAACTACAAGGGACTAACACTCAACCAAGGTTTTCCTAAGGATGCAACAAAAATAAAGGTTCTACCAATCCCGACCTTATTTATGGTTGCTCAACTAGCGCATTGATATTATAAATGAATTTAATAAAAATGCGCATAAGTAATTAACACACTAAGGATTAAGAGATCC
The DNA here is from genome assembly GCA_009831015.1 of Picea engelmannii. Lineage (NCBI taxonomy): Eukaryota > Viridiplantae > Streptophyta > Pinopsida > Pinales > Pinaceae > Picea > Picea engelmannii. The sequence goes on along the minus strand of ML779179.1, from coordinate 715,700 downwards.
ATTCATCTTCATTCCTACAACATAAGAGTATCAACTTTAGTTTGGACAATCAACATTATGTGTTTCAAACCCTTGATCTAATCAACAAGATTAAGCATACATCCAAGAATAAAACGTTAAATTACTTAATTATACTAACCAAATGATTTACATAACTAAGAAACTTCTGAACATGTGAATAAAAACAAATCTAATAAATTACAACTATAAATATACTTAGATCATTATAACAATGTTCCAATAATTATAACTAGGTTGTAACTATATTCCAATAAATAATTTCCTTGAATTTATTATCATTAATCATAATACATTAATAGAATACAATATTATCAATAATAATATTATCAATCATAATAATAATATTATCAACCATAATATTAAAGGAATTGATTTTCATAACCATAATATTAAAGGAATTGATTTTCTTATGAGGACTTAATATTGGATAGATTAAATGATATTATTTATTATTATCAATCTTTATTATCATTAATCATAATACATTAATAGAATACAATAATATCAATAATAATATTATTAATCATAATAATAATATTATCAACCATAATATTAAAGATAATATTAAAGGAATTGATTTTCATAACCATAATATTAAAGGAATTGATTTTCTTATGAGGACTTAATATTGGATAGATTAAATAATATTATTTATTATTATCAAACATTAGATTGGATCCCTAAAATCAATACATTCATATAACATATTGTTTGTAATTATAAATCTAAACCAATAATACCCACTAAAAATTTCATTCAATAGATTGAGTCCTAAGGGTTAAGACAACCATATATATTCATCATAAAATCCATTAATATCGAGTCATATTTTAAAACATGATATCTCCATTTAGCATTATTAATTTATATATCATCGCTTCAATTTAATAAGATAGATCAGGAAAGCCTAGGACTACCGATATTTAGAGATGTATCCAACCATTATATCTCACTTGCCATTTGTCACTGCAAGTAGCTTAAGAGATGTATCCAACCATTATATCTCACTTACCATTTATCACTGCAAGTAGCTTAAGGATTAAAGTGTGATATAACGATTAACACTCAACACTTATCTCTTCTCAATTCTGACACTACGAGTGTAAAATCAGTTCATAAGAAATTAAACAACAGTCGTCTATATCTGTTAAGATTTGGTTCACTTGACACAGAGAAAAACAATTACTATCAACGAAAGAATATGGACTAAGGCGATATGGTGACTGGGATCCGAGAAACAAATGTGCGTGGCTAAAGGAAAGTGCTACGAACAGAAGACATGCAATACAAATTCCTCTTCTCCAAATCGCTTCACTACACCGTGGCATTCCGAAGGTGGTAGGTTCTAACTAAAATAATATATACCTGAAGGAAAGATCTGACAAGAGGTAATATGAAATTTCCTACTTGCAGGAGCTAAAAAGTTGTTTAACAAACAATCGACAGGCGTTGTTTATATATAATCTACTATCTTCCTAGACTTATTTCTAGAGTTGAGCGATCAGATTCTATTAATAAATTGTGAACTTCAACACAATTACATGCTCGACTTCCACAACAACTCACATGCAAAACTTCAGCCAGGTGACAATCCAAAATACAGAATAATGAATTATAAACATTTGTGAATGCACTGCCAATAGGAGTTATGGGCTAGTGGAAGTAGTAATATGAATTTCAGATACAATTCATGAACTTGCCATCGTGATTTCGAGGAAGATGTTTAATAACCTGATTTTTTTTTTTTTATACGACACCAATAACGAGCATGCATATACTTATTTAAGGGTGAATGTAATAATATTTAAGAAGAGCCTCACTTCAAATATCAAACAATGTACTTTTCAAAACTACATGATTTTCATATAAGATTCATGGAAACCTTCATGACCAGTAAGGATTACTCGACATAGGTGGATGATAAACTTCTCAGTGTAAACTAAAAACAGTCAATAAGCCTATTGTTATTAAAAGAAACCATTTAAACAAATTGTAGATAGACTAGTAATCAAATTCAACAAAGTCATCTAAAATAATTAAACAATATATAAAATCCATGGTGAATGTATCGAAATTCAACTTTTTCTATCCACGCAAACTTTTAAAATCTATATATATATATATAGATTTTAATTATATATATATATATATATTATATCCGATAATTAAAATCTATATATATATAACCAACCTATCCGATGCACATCTAAATAAAAATTTCACAGATCACAAAGTCCAATATTCTCCCAAGAGTTCCAAGATCATACGATGTATGTAATTTACACAAATGAATGAAGTCAATCATCAACCATTTTGGCACACATTCGATAAAATTTGCAATTTAAAGAAATGCTAAGCAACCTAACAAATCTAAGTGTTGAATACTGTAACCAGAAGGGAGTGGACTGGTGATATTGATCTTCAATCTGAAGTTTCCGCAACTTTCGCTTCTTTTCTTGTTAATCCAAGAATTTCACTGGTACCTCTCATCCAATACTAGGAGTACTCTTCTTACCCCTTATCCCCCTGAGCCGCAAAGGGGCCACACACAAAAACTAGAATGTAATATCTCCAAACTTGTCTCGCAAGGAAGAGCTTCCACTCCTTCAAGCTTTGTATCCCAACTCTCACAAGTACAACACAATCCACAATAATTTTGGCAGCATAACCTTATCAAGAATAAGATAGATCTATTTCCCTTCTACCACATTTGTTTTATAGAAAAATCCTCAATGACACATGTACTCATGCATAAGTAATTATCTTTTTAATTAATTTAATTAGTATTATTTACCCACACACTTTTCACCCTCTCCCCAAGTTGCACAAGTAATTACCATTTTATTTTATTTAAAAAGTCAATTTCCCTCACATTCCTCAACGTGTTACTATTTTCTCTCTTAGTTGTCCTTTTGTTCATAGATTCTCATTTAATGAGTGTCTCCTAACTAGATCTTAGTTAGATTTGGATTAATAATCTTCTTCTAGTTAGATTACTGGTAGCTTGATTCTAGATACCATTCTATGTGTACACCTATTCTCTTGTATTTTATTTATTTCTATTTTAAAAATCCCTTTTATTATTTTCATGCACATATGTGCATTCTATCCAATATTTATATTTTTCTCACTTTTTGCTTAAATTGATTTATCTCAATTCTTTTAATTTATTTAATATTTTAATTTAGTCCCCTAACTAAACTTAGACTTACACTTAGTTTTAAAATTAGGCTTAGAATTTTATTGGGATTTATAATTAATAAATTCATTGTTTAATTAATTATTTTAATCAAACAAGGTCTAATCATTTCAATGTTTTCTAGGCCACCTAGATTTATTGAATCAAGTTTTTAATTACGCGACATGCCCTTCAAGATGCACCTCCATGCTCCAAGGGTGCCACTCGACTTTGATTGGTTTTGGAATTTTTTCCGACCCTTGAATTCAACACTCCACTTGGTCGACCTTGTGAGAGACTAAGGGTTTCTAAGGAATAAGGACTCTATCTTATTGCGCGCCCCTTAGAATATTCATGAGTGGCTATCTCAGTCTGCCCCCACGACATTGTGGACCAATCAAACTAGGTTGTTGTTAACCTACAAGTCTAGCAATGGTGGGAGTGCTAGTAGGTTGTGATAGGGACGTTGCCACACCTCTCCGTCAATATCTGGTTTCTGTGCATGGCCCCTCTACTCCTTATGTGAGTCGGATTATCAAGCATCATCAATCTTGCATCCACTGATAAAACCCGTGTTAGTAATCCATATACATAAATCATACTGTAATCAATCATATGTCACAATTACGTAAATGAAATACTCAATTAAAATACAATTCACTCCCTGACTCAATCCAGAGTCCAAGGAATTCTATTGATGCCATCAACATCCACAACCTGTCATGTGTCCTACACACTCAGGAAAACTCGTCAATAGAATCTTCCAATATATATACATCAAATAATAATAATAAGTCACCACACATCATCATCATGATCATCATGTATAACCCATAATTGAAATGAAATCACAATGTACCATAACCAGATCACTTGCACGCAAGTGTCCTCAAAGAATAAGTCAATAAAAGTGTGCTCAATAGAGCGAGATGTTACAAAAACTCAGTATGGAATGAACAAATAAAATCTCACTTGAGGCTAGAGAAAACCTTTTCATAAGTTTTACTTTTCTATTTTCTCCCTTCTTCTTTGTCTTGCTCTCCTTGTTTTATGACTTCATAAAGTAGTTTGGATGGTTCAACTACATTTTTTTAGAAAAGTTAAATAACTTTATTTAGGAGAAGAAAACTTTATTTATGATAAGGGTAATAAATATTTAAATAATAGGTGGGGTCCCACTAGGTTTTCATTCCCTTATTTCTAAAATTTCTCTTGTAACCTCAAAAATGAGTAAATACTATGAATCTATCAACATCATGAAATATATCAAGATAAGTAACCCATTCAAAACAAAACACTTGTATCCCCCAAAAATATCAAAATGATATCATATTTAAAGTTCCCAAAATAATATCATATGTTTGTTGTCCATCAAAAATGTGTATCAAGTGTCTAAGTAGCAATGCCATAATACAAATTAAAATAAACAAGGGTATTTATTTTTGAAAAAATCATCTCTTCTCTTTCTTCCTTCTGACACATCATGCCTAAGATTAAGTAAGTCTTCATAATAAGATTTCTTCTCTTCTATTTTTACTATTTCAGGGTGCATGTCATTGAAGGTGATCTCTCTCTTACCATTTTCTTATTTGTCTAATTACTGTTTGGAATGTATGGAGAAAGATTGATATGCTTTTGAGCTAGGAGAGTTAGTAGGATTCTTTCGTTTGTCAATTTGAGGTTCATTGGGAGGAACCTTGCAATTTATAGGAGGTGATTGGGCCGCGGAGGAAGTTGAGGAAACATGTGGTACTGAATGCTAGGGACGGGGAGGAGGAAGAGGGTTATCAGGCCATTGATAAGTTCCATATGGAGAATTTATAGGTTTTTTTTCTCAACCATCATTGGTTGGCTAGACAGGGGGATCATGAAAATATACAATTTTGGGATGTGGCTACAAGGGAGGATTAGGAGGAGTTGGAGGTTATGGAAATGTTGATTTCTACTAAGGTTGAGATAGCTAGTTTTTACTAGAAGGTTAAATTCTTCATAATCAACATCAAATTGTATGGAAAATCTCATTCTCTTGTGTCACTCTTGTTTCCAAAATACATTTGAAAATATTCCCCCTCTTCCTCTATTTCCACCTCAGTTACTCCCTCGTCTAAAAAAGCACATCTAATTCCCATCATCATTCCAATTAATGAAAAATCCGTAAAGTAAAATACAATACACAACATAGTAAATATCTATTACAATTTTGTTAAATATGATTTAGTTATGGCTCTGAGAATAACACAGTAATTCAAGCATGCAAGGGAGAAATGAGTAGGAATAATGTAAATAGGGAAGAAAATCCATAAGTCAACAGACAACTTGAACTCATTATTTCAATTTAAAAAAAATATGAACTATATACTCCTTTGTGAAATTCTCTTCATATGAACAATCTACATCTCTTTTGAACAATGAAATAAATGCAAATGAATACACACACACACACACACACAACATGGATAAATGATAAAGGGAATATACTTTGTGAAAAATGACATGAAATGAAAGGAATGAATGAAAAACTCATGTTCAATATTCACACACAGTGAACATTTTTGTACATAGACTTGTAGATTGTTTTCCATTATAGAGCTAATAATATGTATGGAATTATTTTGAGAAAATTTCAAAATAATTCCTCAAACATTCATTGTGTTCCGAGATTATAATTTTCACCAAATGCTACATTCCCAAATTTTATATAATCTGATTTTGCAACAACCCAACAAAATATCAAACTGCCTATATATCATTAAGAGATCGAAAGGTAGGATGAATGCCATATACATGTTTTCCATAGTGAATACATTTTAAATATATGCTCTTTAACAAATTCTTATCAACAAATATTTTAAATCACATAAATAGGAGGGAAAGAACCTTGAACTACAATGAAATATGAATAGGATAATATGGAATGATATATGAAAAATGATAAAACAATAAGGGAAAAATTCCCAGTTTATGTAATTTAAATCAAATAAAAATTCAACTTGCCTATCATGCCTTTTTATCTCATTTCTATTTCCAAATAAATTTATTCTTTATAATTGACAACTCAAACCCCATAACCCCATATCATACTTGAACAACGCATGTCACACGAATGGAAAGTTGACAATTGTCACACAATCTCATCCAATATTACATTATTTAGTAAACCCAGTTCACATAAGCATGAACATTTGGGTTTTAAAACAATGAAAAAGAATGGGTATGTGAGTCATCATGTAGCTAAAATATAATAGTAGGCTTAGTATTATAGCCACAAAGAGAAACAAATGAGTGTGTGGCCTCACTTCTTTTATAGAGAGTAGAGTTAATGCTAAGCACGTGATGTGCTTTCTTTTATAATAAATCCAAAATAAAATAATAATCATTACTCTTCCAGGTGAACCATGAAATCGAACAGAGTTAGAAACTTAATGTGAGAATTGACATTGGTTTTAATACAAATAGTCTAGACTTAGTCGAGACAGTACCAGGTTAACATGTTCATTTAATACCAACAAGATTTGAACCCAGGAAATATAAAATATTATCAATGATATTCACATAATATATTATTTTTAGTATTGAACAAACAATTTAGAAATTTGGATTCAAACCCAAGTCAAAACTCAACAAGTATAAACAATAATAGAAATGGGTTCGACCCATTTTCCCCATAACCCAATATTTTTCAAACATCTTCCGAGAATAATGAAAAATGGTAATATGAACTTAGGAGAAGTAACATATACAACCGAGGATAAACATATTCATTTTTTTAAAAGTAAAATCCATGAATACACTCAACCATTCAAACAAATTTTCTTTTCATGAGTGAAAGATAAGGAGAGAAAAGACTTTCACACTCATTTCCAACCAACCAGAGCCAAAACTTCTACTTCACTTGATAATAAATATTTTACAAAGGATGTTTAGAAGATGATGATTACATACCTCATACAAAGATTGATTTTATACCATCTATGAGGGTCGAGACGGTTGCATCAAGAAACAAGAGGAGGTTGGTTTCTCAAGATGAGTTGCAACTCCTTCTCCATAGACAAAAACCAAAATGAAATGATAGTAACCCTAGCCATCAAAGGTGGTAAAACTTGGGCCTGTCAATATATAATCTTCACAAATCTTTGCGATATTTAATAGTAGGTGATGAATTATGAGTCAACATAATTATGCAATTCTATTTCTAACCAAACAAGTAATTATGATAGCAAAAGCAAAAGCATCGACCATTTTTTGAAATCATTAAAGATCTACTTCTTTTTTTTTCTCTTTTAAACAAAAAAAGATAATCTAATCAATCAAATAATAACCCTAATTTTTCCTGTTCAAGTTTATTAAATGTTTAGTAGTTTAAACAAGGTTAAGAAATGTTCAATAACAAACAATCAGACTATACATTTAATCATCTTAGCCAAGCAAACAATTAGAATATAACTTTAATAATCTTAACAAAGCAAAAGAAAAAACACAGATGAGTAATTATGAAATTCTATTTCTAAACAAACAATTAATTATGATAGAAAAAGAAAAAGCATCTATCATTTTTTGAAAGAATTAAAGATATAGTAAACAAAATTAGAACATTTAGTCAATCCAATGCTAAACACTTGGTCAATTAATTCAAACAAATATCTTCTATCATTTTAAACATGAAAAGCTAGTCAATCCACTGCTAAACACAGTCAATTAATTCAAACAAATATTGTCTATCGTTTCAAGTTTCAAGTTACTAAGTATTTTACTAACTCATATTCTTATGCTAGTCACTGTAATTAATTGAACTCGCTAAGATATTAACCATTTATCCAAGGGCACCCAACGTTGAAAACTTGGGTTGCTTTGGTACCCTTTTGTAACAACTCTCCTTTACCAAAAGATGTTACTTTCATGATAAAGCCCCCATTTTTCTAAGAATTCAAGCAATGTGTTTCAACCTAGAAAATTTCAGAGACAACAAGTATAACGATTTAGATAGAAATACCATTCTACTATTAAAAAACACCAACATAATTACAACAAAACAACACATCAATTGTAACTATAATAGAAAAAAGAATTAAAAACTAAAAATAAATTGAAAATATTAAATACATCTAGCCCCTTGCATCGATGAAGATCGACCACTAGTCTGAACCAACACTCCACAATAAACTATCAACCAAAGGGATAATTCTGCCCAATGATTGATTTTTCACCCAACCAATGCAATCACTTGAACTAGGTGGTATTTCTCGAGTACGTATCAATCTCAATGGGGTGAGGGATGGGAACATAAAGCACTCAACAAATGGCTCACCCAACTCACAGAGTAATTTCATAATCAACCAAAGTCTAGTAGAGATACTCCTGGACTTATAACACTCCCAAAACCTCTAAGGTTTATAGTGTGTATGGATCTTACTCTTAGTTAGGAAAGTATCACACATGACAATGGTTCCCCTTTACAAATATCTTACTTCTATCCTATCCCTTGATGATTACCCTTGGTTAGGAAAGTAACATTCTTAGTAGTGGTGTTCCAAGATCCAAAAAATAAACAATAGTGAGGCACATTGAGCATTAGTATCCCTTGTTACACAAGTACACTCCCAACCTCATTAATCCACACAAACTAGGCTTATAGAAGCTATCAAGAATAGGTCACAATAAAAAATTAGATCTACTCCTCAATGCTAAATTTTCAATCATCCTCCTCCCTTGGCCACACCCCTCACACAAGGTTACACTCTCTTTTCTAATCTCCTAAAGGTGTAACAACTCCTTTCCTGAGAATTCCCTATTGTCCTTCATAGTCCCTACTAGATTGACCTTGGAATAATTTTTTTTATGACTAGCTTTACAAGTGTCAAAAAAGTGTGTAAAAGGTCATTTACAACTTATCCCTCTATCGTTTTTTACCCCAATTAACTTTGGAATTTTTTTTAAGTATTTTTCTTTTCCTTAGGAATCCTTAATCTCTAAGATTACATGATCCCATCATTGAACATGTTCCCCTTTTCCTTCGATGTGATTCCCAACCTCTTCATCAATGTCTCAACCTATACGAAATTATCTTTTCTAGAGTGTATATATATGAATCATCATAATCATCATGGGTTAAAGTGAATCATAATAAGAAAGCACATTATTAGGAGTTCATGTATAAAACATCATTAAAGTAACATTAGTGCTCAACATCATATGCCATCAAGAAAGTAACACATTAAGTAATTGCATACGTTTCATGATTTAAAATATTTATGTTGCACACTCCTTCTTAACATAAAGAGAGGGAAAATCAACAAGGGGATAACGAGTCCAAAACATCATCTCCTAACCAACATTACAATGTGAAAAATAAATAATAACGAATAAAATCTCAGGTCATCGGAATAATTACCATGCACTAGGGGTGTTATTATATATGACTAGAAGAAGAGACTTAAAGGAAGACTTTTCCCTTGAAACATTGCCCTTAAGACTATAACAAATATTAAATCAAGGAAAGCATGAGAATGAATGGATTGTTGAAAAATGATAGAGTATATGGAGGATATACAAATTATTAAGGATAAATATTGTTAGTTAGGATGTGAAGATGCTTATCTATTAAAATCCAAATCCAGTGAGAATAATATTGTCGTCGAAGTTGATGTTAACATATTCATTATATATATTTATATAATAACAAAAAATGTTTAAGGGTTAGTTTAATCAATTAAAATATATGTTAAATGTATCTTGTTAATAGGAAGGACATGGATTAAAGGTTCAAAATCAATCAAGTCTCTTGAGGTTACCAATTTTTATTGTGGTTGGTGGTGGAGTTTCCTTCTATATGGATATTTTGTGGAAGAGAGGAGTATCTTGTGAATTTTTCCTTTGTGTGTGTGTGTGTGTGCCATGGAAATCCTCATGGGAAAATCCAATGGAAGTTTCCCAAATTTTTATGTGGCATCCCTAGTAAACCTTTTGGTGTAGAACACTGTTCCTCATCTAGGGGGATTCAAATTGATAAGCCATTCACACAAAACTTTCCAACTTCTCTATAGCATCGACAACAACAAGTTGATATAACCCTTTGGAATTACACACACGCATGGACACACACACACACATGTGCACGCGCACACACACACACACATGCACTCTCTCTCTCTCTCTCTCTCTCTCTCTCTCTCTCTCTCTCTCACACACACACACACACACACACACACACACACACAAAGATAATGACAACATATTTAAATTTATTGCACCTTCATATGTATGATCCACAATTCACCATTTCAGTATGTTAAATATCATACAAATCAATTTATTTTATAAAATTTGTTATCATCCTCATGTGTTATTTTTTTTCTTTCTTTTAACACTTATGTGAAATAAAATGATCTTTTAGGTATATTATATATGTTTTTTATTTTATTTGAAACTAAAATTCATATTTCCATCAACAATGACTTGTCTAATCAGTGAAAATGGGTAGTTAATATAGCCCCCACCAGGGTTCAATCCTTGGGAAACTTTGGTGGAATAGATACACCCCACTCATGGCTACTTAGTCAAAGAGTGACTAAATTGAAAGATATGCTACCCCATATCTAGTGATTGATGGGATATATGTAACAACCCTAGTTGTTATGACTACATGCGACACAAAGCGTGCACAAAAATATTTTTTTTGTTAAGTAGGAAAGTAACAATGACAACAATTAATCAACCCAACTTGATGATGAACAATACACCCACATTAGGAGCACAAGACTCTGGCCAGGTTATCATTCACATCTATCAATCAGGCACACAATGATCCCCTCATCAGGAAGCATGCCGCCACATGGCGATATGTTGGAAGATTGGTTGTTGTCATTGATGTCAACCCTAGTCATGGGTTTTGGACCGCAAGATTGATGAAGGTATTTGGACATGAAGGAATATGCACATGAAGATACAACACCCATGGATGGATAATATACAACATGTTGTTTTTGGTGGTATGTGGCACGTCACGTGGATCCTCATGGTTGAGGAGAAATGAAATTTTGAAGATGACAAAGTGAATTGAAGAAGGAAGTACATGTAGGTCCTGAAGATAATTAAAGAACATAATTACAAAATAATAAAGTGTCAGGTCGTCCCTAATGTTATAAGGAAGTGACATAAATGGTATAAATAAATATCAATATACATTCATTTGATACACAATTCGAATTTTAGAGGAAAATCAAAAGTAAAGAAGGCCGGATTTCAAGGGAGGATGAAGTCTTTTGGTGATGTGTTCTAAGGTATGTTATTTTCAGGTCATCTTACCATTTTCTCTATAAAAATTTATATAGAACGATTCAGATGGTGAAATTGCTACGGTATTAAGAATACCTATCAAGGTACCCGTGGTAAATGTTTCATCTCTTGACTTGCTATAATTACAGATATACACTCTATGGAAGATAGGGTTTTTGACTAGTCCCGAAGCTAGTCAACAAACAGGTGTTCAGGGTAAAAAAGTAATAACTTATTCATAGATAATTAAAATTAAATGGGACAAATTGAATTGGAAAGAGTACGGAATTTAGTTTCTTGTGTGTGGGTTTCATAATTAGATGTTAAATATTGAGTGTGGGGCATTCTGTACAAGTTAGGTCTCCTGAATAAACCAGAATTTAACAAAGTCTACCATTCTCTCTATAAATTCTTTTTGTGGAGGATTCAAGGAGTGAAACTTGGAGAATTTTTAGAGAATACATTGAGTAATATTATCTATGGGATCAGAGTATTCCAATAATTTAATAATTGTAGAAATTGAAGAAGTCTTAGGAAGCATTACTAGGTTCTATGTGATGGTTGGTTGATGGTGATGATTTAATGTAAAGTTTTATTATCTCTCATATATTCTTGGGTGGAAGTAAGGGGAAAGGATGGAGAGTTAAATCCTCTCTTGATATTGGAGGATTGTATCTTCCTCTTGGAGGTTTATCCCTCCCTTTACATTTGGAAGCTGTAGCTACCTTTGGAAGTCATTACTTCCCTTGAACAATAACTATTGATTATTTCTTATATATTGTGCATGGTGTATTGTGGTGTATTGGTGTAAGTCTTATACTATTGTTCATTTCTCATTGGATATAGTTGAATGGTTTAAGTATAAGCTGAAAAATGTTTTAAATTGTACTTGATACTGATTCACCCCCCTCTTAGTATCAACAATTGGTATTAGAGCGGATTGCCTTCAGAAAAGTTTAACCACTAGAAGGAAAATCCTGAGCAGAGATGGATGACCATGAGCACATTTCAAATGGGATTCAAAAATTTGATGGAAGAAATTATGAATACTGGAGTAATAGAGTGAAAACTTACCGAACAACTTTGGGAGTAGACATTTGGTACTCAGTTATAAATGACTATGTAATTCCCAATAATGCTCCAACCAATCCAAATGAGAAGAAGCTCATGAGTTGTAATTCAAAATCTAGACATGTTATTCTAACAACATTGGCACCAACCATTTCTAGCAATGTGATGGGATGCAACACTGCTAAAGAGGTATGGGACAAACTCAAGAGTATCTACGAAGGTGATCCAAAAGTTAAGCAAGTAAAGCTTCAACGACATAGATCAAAATTTGAAAATTTGAAGATGGATGAAAAGGAAGATATTGCAACCTATCTTCTTAGAGTTGATGAAGTTGTTAATGCTATCAGAGGATTAGGTGAAGAGCTCAATGATTATCAGAGGATTAGGTGAAGAGCTCGATGATTATCAGAGGATTAGGTGAAGAGCTCGATGAATCGTTGGTTGTATAAAAATTGTTGAGATCACTTCTCTTGAAGTATGATGCTAAGGTCTCTGCCATTGAAGAAACTAGGGACTTGACCAAAATGACAGTGGATGAATTACATGGGTCTCTTATAACATATGAAATGAAAACAGGTACAGAAAGTGACTAGCCAAACAATGAAGTATCCTTTAAAGCCATAAAGAAGACAAAATACAAGGATAATGACCTTGATGAAGAAATAACAAATTTTGTAAGAAGGTTTCAGAAGGGAAGTGGAAGATACAAAGGTAAGTCTCCTCTCAAATGCTTTAACTATGGTAGAATAGGACATATTGTTGAAAACTGCTACTATAAAAAGAGAAGTCTCAACAATAAAAAGAGATTCTACTCCAAGGATGATGACATATCCTCATATGAGAGTGATGAAGAAGATAATGATGGAGGAGAAGTCCTCTTCATAACCCAAGAAATCCAGGATGATGATCACAAGAATTCTAAAGTAGAAGAAATCATTTGTGAAGAAGATTCAGACGAAGAAACCAACCTTGATTCCTTTTGGGGATACAAAGACAATGCATAGAGTGAACAAGAAGATGAGAATCTTGAAAAGTTGAAGCATGTTGAAACTGAAAATAACAAGCTTAGAAACAAAAACATAATACTAAAAGGTGAATTGAGTAGTTGTGAATAAGATAATTACAAGCTTCAAAAGACCATTAATAGCTTGAAGGAACAATTAGAAGATTATGAGAAATTGAAAGAAGAATTTAAACACACAAAAGGGGAGCTACTATTGACAACAGAAAAGTTGAAGAAGTTAAAAAAAAACACTGAAAAATTAGATGGGATCCTTAGCAATCAAAGATCTCCAAATGAAAAGACAAGAATAGGATACAATGATAGTTTGAAGACATCAAAACAAGAGAAGCAACATGAAAATGATGAAACCAACACTCTAGAACAAGTTGAACAACAACATAGAAGACTAGAATTCAGAAGGAATGAGACATTAAGAAGATCCTCTCCCATCAGGTATGAAAGAAATCATTATGAAGGAAAATACAGAAGAATAGATCGTTAACCCAGATGGACCACACCACAAAGAATATCACTTACTCCCAGGTATCAAAATTTCTTTCTTGGACATTGTTATAATTGTGGAAATTTTGGACACAAGGCAATCAATTGTAGAATCAATGAAAGGAATAACTATCCAATCTACATGAATGGTGAAAATAGTAGATATGGAAATGTTCGTAGACCTATCAACATAAATTATAATCCATTTGACCCATTAATGGATCAAAATATTGTATGTTACAAGTGAAATAATCTTGGTCATAAAGCACGAGATTGCAGAG
>ML779179.1:636611-688766 GCA_009831015.1 Picea engelmannii | reverse complement strand
CACTCAAAAAAAAAACTTGCACCTGTTGTCAGAGTCGTTGTCTTAACAAGGAGGGTCGTTACACAAGGCTAGTCGATAGGCCATGGGCCCCTTCTTTTCCAAAATCTAGAAAGGTCCCATGAACCTAGGAGAGATTTTAGCACCCTTTCCAAATTTGATCGAACTCTTATGCGGTTTCACCCGTAAGAAGACTCGATCGCCAAATTCATAACTACGATCGACATGATGCACATCGACATAAATCTTTTTCCGATCCCGCGCTTCCTTGATCCTTTGTCTTATTGTTTGCATTTGATATTGAAATTATTGGATCGCTTCTAGTCCCACCAGGACCCTATCCTCAAGCCAATCCCAACACAAAGGCGTTCGACATGGTCGCCCATAAAGAAACTCGAAAGGCACCATCTTAATGGTGCTTTGATAACTTTTGTTGTATGCAAACTCTACCAGTGGAAAGAACTCTTCCCAACTCTTTTGTTGGTCCATAATGTACATGCACAACATATCCTCCAATATTTGTTTTGTTCTTTCGGTTTTCCCATCTGTCTCTGGGTGATACGTGGTACTAAATTTAAGTTGGGTTCCCAAGGCCTCTTGGACACTAGTCCAAAATAGTCTATAAACAACGATCCTCTATCGGATATAATCCTCTTAGGCATGCCATTTAGCCTCACAATCTCACTAATGAAAACTCTAGCTATGTCAGGTGCCTGATACGTCGTACACACATGAATAAAATGAGAACTCTTTGTCAGAGTGTCGACTACCACAAAAATTGATTCGTGTCTCCTTGTTGTCAGTGGAAATCCATTGAAATGACCTCCCATTTCGATTCCGTAATAGTGTGTGGTTGTAGTAATCCTATCGAATATCTATGTTCAACCTTGACCTGCTAACATTCTAGACATCTTGCCACGTATTTGACTATGTCTTCCTTCATTCCTTTCCAGAAGAATAAGGGTTTAAGTTCTGCCCTCATCTTCGTGACTCTAGGATGAGCCATGTAGACTGCTCTATGAGCCTCATTTAGGATCAAACTCCTCAACTCGTCATTGGGTGGTATGTAAATTCTGTTGGATTACTGAGAGGGGGAGTGAATCAGTAATTGCGTAATTATAATCCTTTTTCTCCAAATAATCCAAGTGTTATATTAATGTAGAATTATTATCCAATAATGAGCAATAAGAAATGAACAATCACACACATACACAATACACCAGTGTTTTACGTGGAAACCCAAATCGAGAGAAAACCATAAAATGCTTTATCTTATATGTCTTGAAGAATTACATTCATTGGAAGCACCCAACTTCCTTTGTTTTCCAGCTACAATTGGAAGGAGGCTCCAACTCCCTATTTTCTCAAGCTACAACATGAGAGAAGCTCCAACTCCCCAATTCTATGGCTATAACAAGAAGGAGGCTACAACCCCCTATGTTCTCCGGCTACAACTAGAAGGTGGATACAACCACTTGTCCTTGCCCCATCCAACCTCCCTGAAGTAAAAGTAGAATGATAGAACCACTGTCACACTATCACTATGATATATACCACTATAAACATGTACCAATACACCTGAACCACGCATCAACCTGTACCTCAACCCGTAATCAACCTGTACCATAAACAAGTGCATCAACCATGCACCAACCTGTACCAAACAATCTGTAATCAACATGTACCATAAACAAGTGCAACCAACCATGTACCAAGTATGTACCAATCATGTGTCAAGTACTCATCAACTATTACGCATCAATATGTACCAACATCATCAACTATATGCCTCATGTATGTGCCAACTCATCAACTACTTGTCTCAAGCATGTACCCAACTTGTACCTCAACCAAAATCCCTCATCAATTTCATCATCCAAATATGATTTGTAACTTTGTAATAGACCTGGTGTATATGATCACATACCTGCAAACCTTCCTTAACTTTAACAACAAGAGACTAGCATTTTCATCAAATGTTTATTTAGTCTCACAAGACTGGTTTTGGATTAGTTAACAACTCTAACTTGAAATAATCATAACTTTGTACCTGTAATGAATAAATATATGAAACTGATACAAAATGTTCTTCGGTGTGTTTAATTCAATTCCTCCAGGTGTCACTACTTGGAACCTCTCAAAAAAGGATTTATGGAAAAAATGACACACCTTTCTGAATTTTGTCTTATTCTAGAGACAGACCTTGTAGAGCATGCCCCGCACAGAAAATTTGTTTAATTGATTTGAAACTATTAAAATGCATACTCCATACTATACTATAACCAACCATTTTTTTCTTACTGAATTTGGATCTTTTATGAAGAAGTTATGACGTTTTTACCCGAAACACTTGTTTTTGACTAGTTTCAGGACTAACCACAAACCCTATTTTCCACAGAGTGTAACTCTAAAAATACAACGACCCACAAGCTGAATTTTTTACCATGGATACTTGTATATGTTTCCTCAATGGAATAGAAATTTCACGGTCTATATCATTATAGAAAAAAAGTTATTGCAAAAATGGTGAGATGACCTAAAAAAAACATACCTTAGAAAGCATCATCAAAAACATTTATCCTTCCTTGAATTTTGACCTTCTTTTCTTCACTTTCCTCATAAATTTGGCTTATATATCCTTCATTTACCTCATACACCTATAGGTATTCAATATTCTCAAGTGTGTCTTAAATGAGAGAGCCTTTCCTCTTATTTATACTCTCCAAGTAGCTTCCTTAAAAACATCTTCTAGGTCACTTTGCCCACTTTCTTTATTTTAGGGCTAACCCACTTCTAATTTCTCCATTAAATTTATTATTGAATTAATTTATTTTGTATTCACTTTGAATTATAGTATACTCATCACTTCACTTTATTATTTACCTTTTAAAATCTCTTAAACCACTTTGACTACTTTGACCTTTTGGGGCTTCTAAATGACATATGAGGGTCCTCCAACTTCGTAAGGCCATAACTCTCAAAACGTGAGGATTTATGTGACGTTCCACATACCACCAGAAATGGAATGACATGTAATATCCATATAGAATAGTATTACCTGAAAATATATCAAAAATCATACTGTTATCCATCAAACAAACTTGGTTCCATTACCCAAACCTAGGTTCTCCAACTTCTCATAGCCATAACTCTCTAACTGTGAGGAGTTATGTGGCATTAAACATACCACTGGAAATGGAATGACAAGAAATATCCATATAGGATAGTTTCACTGACAAATTCACTGGCATTCATGATGCAGGAGCATTGCAAGCAGCAAGCAAGCGCGGAGACGGAAGACAGCTGGAAAGCACCAGTGCACATTTTTTTTGAAATGTTTTGAAACATTAATGTAATAGTTAAGAGAGTGTGTACTTCCATACTATAAATAGATCTTGAGCGATCCGATCTCATCTGTAGAAGGTGAAGGCATTTATGCATAATTAATGCAAGTAGATAGATTTAAATTCTAGATTAGACAGTTTAGAGCGTAGGAGGGAAAACCGACTATAGACACCCTCATCTTGTATCATTTGTAACATTAGCAACATTATCAACTGAGAATAGAGCATAGAGAAGAGAAGAAACAGAGAGCTATGTAGAGGAACCCATGTACAGAAGTTCTGAGATTAATATATGAAGCTTTGATTCAGACTCATGGTGTTCTAATGCTTTCTGTGAATACATGTTGAATGTTATGCTCATGGTTGTTTTACTCTTTCTGTTGTACATTTGCTTTTATGATACATATGTATGATTTCATGTTGGGTATTTGAAATCTGAGAGAGTAAGGAAATGAGTTTCAATTTTTTCTCTTCTTGAGTCAAAGTTCATGCAAGGAGTGCAGTGGAGCATCCGCAAGGAGTGCATTGACAGGTTCAGAGTTCATCTCTGAAAGTTGAGGAGGGATATCGTTGTTATCATTTCCCGCAGAAGTGAAAGTCAGGCACAGAAGCTGTGCAAGGTGCACACAGGCTTGTTGGAAGTTTATAACTTATCGACCAAAGAGAGAGTTGAAGACTACTGTCCCAGGGAGCTGCACAGAGTCAAAAGAACTCAAATACTTAGACGTATTTGAAGAGTGCCGCAAGGAGTGCATGCAGAAATCTCATAGGAGATTTGAGTTCGAGAAAGAAAGCTCAAGAGAGTTCGCACCTTCAAGGTGTTGAAGAGTAGAAGAGGAGTCTTTGGTCATCATGTAGAGGCCAAGTTAGAATTGGATTTCTTTGAGGAAAAGTTTGGATGGTCGAAATTCTTCGAGGAGAATCCTGAAACAGTGGGGATCGTTGGATCTAAGGAAGCTGCAAGAGGGATAATGATCAGGACAGAGCCATCCTTTGGATATCCTAGATTAACGTCAACCATTGATCAAGATTTCTGGGGCCGTCAGATCATTTCGGAGTTTCAGACTTCGGAAGTCCGAGTTGTAAGTTTGGGTCTTGGCATATCAAGTACCCGAGGTCTGAAAGGATTCTCATCAGTGTAGAGCGGAGAAGTGGAAGGTCAGAGTTCGGGGTTTCAGAAGTCTTAAGGGAGAGAGATCGGGACACAGCAGGGGAGAAAACCTGAAACGAAGAGGAGGTGACACGTGGAAGGATAGGAGACTTCCCGTTGAGTTGTGAAGCAACAAGGTGACATACTATTTCGGGACTTCGGGAGTCGAGGGGAAGAGTTGCACGACATCACAACTCCCGAAATCGCGAAGGGATAAAAGCCGAAATTGACATCGGGAAAAGGCCAAGTGCTTAAGTATTTCGAGTTTCAAAGGTCAAAGAGGTAAGGCGTTTGACCAAGGGATTCACGAAATTGAAAAATCTGATATCCCGAAATAAAAGAGGAATTTCCTCAAAAGGTGTTGTTGTGGGTAGATTTCCTGAAAGAGAAATAGAGGATCCATTCGAGCTCTCGGGCCAAGAAGAAGATCCTGTGCGGATCCCAACCTGTGTTTTTGGAGAAGGGGGTCTGCGTCAAGTTTGGTATCAGAGCATAGGAAAATTTTCTTTGCTTTCTGTAGCAGGGAAAGAAGGAATTTTACAACCATGCCATCGAGAAGAAGAAATAGACAAACACCCGATCCACCAGAGGAAAGGGAAATGCCAAGAAGAAGGGGCAGGCAATTACCTGATCCACCAGAGGCAAGAGATGTGCATGACTTACGTGCTAGGATGGATGCTATGGAAATAGCGCAGAGGCATGCAATCGGTGCTGGAGATCTCAGTGATTTTGAAAGTGAAAATGAAGCTAGACATGGAGGAGAAGAAGTTACAACTGAAGATGTAGCAAATAAATGCCTACTTAGGGTTGTTGCAAGGATAGGTGCCAGGGAAAAAATGGACATTCTAGTATATGAGGGAAACCTGGATGTTGAAGAGCTTCTAGACTGGATTAGAGATCTGGACATGTATTTTGACTATGAAGATGTCAAGGAAGACAAAAAGGTCAAACATGTTGTCACAAGACTTAAAGGGCATGCAACATTGTGGTGGGATGAACTACAAGCTAACCGACGCTGTAAAGGTAAGCATAAAATCAAGAGTTGGGATAGAATGATTGCGAAGATGAAAGCAAAATTCATACCCAAATATTATCAAATTACTCTATTTCGAAGGATGCATAATTTGAGACAGAAACTGATGTCAGTGAAGGAGTATACTGAAGAGTTCTACAAACTGAACATCAGAGTAGGTCATCAAGAAAGTGATGATGAAAAGGTTGCCAGGTATATGAATGGTATGAGATATGAAATTCAGGATGAGATGAGCATGGTGACCATCTGAACGGTGGAAGATTCTTATTAGATGGCTCTAAAGTATGAAGAGAAGTTGAGCCGAAAGAAAAGTCAAAGAGGCCGAGGCAGAAGTCAGCCCAGAGAAAAACAGTTGTCCAAGATAGGAATCAGAAACCTAAGGAAGAGTGGAAGAAACCTCAACCTCAAACTGAGATAGGTGGAAGATCACAAAGAGGGCAGTATGCCGAATAGAGAGGGCAATATGTTGATAATAACACTTTTCCTCGCGCTAGAGGAAGAGGAAGAGGCAGAGGTGGAGTAATAAAATGCTTCACATGCAGAAAGAATGGACACAAATCTTACGAATTTCCAGATAAGAAGAAAGAAGGTGGTGAGACTCACATTACTGAAGCACAAAGGTGGAACGTTGAGGCAGAGGATGCTGAAGGCGAAAGATAACTGGTGATGAGGAAGGTTCTCTTAACGCCAAAAATGAGGCGGAGAATCCAGTGCAAAGGAACAGTCTTTTTCGGACTGCTTGCAAGACCAAAGACAGGGTATGTAAGGTCATCATGGACAGTGGTAGCATAGACAATTTCGTTTCTACGGAGATGGTAGAAAAGCTGGAACTGGAGACTATTGAACATCCAAGTCCATACAGAGTTTCATGGCTACAAAAAGGACATCAGGTAAATGTTACTAAACAATGTTTGGTTGAATTTAAAATAGGAGGATATAAGGATGAAATACTATGTGATGTCATTCCCATGGATGTTTGTCATCTATTGCTGGGTAGACCGTGGCAATATGACAGGAATGTGGTTCATGATGGGAGAAAGAACACATATACCCTATAGAAGAATGGGAGAACTCACATGTTGTTGCTGATTAAGGACACAGAGGTGAAGCCTGAAGTAAGAAACACTGTACTTCTCATGAGTGGGAAGGAACTTCTTAAGGAGGTTAAGAAGAAGGAAGATCTACAATTCATTGTGGTCAGGAAACCTAGGATTGTTTTAACCAGCACAAGAGTGGATGATTTACCAGAGGAAATCCAGAAGTTACTGGAAGAATTTGTTGATATCGTAGTGGATGAACTACCTCATTCATTGCCACCGATCATAAGTATAAGTCATCACTTTGATCTTATACATGGAGCTAGTTTACCAAACAAAGCAGCGTACATATTGACGTCGCAGAAGAATGAAGAGGTCAAAAGATAGGTCCAGGATTTAATGGACAAAGGGTTGGTTGGAGAAAGCTTGAGTCCATGTGTTGTTCCAACAGTGCTCAACCCAAAGAAAGATGGAGGCTGGAGGATGTGTACAGACTTGAGGGAAATTAACAATATTACCATCAGGTATAGATTTCCATTGCCAAGGATGGATGATTTGATGGATTGCTTAAGTAGAGAAATTTATTTTTCAAATATTGATTTGAAAAGTGGTTATCATCAAATTCGTATGAGAGAAGGTGATGAATGGAAGACAACATTCAAGACTAACGAAGGGTTGTATGAATGGCTTGTTATGTCGTTTGGCTTAACAAATGCACCAAGTACCTTCATGAGATTGATGAATGAAGTCCTGAAGGATTTCATCAGAAAATTTGTCATTGTGTATCTTGATGACATATTGGTTTTCAGTAAGACAGAGGCAGAGCATCTAAAACATTTGGCTACAGTGATGCAGAGGCTACAGCAAGAGAAGCTGCTGATAAATATGAAGAAATCCTCATTCATGAAGACAGAGCTCATTTATTTGGGATTTGTTATTTCTGCAGATAAGTTGAAAATGGATCTAGATAAAGTGGAGGTGATTAAGAATTGGCCATCACCGAAGAGTATATTTGAAGTTAGAAGTTTTCATGGATTGGCTAGTTTCTACAGGAAATTTATCAGAAAGTTCAGTGGAATTAGCACACCGATGATGGACACAGTGAAGAAAAGACATAAATCTTTTCACTGGACAGAAGAAGTAGAGAAAAACTTCAATTTGTTAAAGAGGAAGATTACTGAACAACCAATTCTGGTGTTGCCAGATTTCAGTAAGACGTTTCAGGTCAGGTGTGACGCTAGTGGATTTTCAATTGGAGTGGTCTTAAGCCAAGACGATAGACCAATCGCGTACTTCAGTGAGAAACTGAATGAGGCGAAAGTTAAGTACTCCACGTATGACAAAGAATTTTATGCGGTCATACAAGCACTGAAGAAGTGAAGGCACTACTTGGTTCCTAAAGAGTTCATTTTGTACAATGACAATCATGCATTGCAATTTGTAACTCAACAAGATAAATTGAACCAGAAGCATGCAAAATGGGTTGAATACATGCAGAATTTTACTTTTGTAATTAAACATATTTCTGGAACTGCTAACAAAGTTGTTGATGCTTTGAGCAGGAAATGTTTGCTTATGCAGGAGTTCATATTCAAAACATTGGGTTTTGATAATCTCAAGGACATGTACAAGGATGATCCAGATTTCAAAGAGGCGTATGAAGCATCTAAGAATCCAGTTCTTAGGGATAGAAGTCAATGGGCTGAATATATGATCCAGGATGGATTATTATTCAGAGGTAATCAATTATGTATTCCAAAATGCTCCATGAGGGAGAATCTGTTGAAGGAAAAACACAGTGGAGGATTGGTCGGACATTTCGGTCATGATAAAACGTTCTCGAAATTGAATGGCTCATATTTTTGGCCAGGAATGAGAGCAGATGTCAAAAGATTTGTGGGCAGATGTAGAATTTGTCAGCACACAAAAGGAAGGAAACCGAACATAGGGTTATATCATCCATTACCCATATCAGAGAGGCCGTGGGATGCAGTGAGCATGGATTTCATGTTAGGGATGCCAAGAATGCAAAGAGGGGTTGATTCAATCTTTGTGGTGGTAGACAAATTTTTGAAAATGGCACACTTTATACCATGTCAGAAAACCAGCGACGCAACTCACATTGCGAACCTGTTTTTCAAAGAAGTTGTCAGACTTCATGGCTTACCAAGGAGTATAGTTTCAGATCGAGACACCAAGTTCATGGGACATTTCTGGAGGACTTTATGGAAGAAGCTGGGGACAATTTTGTCTTTTAGCTCAACTTATCATCCTCAGACGGATGGGCAAACAAAAGTTGTAAACAAAAGCTTGGGAGATTTGCTAAGGAGCCTAGTGACTGAACATCACAGTCGGTGGGATCACATTCTGCCACAGGCAGAATTTGCTTACAATGATTCGATCAATAGAAGCACGGGGCAGAGTCCATTTCAAGTTGTTTATGGAATGCAACCCACGGGAGTTTCTGAATTGAAATATTCAGAACAGAATGAAAGTAGAAGTGCTAGTGCAGAATATTTTACAGAGGAAATGAAAGAACTTCACATCCATGTGAAGGAGCGATTGCAGAATTCAAGCCAGGAGTATAATCGTAGAGTAGATCAACACAGGCGACAACTTCAGTTCAAAGTTGGTGATTTGATTCTTGCACACTTGAGAAAGGAAAGTTTCCCAAGAGGAACATATAACAAACTAAAGATGAAGAAAATTGGACCATGCAGGATCATAAGGAAATTTGGGGCAAATGCATATGAGATTGAATTACCCGATGGGATCGAAATTTCACCGATATTCAACATCTCAGATTTGTACCCTTACAAAGCTGGAGAAGCGGGAGCAGATAGTGAACAGACAGAGGTTTAGTGGGCTAAACAAATTCCTGTAGTTGAAAAGCCATAGATGGAGAGTATACTTGACAAGAGAGTCAGCAAGAGGACCAAGAGAAAAGAGTATTTCGAATACTTGGTCAAATGGAAGGGACATCCAGTTGAAGATGCCAGCTGGGAGAATGAAACAAAAATTCAGAAGCACGGACAGACAGTGCAAGAGATCATGAACAGGATTTCATGAAAATTTTCAAGCGAGGGAGTATGATGCAGGAGCATCGCAAGCAGTAAGCAAGCGCGGAGACGGAAGACAACTGGAAAGCACCAATGCACATTTTTTTTGAAATTTTTTGAAACATTAATGTAATAGTTAAGAGAGTGCGTACTTCCATACTGTAAATAGATCTTGAGTGATCCACTCTCATCTGTAGAAGGTGAAGGCATTTATGCATAATTAATGCAAGTAGATATATTTAAATTCTAGATTAGACAGTTTATAGCGTAGGAGGGAAAACCGACTATAGACACCCTCATCTTGTATCATTTGTAACATTAGCAACATTATCAACTGAGAAGAAAGAATAGAGAAGAGAAGAAGCAGGGAGCTGTGTAGAGGAACCCATGTATAGAAGTTCTGAGATTAATATATGAAGCTTTGATTCAGACTCATGGTGTTCTAATGCTTTCTGTGTATACATGCTGAATGTTATGCTCATGGTTGTTTTACTCTTTATGTTGTACATTTTCTTTTATGCTACGTATGTATGATTTCATGTTGGGTATTTGAAATATGAGAGAGTAAGGAAATGAGTTTCAATTTTTTCTCTTCTTGAGTCAAAGTTCTTGCAAGGAGTGCAGGAGCGTCCGCAAGGATTGCGTTGACAGGTTCAGAGTTCATCTCTGAAAGCTCAGGAGGGATATCGTTGTTATCATTTCCCGCAGAAGTGCAAGTCAGGCACAGAAGCCGTGCAAGGTGGGCACAGGCTGGTTGGAAGTTCAGAACTTATCGACCAAAGAGAGAGTTGAAGACTACTGTCGCAAGGAGTTGCACGGAGTCAAAAGAGCTCAAATACTTATATGTATTTGAAGAGTTCCGCAAGGAGTGCATGCAGAAATCTCATAGGAGATTTGAGTTCGAGAAAGGAAGCTCAGGAGATTTCACACCTTCAAGGTGTTGAAGAGTAGAAGAGGAGTCTTTGGTCATCATGTAGAGGCCAAGTTAGAATCAGAGTTCTTTGAGGAAAATTTTGGACGGTCGAAATTATTTGAGGAGAATCCTAAAATAGCGGGGATCGTTGGATCTGCGGAAGATGTGAGAGGGATAATGGTTAGGACAGAGCCATCCTTTGGATAGCCTAGATTAACGTCAACCATTGATCAAGATTTTTGGGGTTGTCAGATCATTTCGGAGTTTCGAACTTCGGAAGTCCGATTTGTAAGTTTGGGTCTTGGCATATCAAGTACCCGAGGTCCGAAAGGATTCTCATCAGTGTAGAGCGGAGAAGTGGAAGGTTGGAGTTCAGGGTTTCAGAAGTCTTGAGGGAGAGAGATCGGGACATAGCAGGGGAGAAAACCCAAAACATAGAGGAGGCAACATGTGGAAGGACAGGAGACTTCCCGTCGAGTTGTGAAGCAACAAGGTGACGTACTATTTCGGGACTTCGAGGGTCAAGGGGAAGAGTTGCATGACATCGCAATTCCCGAAATCTCGAAGGGAGAAAAGCCGAAATTGACATCAAGAAAAGGTTAAGTGCTTAAGTATTTCAGGTTTCATAGGTCAAAGAGGTAAGGCATTCGACCAAGGGATTCACGAAATCGCAAAATCCGATATCCTGAAATAAAAGAGGAATTTCCTCAAAAGGTGTTGTTGTGGGTAGATTTCCCGAAAGGGAAATAGAGGAGCCAGTCGAGCTCTCGGGCCAAGAAGAAGATCCTGTGTGGATCCCGACCTGCAGGTTTGGAGAAGGGGGTCTGCGTCAATTCATCTCATTATTCCACAAATAATCATGGGTTCTCTAACCATACTTCTAGGATAACTCAATCCGCAAAGCGTCTTCCCATGAGGGCTTTCACCATAAGGGGACCACTTTGGAGTTCATCCATTTCTACTTATTATCAACCATGAAAAGAAAATAACGAGTCATATTTACATCAAACAATCTTGGGTCCATTACCCAACCTTTGTGCTACGGGGATTTCTTCAAGGGTTGACATCAATGACAACCAACCTTAATCAACAATCTCCCCCTTTGGCATTGATGGAAACACTCTGATGCAATACTGAAATCATATCACTCATTCTCCCCCTAGAACCATGCCTTTGTCCTATGTATATGATGAATCTCTCCCCCTTTTTCATCAATGGCAAAGGTATCTTTCCATCCAGGGTTGCTCCACCTGACTGAACTGTCCTCTTATGGTGATCCCTCATGTAAATATAAGACATATAAGATAAGCATTCAAAAAAAATTCATTTTGGAGTATAAATAACTCCAAGTCTCTGATGAAGATATTCAAAGGATTCTCGTGGAAGTGGTTTTGTGAAGATGTCTGCCACTTGTTCTTTTGTGCCCACATACTCAACTCTGATGTTCTTTTCTGCAACCTGCTCCCATAGAAAGTGACACTTTATTGGAATGTGCTTCATCCTGGAGTGCATCACTAGGTTCTTCGAGATACTGATGGCGCTTGTATTATCACAATAGATTGGAATGGTCTCATCATTCTCAACCTGTATATCTGTCAGATTTTGTTTCATCCAAAGAACCTGTGTACAACATGATGTTGCTGCAATATACTCTGCATCAACTGTAGATAAAGATGATGCTGATTGTTTCTTGCTTAGACATGATACTAAACACTCACCCAAGTAAAACGTTGCTCCACTGGTGCTTCGTCAGTAATCAATACAACCTACCCAATCTTCATTTGTGTAGGCAATAAGTGACAGATCCTTTCCTTTTGGATATCATAATCCAAACTCTTATGTTCCTTTGAGATATCTGAAAATCCTCTTCACTGCTAACACATGTGACTCCTTTGGTTCTGCTTGAAATCATGCCACCTGTCCAACTGCCTGTATTACATCTGGTCTGGATGTTGTCACATATAGTGGCTTCCAATCATTGACCTGTATTTCCTCTGATCTGTAGAATTTGTATCATCATCTTTGCTCAACTTGCAACTGGTTTGCATGGGAGTGATAACTGGTTTGCAATATTCCATTCCGAACCTCTTTATCATTTCTCTGATATACTTGGTTTGAGAAATAAATATTCCTTGGTTGCTTTGATGTATATGAAGTACCAAAAAGAAGGATAGTTCTCCAAGGAAGGACATTTCAAATTCATTTTGCATATCTTTTGCAAATTTCTGGCTTAACCTGTCATCATCACTACCAAAAATGATGTCATCAACATAAACTTCAATTAATAAAATATTACCTTCACTTACCTTGATGTAGAGGTTGTTTCCTATACTTCCTTTTCTGAACCCTTCTTACTGCAGATACTTATCCAGTCTAGAGTACCGTGCTCTAGGATCTTGTTACAGACCATACAAGGCCTTCTTTAATTTACACACATAATCTGTGTTCTCTGACAACTGAAATCCTTCTGGTTGTTCAATGTAGACTTCTTCTTCAAGTTCCCCATTCAGAAAAGATGATTTTACGTCCATCTGATATAATTTAACATTTTTGGAGCAGACATAGGCTAAAATCAACCGGATTGCTTCCATTCTGGCAATTGAGGCAAATGTCTCTTCAAATTCAATTCCTTCAATCTGTGCATATCCTTTACATACCAATCTAGCTTTGTTCCTTGTAACTTGTCCATCTTCATTTAATTTATTTCTGAAAACCCATTTTGTGCCGATCACATTCTTATTCTTTGGTCTTGGAACCAATTCCCAAGTGTCATTTTTCTCTATTTGATCCAATTCTTCATTCATAGCCTTATTCCAAAATTCATCCTTCTTGGCTTCTTCAAAATAGTTTGGTTCAATTGTAGATAAGAGTGATATGTGTGTTTGTTCTGGTGAACGGATTTTTCTTCTAGTCTCAACTCCTATATCTTTGTTTCCAATAATCTTATCTGAAGGATGATTCTTTTATACTCGTTTGCTAGGTTTATTTGGAGATACTTGTTGAAATTGCTCTTTTGTTTCTTTCGGATTCTCTTCATCTTCCTCTTCTACTTCGTCTTCTCCTTCTTCTTCTTCGAAAAGTTGTTCCATTGATTTTTTTTTCTTCTTCCTTTGATTTTGGTCTGCCTCTTTCATCAATTGTTACGTTGATGTTTTCCACAACATTGTTCAATATTATATTGCAACACTTGTATTATTTCCTTGTACTTGAGTAACCAACAAGTACTCCTCTGTCCACGCGAGAGTCAAACTTTCCCATTCTTCCATCTTCTCTTTTGATGTATCATTTGCTTCCAAAAACTCTAAAGTTATTCACATTTGCTAGTCTTCCTTTCCATAGCTCATAGGGAGTTTTATCAGTGTTGTTTATGAGAATTACTCTATTTTGAATGTGAATTGTTGTATGCACTACCTGTGTCCAAAATATATCTGTCAATTTGGAATCCATTAGCATTGTTCGAGCCATTTCCTGTATTGTCCTGTTCTTTCTTTCAACAACTCCATTATGTTGAGGTGTCCTAGAAACGAAAGAATCTCCTTTGTATTCCATGACTATTGCAGTAGTCCATAAATTCCTTTGAAGTGAACTCTCCTCCATTATCAGATCTCAAGCATATGATTCTTGAATCCATCTCATTTTCAACCATTTCCTTGTAGATCTTGAAGTTTTCAAAAGCTTGTGACTTGTTCTCGAGAAAGCAAACTGCAGTCATTCTTGTATAATCATAAACTAATAACATACAGTATCTCTCACCTTTTAAGCCCTTTGTTGTAGTTGGTCCAACTAGATCAATATGCACAATTTCCAATGGTATTGCTGTTGAATATTCCTTTGATTCGAACCTAGTATTTGTTTGCTTTCCTTGTTGACAATGCTTGCATAAAGTGTTGGTTGGTTTTATTATCTGGGGCATTTCTCTGACTGCTTCTCTTTTGTTGACTTTGACAAGGTTATCAAAATGCATGTGACCCATTCTTCTGTGCCATAGCCAACTTTCATCTTCCTTTCCTAGACAACACTTTTCATTTCCAATTTCACCTAACACATATATGTTGTTTGAAGTTCTTGCAACTGTATCGACCAATTTCCATGAACCTTATCTTCTTATCTCACACTTTTGTGAATCGAAAGTAACTTTATGACCTTGGTCACACATTTGACTCACACTTAGAAGATTATGTTTCATATCTTATACTAGTAGAACATTTTGTGCCTTTTTATTCTTGTTCCCAGTTCAGACTGTGCCTTCTCCAATGATTTTGGATGAATTATCATTTCTGAAGGAGACTGATCCATTTATTTCCTTTTTCAATGTAAGAAATTTGTCTCTATCACCTGTCATGTGTTTTGAACACCCACTGTCAACATACCAATCGTGCTCCTTCGGCTTAGCTTGTAGAGCGACTGTGCATTCTTCATTACTATACTAATCTTTCTTTCTTATCCATGTCATTTTCTGAGGTTCTTGTCAGTGACTGTTGTTATTCGGTTGAGGGTCTTTAGAAGGGATTTCCATTCTGCAATTTTTGGCCACATGTCCAAAATTGTTACATTTGTAACATTCCACTTCAGTGCTCAAAGATTAAAACCTATTGTAACTTCTTCTTTGTGTTTCACTAGGTATTCTTGAGTAACCCCTTTGTGTATGACTCTCGAAGTTGTTATTGTTCTTGTTGTTAGCTATGCAAATCACAGCTTTATGTCCAAAATTATTACATTCATAACATAAACCAAAAAATATAGTTTGATACTTGGGAGTTGAAGATATTCTGAAAGAAGGTGCTCTTATGAATCCTTCTTCTTCTTGAGGCCTATCAGTCTGTTGTTGATTCTTAAATCTGAATATTCTCGGTGGAGGAGTGTCCCTGTAATATTCCTTGTACATCTTCCTATCCCGTTTGATTGTTTCTACATAGCGTTTTGGATTTGTTTATTGCTCTGTTGTTTTCGAGCTTGATCCCTTTTCTATCTAATTGTATCCAAGTCCAAAATTTTCAAGATGAGATTTTTTACTGCTGATGTATCCAAGTCCAGACTTTTCAAGATGAGATTTTTTACTGCTGATAATGTCATCCAGAACTTTCAAGCTATTCGGCATATTTTTCTTTTGAATATCCTTTCTTAGTGTGACAATCTTTGCTTCCAAGTTTCCAATGATCTTGTCCTTTTCTTCTAGTTGTTCTTTGAGTGCTTCTTAAATTATTTTATCTTATTCTATTTGAACCTTCAATCTTGTGATCATTTGTTCTAGTTCTCGAGTGTCCTTTTTCTTGTCTAGTTTTGCTTGTAGTTTCTTGTTTTTCTTCTTTTCTCTTCTGATAACTTCTATGGAACACATTAATTCTTCTCGATAGTCAACTTCTGCCTCTTCAATTTCATCTTTGACTTCTTCATATCCTTCTTCGGTTTCTTCATATTCTTCTTTGGAGTCTTCTTTGTCAAAATCTTTTACTGCCATGAATAGAACTCTTCCTGTCTCACTATCACTGATTTCATCTTCATCTGATTATGAGTTGTCTTCTTTGATGCATAAGCTTTTCTTAAAATCTTTCTTTGTAGTTCTTTTTCCTTTATATGTGTGTTTTCCTTTTGAGTAACCTTCATCATTTCTCTTTTTCTTATGAGGACATTTGTTAGAAAAATGACCAATACCATCACAATTAAAACAAATTAAAGGAATCTTACCTCTATACCTACCAATGGTTCCCTTGTTCAGTCTTTTGACGAAGTTGGCCACTTCTTCATCATCTTCCGAGACATTGGTGATGCTTGTATATTCTTCTTGTTCCTTTTTATTATGCTTTGATATTTTCGATGCTTTGAAGGTTGCTTCTTTTACATCTGGATTTTCATGTTCAGTTCTCATTTCATATGCTATGAAGATTCCATGCAGTTCATCCATGCTTATTGAGTTCAGATCCAATCTTTCTTCTAGTGTTGATATCTTAGGGTTGAATCTCATAGGAAGAGATCTTAGTACCTTTTGAACAATTACAAATTCTTCTATTTCTTCTCCCAATCCTATGATTCCATTCACTGTTTCGTCAACTCTTAAGAAGTAGGCTGCAATATTCTCATCTTCCTTCATTTTTGGTTGTTCGAACTGACCTCTGTAAGTTTGAAGTTTTGTTGCTTTGACTTTTGTATCTCCTTAATAAATATTTTGAAGCTTATCCCAAATCTCTTTGGCGGATTTACAATGTGAAACTTTGGGGAATATTGTTTCACTGAGACCATTCAAAAGTGAATTTGTAGCTTTGGAATTATTCTAACCAAGTTTCACTTCTTTGTCATTTGTTGGTGGAACTACTGGTACTGTGTATCCATCTACAATTGATTGTCAAATTCCAAACCCCTGTGCTTATATATATGTCTTCATCCTTATGCTCCAAAAAGCATACTTCTGTCCATTAAAGTGTGGTATTCCATTTTCATATGAGTTGGTAATCTCCATGATCTACCTTTCAATGGTTAAACTGATTTCTGAAGGAACCTCCTCTGATAACAATTGTTGGATTACTTAGAGGGGGGGTGAATCAGTAATAGTGTAATTATAATCCTTTTTCTCCAAATAATCCAAGTGTTATATCACTGTAGAATTATTATCCAATAATGAGCAATAAGAAATGAACAATCACACACATACATAGTACACCAATGTTTTACGTGGAAACCCAAATCGAGAGAAAACCACATAATGCTTTATCTTATATGTCTTGAAGAATTACATTCATTGGAAGCACCAACTTCCTTTGTTTTCTAGCTACAACTGGAAGGAGGCTCCAACCCCCTAGTTTCTCAGGCTACAATCTGAGGGAAGCTCCAACTCCCCAATTCTTTGGCTACAACTAGAAGGAGGCTACAACCCCCTATGTTCTTTGGCTACAACCACCTGTCCTTGCCCCGTCCAACCGCCTTGAAGTAAAAGTATAATGATGGAACCACTGTCACACTATCACTGTGAGATATACCACTATAAACATGTACCAATAAACCTGAAACATGCGTCAACCATGCATCAACCTCTACCTCAAACTGTAATCAACCTGTACCATAAACACGTGCATCAACCATGCACCAACATGTACTAAACAATCTGTGATCAACCTGTACCATAAATAAGTGCAACCAACCATGTACCAGGTATGTACCAATCATGTGTCAAGTAATCATCAAATATGACTCATCAATATGTACCAACATCATCAACTATACATTTCATGCATGTGCCAACTCATCAACTACTTGTCTCAAGCATGTACCCAACTTGTACCTCAACCAAAATCCCTCATAAATTTCATCATCCAAATATGATTTGTAACTCTGTAATAGACCTGGTTTATATGATCACATACCTACAAACATTCCTTAACTTTAATGACAAGAGAATAGCATTTTCATCAAACGTTTCTTTAGTCTCATAAGACTAGTTTTGGATTAGTCAACAACCCTAACTTGAAATAATCATAAATTTGTACTTGTAATGAATAAATATTTGAAACTGATATACAATTTTATTCAGTGTGATTTATGCAATTCCTTCAGGTTTCACTACTTGGAACCTCTCAGAAAAGGAGTTATGGAAAAAATGACACACCTTGCTGAATTCTGGCTTATTCTAGAGAGTGACCTTATAGAGTGTGCCCTGCATGTAATATTTGTTGAATTGATCTGAAACTGTTAAAAATAATACTAAATAATGTACTCTAACCAACACATTTGTTCTTAGTGAATTTGGATCTGTTATGAAGAATTTATGATGTTTTTACCCAAAACACTTGTTTTTGACTAGTTTCAAGACTAGCCACAAACCCTATTTTCCACGGAGTGTAACTCTAAAAATAAAACGACCCACAAGATGAATTTTTTACCATGGATACTTGGATATGTTTCCTCAATGGAATAGAAATCTCACGTTTTGAATCATTCTATAAAAAACGTTATTGCGAAAATGGTGAGATGACCTGAAAAAAACATACCTTAGAAAGCATCATCAAAAGAATTTATCCTTCCTTGAATTCCGGCCTTCTTTTCTTCACTTTCCTTAGAAATTTGGCTTATATATATTTTGATTACCTCAGACACCTATAGGTATTCAATATGCTCAAGTGTTTCTTAAATGAGAGAGCCTTGCCTCTTATTTATACTCTGCAAGTAGCTTCCTTAAAAACATCTTCTAGGTCACTTTGCCCACTTTCCTTATTTTAGGGTTAACCCAATCCTAATTTCTCCATTAAATTTATTATTGAATTAATTTATTTTGTATTCAATTTGAATTATAATACACTCATCACTTCACTTTATTATTTACCTTTTAAAATCTCTTAAACCACTTTAACCTTTTGGGGCTTCTAGATGAAATATGAGGGTCCTCCAACTTTGTAAGGCCATAACTCTCAAACCGTGAGGTGTTATGTGACATTTCACATACTACCATAAATGGAATGACATGTACTATCCATATAGAATATTATTAAATGAAAATATATCAAAACTCATACCGTTATCCATGAAACAAACTTGGGTCCATTACCCAAACCTGGGTTCTCCAACTTCTCATGGCCATAACTCTCTAACCGTGAGGAGTTATGTGACGTTCCACATACCAACGGAAATGGCATAACAAGAACTATCCATATAGGATAGTTTCACTAAAAAATTCACTGACATTCATCTCATTATTCCACAAATAATCATGGGTTCTCTAACCATACTTCTAGGATAACTGAATATGCAAAGCGTCTTCCCGTGAGGGATTTCACCATAAGGGGGCCACTTTGGAGTTCATCCATTTCTACTTATTATAAACCATGAAAAGAAAATAATGATTCATATTTACATCAAACAATATTGGGTCCATTACCCAACCTTAGTGCTACGGGGCTTTCTTCAAGGGTTGACATCAATGACAACCAACCTTAATCAACAATTAAGTTGGGTTCCCAAGGTCTCTTGGAAACTAGTCCAAAATCATCCTGTAAACATCGATCCTCTATCAGATATAATCCTCTTAGGCATGCCATGTAGCCTCACAATCTCACTAATGAAAACTCTAGCTATGTCAGGTGCCTGATATGTCATACACACGGGAATAAAATGACAACTCTTTGTCAGAGTGTCGACTACCACAAAAATCGAGTCGTGTCTCCTTGCCGTCAGTGGAAATCCAACAATGAAATCCATTGAAATGACCTCCCATTTCGTTTCCAAAAATAGTGTGTGGCTGTAGTAATCCTGCCGGATGTCTATGTTCAACCTTCACCTATTGACATTCTAGACATCTTGCAACATATTTGACTATGTTTGCCTTCATTACTTTCCAGAAGAATAAGGGTTTAAGGTTTTCCCTCATCTTCATCACTCTAGGATGAGCCATGTACACTGCTCTATGAGCCTCATTCAGGATCAAAATCCTCAACTCGTCGTTGGGTGGTATGTAAATTTGACCTTTAAATCTCAATAAACCATCATTGTCCACAATAAATCTCTCAAATTTTGGTACCATCATTGTGTTTTGTCCGATAAAATCCTTGACCTCTTTGTACTAGTCATCGTCATGCTATAATGTTAGGATCCATTCACGTAGATTCATATGAGGAGGCATCACCAAGAATATATGAGGTCTCTGACTCAACGCATCAGCTAGTCTGTTCACTGTTCCCTTTATGTAAGTAATCTCAAAGTCGTACTCTCTAAGAAATTTCGACCAATGCCTTTGTCATGCATTCAAGTTGCTTTGCGTACAGATGTGTTGTAGTCCACATTGGTCCATTTTTAGTTTGAATTTCCATCCAATCAGATAATGTCTCCAAACTCTCAAGGCATAAACAATGGCTAACAACTCCAAATCATGCATCGCATAGTTCTCCTCATGCCTTCTCAACTTTCTCGAGATGTAAGCGATCACTCGACCGTCTTCAATCAAGAATTCGTCTAAGCCTTCCTTGGATGTGTCAGTGCATACCAAGAAGTTCACATCCATGTTAGGGACCTTTAATAACAGTGTTGTTTTCAACAACTACTTGAGCCTCCAAAATGCCTCTGTGCATTTCTCGGTCCAAAAAAAATTCTTGTTCTTCTTCTGCAATTCCGTGATCCTATTTGCTATATTCAAAAAACCCTCGATGAATTGTCTGTACTATATCGCTAAACCCACGAAGCTACACACTTCAGGGACATTCGTTGGGGGAGGCCATTCCATAATAGCCTCGACCTTTGCTGGATCCACAGTGATACCTTTGTCGGAGATGACATGTCCTAAGTAGTGATTCTTCGATTGATAAAAAGATAATTTAGACAATTTCCCAAACAAAATTTTCTCTCGTAGACACTGTAGTACCATGCGCAAGTGCTCAACATGCTCCTCCATTGTCCGAGAGTAAATCAAAATATCGTCAACAAATACTTGGATGAACTTGTCCAAGTATTCACAGAACACCTCGTTCATCAAAATCATAAGTACCCCCGGGGTGTTTGTCAGTCCAAAAGGTAAAATAGTAAACTCGTAATGTACAAACCTTGTCTTAAAGGTGGTCTTATGGACGTTGTTCTCCTTGATCCATAACTGGTGATACCCTGATCTCAAGTCAATTTTTGAAAAAACCGTCGCACCTTTCATTTGATCAAACAGATCATCAATCCTTGGCAACATATATTGATTCTTGATCATTTCCTTGTTTAACTGATGGCAGTCAATGATGAGTCTCCACGACCCACCCTTCTTCTGGATGAAGATAATAGGCGCACCCCAGGGTGACACACTTGGACGTATAAGTCCTAGGTCCAACAACTCCTTCAGTTTCATTTTCAACTTCTGTAACTCCAAGGTTGACATCCGATAAGGCGTTCTTTCTATCGGTTCAGTTCCTAATTTTAGGTCGATGGTAAATTCCAGTTCCCTCTCTGGTGGCATCCTAGGTAACTCCTTAGGGAAGATGTCCACAAACTCTCGCACCATCGAAAGGTTTTCTATACCTTCAAATTCTCCCTTATCATTTAAAGAGAGGATCACATAAAGTTTACATCCCTTGTGCATGCTCTTCTGTAGCTACAAGGAGGAGATGAACCTTAGGGAAACTCCCTAGTTCTGACCTACAACAATGTGTCTCTGTCCCTCATCATCGATCAATATCAACCATTTTGTCTTACAGTTGAGGATTGTCTCATGCGATTCCAACCAGTCCATACCGATCACGATGTCATAAGATCCTAACATCATGTCATACAGGTTGGACCTAGTGAAAAAATATCCTAGTTTAATGCTACAACCCATAACCTTCTCACCAACCTTCTGTTTGGCTCCCAAAGCCATTTCTACAAAGCTAAACTCATATTGTTCGAATACCTTTACCTGAATTATTTTTAGCACTTCCCTAGTAATGAAACTCTATGTAGCACCTGGATCTATCAAAATACTAAGGGTATGGTCGGTGACAGTACCTGATGTCTCAAGCACATTCGACTGGTGCTCTTCCTGGAAATTATTCACCGTTGGATGAATCCGATAAGCCTTGCCCAAATCTCCCATAGCAGTGGGTCTGACTGATCTAGATGCTCTGGTCCTCTCCACTGGGTAGTCACGCTGGTAATGTGGTTCCCCACATGTCCAACACCCTTTCTTCGGTCCAGTACTCCTGGTACCCGAAGTATAAGCTGACGGCCCACCAGCCTGGAACCCTGGTCTGTTCTGTTGAACATGCCTAAATTGTTGCTACTGCGGTCGACATTGCTGTTGGTGTTGTGTTCCTCAGTAAGGAGTTCGCTACTGAGGAGATAGTCATTGAGGTGTAGTGAAAGTGGATCCTCTATGGAAGCCACGATATCCTGGTGAATGTCTAGCTGGTGTCTGATGTTGTTGTGCACCAGATGACACCTACCCCACTGGTCTCGCTGGAGTCCTTCCCTGACCCCCACTGATAAGCTCCTCCTCTACTATGAGGGACTTTTGGACAATGTCATACAAGGTTTGAGGCATCAAAATCCTAACCTTTGCACGAATGCTGCCATTAAGGCCAAACACAAACCTGTTGACCTTAAGTTTCTCAGTATTCAAGTGCAAAGCATATCGAAGCATCTCCATAAAACAGGCCTCATACTCGGGCATCGTATGACCTCCATGTCACAAGGCATTGAACTTGTTGAGTTGATGCTCAATGAATTCCTCGGATAGATACCTCTCTCAGAACCTTTGCTCGAACAGTTCCCATGACACGTCTTCGTCGGCCATGTTCAATTGTTGCAGGAGTGTCTTCCACCATAGAAGAGCGCTCCCCTTTAGTTAAAATAATTCCATGAGGACCTTCATGTTGGAGGTATAGTCATGAAGTGTAAATCACATCGCCATATTCTCCAACCATTCCTCAGCGGCTGCACCAACCGGGGCACCAAAGAACTCAAGAAATTTGACCTTCTAGAGTTCTCGGTGAATGCTACCAGTACTGATCGGAGCGCATGGTTGATCCTCAAGGGGTGTCGACACCCTGGCCTCATCTCTATCCAAATGGTTGATCAATGCCTCAAAAATCCTATGAAAGGACCTCATCAACCCAACCACATCACCCACAATTATTTGTTCCTGCCCGACAACATGTTCGTCTCTCTGGGGGTTAGACCCCTTAGGTGTGGATGCTACTGGGGGTGTCATGCCTCCTCCCCTAGCACCCGATCGTCTGCCTCCGCATCGTCCTCTAACCATGATTACCTGCATGAATACAAGTCAATTTAATTAGCAACCTTATAATCAAACATCTAATCAATGAGAGTCGTAGTCATCCCAAGTCGCGGGTTGAACCCGCTCTGATACCATATGTAATGACCCCATTCATTACGACTACATGGGATGCAAAGCGTGTGCACAGATTTTTTGTTTTTTTTTGTTAAGCAGGAAAGTAACAATGAGAACAATTAATCAACCCAACTTGACGACGAATAATATGCCCACATCGGGAGCACAAGACTATGGCCAGTTTATCATTCACATCTATCAATCAGGCGCGCAATGATCCCCTCATCGGGAAGCATGTCATCACATGACGATAGGCGCGACAGTAACCATGGTGATATATAACATATCTAGACCTTTAACCCAAGAAAAATCCCATGTGCTAGGAGATCGAATTAACTGTCAATAAATACACGAAGACTATACCCAAGCACCCAATCAACAATTCAACAAGATGCAAGGTGACGTCATTCAAATTAAATTGTGCCACTAACCGAAGGATTTCTTGTTTTCCTACAAGGAAATCATAAGTGGTGTAACAACTATGACCAACAACCATTTACAAATTCAACTTAAGGCACAAGGCACATAGTAACCAATTAACTATTAAACTATTAATCCATTTAGCTAATAAAACTATTAAACCCTCAACCATTAATCTTGTGCAAGCCATTAAACTATTACACAATTAAACCCTAAACCATTATTTGTTAAATCATTGTGACTATGTGAAAATGAGTGAACTATTTCCATTGCAATTAATCAATTAACTTATTACCAAAACAACTATTACCACTGCAAAAATTAATCTATTAATCAATTAATCTATCACCGTTGCAACAATTAATCTATTACCATTGCAACAATTAATCTATTATGGAAAAATTTAAAAGACTGATATTAAGGCTATAAAGCAGCTATTGATTTATGAAAATTTAATATATGAATTAGCTATTAATATACGAAAATTTAATGCATTCCTATTATGGCAAAAGTTAAAATACTATTATGGCTATAAAGCAACTATTAATATACAAAATCTATGGAAAAAGTTAATGAGAATTAATATATATGAAAATGATATGAAAATTAATATCAAATAATAAGAAAATTAATATCAGAGAATCTTTTATGGAAAAAGTTAAAAGACTATTATGGCTATAAAGCAACGATTAATATACGAAAATTTAATTCGTTTCTACCAGTCTTCTTACCACTCAGCGTTGTTAGCAGCTAGATATTAAAATCGATTCTCTGACAACTCATCACTATCAATGGCTAGGAACAATCAAAGGGACAATTACAGCAAGACAAGCATTCTTATGGGTTTTATTCGTGTAGAAAACAGTTGGATAATCTGGGTGTGTTTGTCGTATCCTTTTCAATAAATTTATGTATAATTATTAATTAATTAGAAATTGAATATATAAGGATATTTACTACATACCTTTCAATTGAATATATAAATAATATGTATAAAAATATCAATGATGGTCAAACCGAATATATAAAGAATGCCAACGATTGTCATACAGAATATGTAAAGCATGGCCACGATTGTCAGACAACCCCTTTTATACAGAATATGTAAGGAATATACAAATAAAATCAACGATTGTCAACACATAAATATGTAAAGAAGACCAACATTTTTTCATAAAGGAAATGTAAAGCATGGCCACGATTTGTCAGACAACCCCTTTTATACAGAATATGTCAAGAATATACAAAGAAAATCAACAATTGTCAACATGGAAATATGTAAAGAATACCAATGTTTTTTCATACGGAAAATGTAAAGCATGGAAATGATTTTTCTCTTGGGACTAGAATCAATTCGAATAGTTGCATGCCATAGTTTGAGAATCATGAGGATTGACAGTCATTAAGTGCCTTCTAAATTCTATCCTTAAGAGATATCAGGTAAGTAACACAGTCAATATTTGTTTTTGTTTTTTTAATTTTGAATGCCAACCTAACCTTGAACAAGTCGTTCGAAAATTATGAAATTGAAAATCTATTACAGTAGAAGCATCATCTGAAGAGGTTCAAAAAAACACACATCAATTATAAATAGTGCAACAAAATGTAGGAAGGATGCCAAGAAGACTCGCTAGAAACATAACCACAGACAATAGGGAAATCTGATAGAGAGGGTAGTGGAGAAATGGGCGAAGATTCATCCTTCTAAATAACTGCAAAATATGGATTGTGTACACGTCATATAATTCACATTTTTGACAGAAAAAAATTTAAAGGAAAATAGCTATGAATCGTTTCACTAATAGATCGATACCACAGTAAAATAATGAGAAAAGATCCATTTCCTTACCACGTGAGTGACAAGGTGAGAACCTTATGTGACATCGATCACTGTTAACTGTTACATTTTATCCTTGATATGGATGAGTATTTAGTTAAAGTATCTTAGGGTTCGGGATATGGTTTGAAAGAACAACACATGGTCTCAATTTTGGGCACTGAGTGGTTAGCGTTGCAAGACATGGAAGGTTTATTCATTAAGAGTTCTGGCGCAGAGATATGAAGGATCCAAGACGCACAGTAAAAAAAAACACCAAGGCGTAGAGAAAAATGACTGGTTTGTTGGGTAAAGAGAGGGGTGTCGATCCCTTGGCTTCCCCAAATAAAAAGAAACGCGTTGTAAGAAAAAACAATTCTAGGCAGAGGATTGATCCTACACTTATTATCCATGCACAAGAAAGTAGGGCATTTGAATCTAAGTCTTTAACACTGGAGTAAAAGGAAGTCAATTTGGCTCCTGGCCGACTTCTCAGGAAGAGACTAATAACTTAAAGGATAAAGGAACAAAAGACAAAAACACAAATCTACATTTAGGTCTTCTACGTGGAGAAACAAATATAAAAGCACAATCAAGGAATGAAGAAAATGCAGGCAAGAGTTACAAAAGTGCAGGCAAGGTTTGAGTCTAGGGTTCATTCTGGCCACTCGAAATTAGAAAATATCTCAGAAATAAAAGATATTGTGGATAGAAAGGTTCTTTCAGGATGAATCCAATGACAAGGAGATTACAATTACCGTAGAAATATAAGTGCAAGGAATCTCACAACAATTAAATTGGCATCTGAATACAGTAAAATAAACAAGCGTAAATTAAATTTTATTGCAAATAACAAATTTAAAGGGTGTACCTTTATCGACGAGGACGAGGCAAAGATGTCCTCCCGTGCATTCGCTCGGTCCATATATCGCTTTCCGATCGATGAGACCTCATGGGTACCTACCAACCAACGCCAGGGGTAGTCTTATTCCCCCTGAGCCCCCCAAGCTACAAAGGGTCCATGCACACAATACCAGGGAATTCTAGCACCTAGATCACCTCGCAAGGTTGAGCTACCACTCATTACTCGAGCTAGGTATCCCAACTCCCACAAGATAAAGTTCAGTCAAGATAAAATTTCAACAGCATAACGTTACGCAAGCCAGATGTGATCCATACTCCTCCTCTGCCATCCTTTTTATAGAGTTTCTTAGTCATTAGTTTCCCAAACCCTCAGTAGATTCCTTTTTCAATTATTTAATTAGGAAAAAACTCCCACGTACACATGTCACCCGATCCCCTAGTTTCACCAGAAAATCAATTTATTAATTAATTAAATATTCCTATTTCCCTCACCTACCTAAAAGCATTTCTAAAAACGCTCCTCGGTGTCCCAATATTCCCTTACAATTCTTAAATGACTTACACCTTACTTAATTCCTAGTTGAGTTCATAAATAGAAAGTCCCAAAGGCTAGATTCCTTACTAAGTTGGGCATTCCCCTTTTTCTTTAAGTTTCCCCTTTTCTTTAATTTTCCTCTTCTTTTAAGTTCCCCCCTTTTTCCTTTTTAACTAAAAATCAATTTAGTAAGTGTAGATGAAAACAACCATTTACCCTCTTTCCTTTTTAACTAAAAATCAATTTCGCAAGTGTAGATAAAAACAACCATTTACCCTTTTTCCTTTTTAACTAAAAATCAATTTAGCAAGTGTAGATAAAAACAACCATTTACCCCTTTTAATAAATTTAACCCTCCATTATAATTTTTACTTTAATAATTAAAGTTTGAATTTCTTTACCCCCTTCTTGTTATATGTTTAATTATTTTTGTTCAGAGGTTCTACTTAGACCTAGGTTTTACATTCACTAGGCTTCGCGATAGTTCTTAAGGGAAAATTTGTTATTAAACTTACTCATCACTTTATTCATTTTAAGACCGACCAGGTCCTAAGGAGGCATAGTTTTCTAGGCACTAAGTTTATTAATTTACCAGTTAAAATCACGATGTGCCCTTCAGGATGCACTACGTGCTCCAAGGGTTCCACTAACCTCTTTCCATTTTATTTGCGTGACATGCCCTTCAAGACGCACTACATGCTCCAAGGGTGTCACTCGCCTCTTTACTGAGTTTGGTAGACATCAAACCCCTAGAGTCAATACTCCGTCAGGTGATCTTGTGGGAGACTAAGGGCCTCTAAGGAATAAGGACCCTACCTTATTGCACACCCCTTAAAATCATCATGATCAACTATCAGAGTCTTCCCTTACGACATCATGGGTCTTCTCAAACTAGGTAATCATTAACCCACAGTTCGAGCCACGACGAGAGTGATAGTAAGTTGTGGCAGGGCTGCTGCCACACCTCTCCCTCAATGTCTCTGGTTTTCATGAGTGACCCCTCTACTCCAAATGTGAGTTTGGTCGGTAAGATATCATCAGCATGCATCCATCAACAAATTATGTCAGCAATAATAATCAATCATCATAACATCTAATCATATGTGCATATGTCACATCAACAACATTCAAACCCTAACAGTCCACTCCCTGAATCGATCCAGAGTCTAAGGGTTTCATCGATGCCTCTTCATCCTCAATGTCCAGAGTCCTGCACACTCAGGAGAACCCAGTCAATCACACCTGTCTATGTAAATACAACAAAATAACATATCATCAAATCCACAAACCCCAAATCTTTATTTCTTGGATTTAAATGAAATGGTTCTTCAATAACCCAATATGATCTTTATGTGCAACAATAATATTTTTACAATAATAAAATATTGAAGGAGGGATTCAACATCATAATTAAATTGTGATCAACATCACTCACAATCTTCTTAATCATATATAAATACATCCATGTCTTCTTCATGAAAAATAGGAGAGAATAATTTTATCATCTCAAATAATTTTAAAAGAGTACTGCTATCAAGATCAAAAGAGAATTTTATAGGTCAACCTCAAATGTCTCATACTTAAAACTCAAAGTTACAAGATAGAGTCAAGATCAACCCCGAAGCAATTATTTGTGGAGTTTTATTCATGAAAGATGTTCTTCATTACCAAAGATTTGACAACCATGTATGTGGCTTCAAATTCTCCATGATCATATAAGAAACAATCTTAGAATAATAAAAGAAGAGCACTAAACAACTCAGTCTTGTTCCCAACTCTGAGATTCAAGCATAAAGTTATCAGAAGTGGTGTAGAAGAATAAAAAGAATGGAGAAGATGGAGATTTATTTCTTTTGATCAGAAGATTGATTGTGTATCCATGGTTGTACCTTATTCTTCCTCTGATATTATTCCCTACCCCTCTCACAATAATGATTCTTGGACCTCTTTATGAAGCCTCTCTTCTCTTTTTAAGAAGAGATTTTCTAACTACTTGAGTAGTTAGGGTTTCTCCCTTATAGAAATTCTTGTACAAATTTGATCTTGAATAATTTACTTTAATTAATGTCTCATTAATTCCTCATTAATGAACTCACTTCATTAGTATAATTATATTGAAAATCGGTCCCTCTCATTTTTTAATAAAATTTTTAATTAAACTTTTATTTTTAAAATTTTTACTTAATTTTCCGTTAAAAGAGGACGACTGTAATTTAATTTTATAGAAGTGAAAACAAATGTTTTAGCCATGTAAATCACTTCTTATATTTTCTTCATTGTCTCATATTTCCAACAATATAAATTTTGTGCAAATCCATCGCCCGAATCTCAATATATGAGCTCGTGAAGTTGAGTTGTCATGCAGGCCCATTAAAAATGCAACTGACTGATATTTTAATTTCTAAG
Organism: Picea engelmannii; assembly: GCA_009831015.1. Lineage (NCBI taxonomy): Eukaryota > Viridiplantae > Streptophyta > Pinopsida > Pinales > Pinaceae > Picea > Picea engelmannii. Next base: position 659,408 of record ML779179.1, on the reverse strand, counting down.
AAAAATGTATCAACTTTAAGTACTTGAAACCTATACCACCATATTCTACATCAAAAAAAAATTCAAACGGTATAAATGTTGCACGATTCCGACACCTGGAGCTCAAGTTATGGCCTCCGCAAGATCAAAACTCAACCACCGTCGATCAAAATTGATGCGAAAATGTGGGCCCTTGGATGAATTTCATGCTTCCCTCCATAAAATTTGACTTTTTGGTTTAAAATTATATCCCACATGCATTGGGATATTATATTCTTCATGATATATAATACTAAGTGTTTTATACACTTAGCAAGAAACAAAAGAAGAGAAGAAATTATGGAGCTTGGAGGATTCAACCCTTGGAAATTTTTTGAATAAAATAATAATTTTTTGGAATTCCATCTTCGTCCACCTCATGCCATGTCATAAATGAGTCACGACCATGTGTCATCATGGGAATGGTCCACATAATTTCCACACGTCATATTCTCATTCGTTGGTTTTCATGCCTTGGAATAACTTTGAGAATTTGGCTAAGTATGTGAAATGGGACAAGAGGGGATGAGGGAGAGGTAGGTTGGAAGGTTTGCGGGTTTGCGGGGGTTAGGGAAGGGAGGTAAGTGAATTTAACAATGAAATTTTCATGAACCTTCCAACCCGTGAACCCGCGGTTGGATGAGTGATCCAAAGAAACTAAGTATAGAAGGGCGGTCGGTTGGACAAGAGTGAATTTGAATATGGAGATTTTTATGAACCCGCCAACCAGGAAACCTGCGAACCCGCAGTTATGGATGATCGAAAATATGTTAATTGTGGAAAGGAGGTTGGTTAGAATTGCATGAAGAAGGTTTAAAACACTTTAGGGGCTCAACACCTGCGACAAATATGATGGTCCAAAATGTAGATCACGGAACTTTGGGTGCAAAGTGAAGATCATGAAACTTGGAGGATGAGGGCTTGAACCCATGAACCCATGAAGTTGAAAAAATGGTTAAGTGTAGTGTAGAAGCGGACTTATGACATGGGAAAGTGGATGTAGATGAAGGTTTTCCAACCCGCGAACCCGATGAGGAGATGAAGGAAGAGTTCCAGAAATGTCTAAGTGTAGAGACTAGTGGAGCATATGGAGAAGAGTGGTGAAAAGAGAAAAATGGTTAAGTGTGGAGATGGAAGGTGAGGGAGATAAGTGATGATATTACTTCACAATTAGAAAATGGAGAGGAGAACATGATACTTGGAAAAATTCTTCATAATCTCTCCTTCGGACCTTTAGACCAGATCTTGAATAAATTCGGCATGTGGAAACAAAATTATAATCCGAAAAGTGCATGACGAAGCTAAGACTGAGGGCTGCAAAGTGAACTTATAAAAGTTCAAAAAATGTCTTCCTTTTATATCAAGTAATTTATGAATCCAAGAGTGGAAAAATATAGATGACCAAATTTTGGTCAACATAGATGCACTATAAGGAAAACACCATGTATAGGATGTTTCATCATAGGCTTATAGTGTTACAAGAATGGGAAATGTTTTCAAAAAAACCTTTTCTAAAACCTATATTTTTTATGGCACGGGATGTAGTGGATGTTCAATATAATTGTTGTTCCATAGTGCGAATCATCTACTATTGCACACTAGTGCAAATTATCTACTATTGCATATCAGTGCATAAGAACAATTTAAATGCACCAATGCTTAAATAGGTATGAAATGCATAATTTAGTTCAAATGAATATAATGCATCGATATGTTTCAACATTGAATTATTTTTCATTGTGGGTATACAAATTCAACTTCTTGTTTTTTTAAATAAAATTTATATTAATCATTAAAAATTTAATATATTTATAATAATATTGATTTTTATATTTTAGTTAATATGATTTAATATAATCATTACATTAATGTATTGTATCATTTAAACAAATATATCAAGAGATTACATCTTTGTTCAATGTAATAATGTAAATCATTAATATATTTAAATTAGCAATGTAATATTTTACAACATTAGATACTGCAGTAAAAAGGAAAGTCATTTTGTTATATACGAATAAGGGAATTTTTTCGATAAAAAATGGGACAAGATTCAGGTTCATGATAATCAAAACATTAATAAATAATTTTTACAATTATTGGTAACCCATCATCATACCAATTGGGACAAAATGTCTTCATTAAACAAAATGTTTGATTTTTACAAAAATCAAAATCAAAATATAAAAATTGAAACATTTAATTATATTGATCATCATTCAAATTGTTGCTATTGTTTGAACTACTTCCATGCCTCATTTATTCATCACTTGTAAGGGATAATGTACTTGGGTTATTTGCAATGTCTTGGTAATTAGCTTGATTTTGTTCTACCTCTTCATGTTTCATCTACAAATATAGAAATAAAGTGTGGTGAGTATATCCACATTTACAATATAATATTCATGATTATATATATTGAAAATCATACCATAGTAGCAAGTGTTGAAAGTGTTCCTGGTTCTTGTGTTCATTGGAGTGATTTTTGTATTGTAAGTGAAAAGAATGTCTATTAGACATTCTTTCCACAATATCCCTCAAACTTTTATAAAAAAAAATTCCACATCATTAACTTCCAACATGTATCGATATTTTAATTAGTATGTTTGAATATAATCATTTCATTAATGTAATATATCATTTGTTATAACCCTAATTTGCACCAGACATGCTTACCTGGCATCAGGCCATCTCATATTCCTTCTTTTCCAAGCTAGTACTAAACAACTCTTCTTAAAAACACCGTTTTTAAAGGCACACACGCCCTGCTCCACTACAACCCATGTGTACACGCTAGCTGACCCACTACAACTCGCGTGTACCTACAAAATCACGAAAAATGTAAAGTTGTTGACGAAACACACAGTTTTGAGTAAGTTAAATAAACCTTTCAATCATGCATGGCCAGTCACTCGACCAAATACCTAGCTCCTTCTAGCCTATAAAAGAAGGGGTAGGGGTCCCATTTGAAGGGAGGAAAATCATAGTAAAGAAACTCTACCCGAATTAGCATTCGCCTTGCCTCAACCTTTTGCAACTATTGTGTGAAGAGAAGCATATACATAAGCAGTTGGAGCACAGTTGAAGAGGAGCCCAGGACCAGATTCGAGGAGCAGTGGTCGATCTCACTATTGTAAGGTATTCTCATGATATTAATAAAAGAAGTACTTTTCCTGTCCCGCCATATGAGGTTTTCATTGTTTGAATATTGATTACATGTTGATTAAATCTCTAACCCATTAGTTCATATATCAAATGCATGTGGATTTATTCATTTGTCTTTTGTGAATGCAAGTCAACATTGGGAGGAGAGTTGCAGTTGAAGAGCGACCAAGCGTGAAAAGGGATCGACAGTGAACACAAAAAATAAGGTACGACAACTTGATCTCTTTAACCTTGTATTTGCATATGAATAATGGGGTTTAGGCATGGGATGATGGTAGAAAGTAGGAAGCTTTAGGTCATTTCTTCATGCATGATAAAACCCTTAGTGCTAGTCTGTAGGAGGGATTTCCCACCCACAACAAAATTGGCAACTGTACTGGGGAACTCTTGGGTTTTCTGGGGATACGTTTTTGGTAGTTTTAAATTGGTTTCATCACCTTTTTTCTGAGTTTCTGCAAGAGTCTGAGCTAATAGGGATTCTGGTCTTCCATACCAGTATTCCCTGCTTTCTTATCTTCATTGTGTTATATTTTATGGGAGTCACAGAGGTACATGCGGCCTGTATAAGGCCTGCATGCTTGTACTCGTGGCCTACCTTCACACAACTTGCATGCACACACTAGCTGATGAAGTGTCAGTCGCGTGTCTGATTTCAGAATATTTTTTTTTAGAGAGGCAGTCATCCTCCCCCCTGTCATAAGTGATCCTTCTCAAGGGTTTTCTGGATCTCATTCTAGTCTCTATTTTTGCAGTTTGTAGCTTAGGTAGCACCTAAAATTGGTTTTGTTCTATGAAATGTTCCTTGAATTATTTTTCTTTTCTGTCAAAGTAAGTTTCTGAGTCTTCAAGGGACTCTGGTTCTCAATACCAATAGTCTCTGCCAGTGTTTGATTGCTTGTTTTTTTTCATTTTTGAAGAATTGCAGAGGTACACGCGACCTGTATAAGGCCTGCATGTGTGCACACACAATCTAACCTTACACAGCTCGCGTGCACACACTGGCTATTGAACTGTCAACAACATGCCTGTTGAATAAATTTTTGTTTAAGGAGAGGCAGTCATCCTCTTCCTTATCAAGAGTTATACCTCTCAAGGATTTCCTTGATTTAGTATTTGTCTTTTTCATAGCAGTCAACAACTTAGGTCTGATTACAGCAATAGCTTTCTTTTTCATTAAATTTTTTTCCTCAAATTTTTCCTTTCATAGGGTTTTTAGATAAGTGTGAGAGTCTGCTTTAATTAGTTTGTTTGTTATTGTCAGTAACTCTTTGCGATCTTCGCTTAGGCCAGAATTTTTCTTGGTCTTTACTTGTTGTCATTTTTCCTTTTTTCTTTGCGAGCATTAAAAAAAAAAAAAAAACTCTTTTATTTCTTGGTTTGGTCAAGTAGTTGTTGGTTTGCATTAATAACCAGGAAAAGTTTTGATTTCATAAGTTCTTGGTTGTTTACTTAGGAAAATAAGTAGCTCGTAGTCAAGAAAAATCATATTTTGAGTTTTCTGTTCAAATATCTTAGAAAAAATTTAGTTTGAAAAGTTGATTAAAAAAATAAATAAATAAAATTCAAGAAGAAGTTGTTTTGTTTCCATCTTTCTATGTATCTTTTCTTTTGTCTCTTAAAACATCACTAGTTTCACTTTCATAACCTTTGACTTGATACAAGCCATAAAAAATTAACGATTAATTAAAATCAACTAGACATTATGTTTGTAGGGTCCATCAACTAGTCTAGGCTAGAGCCTTGATTTAGGTTGGAGAGGAAACTCTTCAAGGCTGCAAAACATACATAAGTGTCTGTGCTAGGGAGTGTTAAAAGTCCAGTATTGTGAAAGTTTTCCGGGACCCCCCTCTAACACAATGGATAAACATGAGGTCACATGCAAAAAGGTAGTGGAGATAACCCCTCCAAATCCAAACCAAGCGTAGTGGGGAACGCATATAAAGGGCTTGTTTTGGGATTCCGTCAATTGCATCTGCCACGGAGCTTCATGGGTCTTGAATCCGTTCGAGGTCCTCAGTTGTCTTCCAGACCACTTGCTTTCGATACCCTTGACAGGTTTCAGGCTTGATACCTTGCTCATTGCGGTCCACCCGACTATCGACTGTACCCTCCTGGTGAATGTTCACGCGCTGACAACCTAGCTGCCATTATTTTAGGGACTTACACAGATGACTGTGGGGGTAGACTGTGGTAACTAGGATAGAGATCGGGCCACACTTTGCAGAGTATACCTGGAGGGTGCTTCCATATTCGAGTTGCACTTGCACCGGTAAGTTTCTCTACTATTGGTTGTTATAACTGTTCTTCCAACTAGTTTAGTCATTGCTTGTTTTATCTCGTAGGGAATTTTTCTAGTGTGTGTAGTTTTTGGACGAATAGAAATCCCTAGTGTGTATTTTATATTCTTATATAGTGGAGGATCATGAGCTCCTTCGGTCATGAAGGATTCTTTGCCTGCCACCAGTTACACTGGAGCCACCCTCGCCACCGCTAAGGCGAAATCTAGACCAACAAGGGTCTTTTGAAGTGACTGGGTCACAGGAAACTATTCCCGACCAACATTCGGAGGAACCAACCATTTCAAACCTTGGAGAGGAATCTCTTGGTCCATCTGAAACTCCAACCAATGATATTTTGGTGCCCATCATCATACAGATTTATCCTTACGAGCACCAGACAGTGTCACACACATCAATGGAAACAAACACTGCCACTTCTTTCGGGAATTCTCCTATTCCCACTATGGCTATCACCACAGGGGGTGTTCCACCTCCTAACCCACTGTTGTTGGTCCAAGCCACCATGGTCTCAATTGCCTCTACCTCGAGCAGTGGTCCAATTCTGTCTTTGGAGGCATCCACTACTCCTTTCACACAGACTGCGATAGGCCCTCCGTTCTCATATGGGATGCCTAGCTTAGGTACAAGCCCTGTACTTTCCTACTCCACTTTATAGACTTTAGGCCTAAGGGTAGGGAGATCTAACACTCCACTGCAAGGACCCATGGGGGGCACTTCAGCTCCCTTTAATGCTTTCCCTTATGGAGGAGGCCATATACCTCCTTCATCCCCTTCACTTGGAAGTGCCCACCAGCATTTCGTCAGGCCGAACACAAACCATAGTTCATTTGGAGTAGGGAGTCAAGGACCACCTTCTCATAATATGTCAGTAGGTTCAACACCATTTTCTTTGTTCGATACGTTTGGTAACAACACTTTCTCGTCAGCTGCTTTCCCGACTGGGGGCAACCTCGGTTACAGACCACCTAATCCTATGCAGGGTACTATTCCTGCAAAGGGGGAAAACCCAGAAACTTCTTTTGCACCAGGACCTTGGAACTCTTGGCAGGGATCAGTGCCCTCGTCAGGAATGTTGATCGGGGGAAACTCTTTTCACAACTAATGGAACCCTAGGCAAGGTGAAGTACTTATGCCCATGGAATCAGCATGGGGCAACCCTTCTCAAATTCCTCTGAATGTAATGCACGCCCAACCATCTACGTCCTATTTCAGGAATCATTTGATGATGTCTCCTCAAACAAAAAATTCATACGCTAGTCATGGCCATGGTTTTTACCAGAACCCGGGCCAGCAACCCAACTTTTCCTGGAAACCTTGTGCCAGTCAAACTCCAGGCCCCTTTTTCCATGGTTATCACCAACAACCCAAACTACCTTTCCTGGAAACCTTTCATTTTCCAGACTTAACAAGGTTGTTCAATGACCCTATCTGTCATGATCCACGTTGGCCCCCTATGCCGACGAAGTTTCCTTCGGGCATACCAAAGTTTGAAGCCAAGCCTAACGAAGATCCAGGGGATCATGTGACTACTTTTCACCTTTGGTGCTCATCTAATTCGTTGAAATACGACTCTTCATAGTTGCGATTGATTCAACATACTCTCATTGGGAGTACTGTGAAATGGTACATTGAGCTCGACTGCTCAAGATACTCTTCCTTTGGAAAATTGGTAATGGCTTTCCTAAACCATTTCCAATTACCTGTGAGATACGATGCTGGCACAAAATTGTTGGCCAATTTCGAACAAACAAAAGTGGACCATATCTTTGATCAAATCCAAGAATGGAGACGCCAGAAGAGTTTGATTAAGGTGTCAGTCCTACCAGCATTCCTGCTTGATTGGTTCCTTAAGTATTTGGTCCCACAATTATCCAAAGACGTCACAATGTCGGGAGTGTTTTCCGAAGAAGATGCAATCATGCAAGCTCAACAACTTGAGCTAATTTATTCTCAGTCTGGTCTACTGTATGAAACCTTGTTGGATGCACCACGATCAATACTTGATAAAACTAGACAAAGAGATGGACCACATGATGATGGTATTGTTGGTTCAACACAAACAAATCCCGTTGAACAATTGATGAAACAATTGCAGCAATTGTCTATACAACATACAACGACCAGCCAGACTACTATTCTAGTTTCTCCCCCTACCCAAACGTCATATGTACATAGTGTGCAATCGACAAATCCAAAGGCCACCCAACAGCCTGATGGAAATAAGAAACAACATAAGAAGGGTAAGGGGGATAAGAAACCTACTAATAATGCTGGCAGGGGAACACCGAAAAAAGGAAGTCAAAGTATCCATGTAATCTGTGCGCGGAAGACCACCCGACTCACCAGTGCCCTCGGCTTGCAGAGGCCCAAAAGTTATTGTCACAGCAGTAGCCTGTTGTGTTAACAAACCCATTTCAACATAGCCAAAATCTAACTCAAGCCTCTACAAGCGCGGAAGGAAGAAGTCAAGGACACCCTCCATATTCAAACAATCCTGCATCCATGAATGTGTATATGATGAAAGGTGATGCCTATATATCGACTAGAGCACATGATTACAGCAAGACAAGCACCTCTGAGAAAGATAAAGAAGTTGAAATCCCATATTTTCCTCTCCAAATCAAGAAGACGTTGGGCGAAACCATGACATGCATCCAAAAAGATGCATTTAAGAAATCTTCTCACAAGTAAAATGCAAGGGCCTCCCATAACTACTCTATGGTGGAGGATTTGTCTCAAACCCCTTGTGCGATGTCTGGTTTGGAAGTCCTCCAAAGCTGCCCTTCCTAGAGAAAGGCTCTGTTAGCCGCTTTAGGATCCGTCGAGATTTGTAATCTGGGTACAATCCTGCTTGATACAACTGACTTAAAACCTCATCTCCCTTACCACATAGCATTCCAGATAGTAGTTGCTTACACCACGAAAGATTTTACTCGAAACATTTTCCGCATGGTGGTTGATGAGGGCGCCTCAACATGTGTAATGTCTTTGGCGTGTTGTAAGTCCATTGGCCAGCCTGCTTTGTCTCCATCACCTACTCTTCTTACTGCTTTCGACGGTCTTTCGTTCCGACCACATGGCATTATCCCCTCTTTTCCCGTGTAGTTAGGAGGGAAAACCATGTGTGTCAAGGTTGAAGTGGTCAACACATCTCTCGACTACAATCTCTTGTTAGGGAGGAGTTGGACCTATTTTATGCAAGTAGTAGTCGCTACAGTTTTCTGGGTCTTGTTGTTTCCACATGAGGGTCGGATCGTGATCATTGATTAGTTGTCTTTCTCCCATCCTGACCCTTCATTGGGGGCATCCGCAGTCCCAATGATTGATAACCCTCAACCCAGCATCGTTAACATAGGGGTTGGTTTTTTCCCACCTTTTATGGGTACTTTCGATTACCCACCTCCTCAAGGCAATGTTAAGTTCATATCTGACCACCATAAGGTTGAGATTTTCCAAGTTTCATCATTTCGCACGACTTACTTCAATGATCTGTGGATTCTTCCTTCCCCATCGACCACGATGGAAGGGACAGACCACCATGGTATGTCTATGGCCTTGTTTGCGACAGAAGTGGCGTACTCTTTAGTCCAACAAGCTTTTGTCGGCCTCGATCTGACTCTCGCACAAGAGTTAGATCTGATTCTAGAGCCTATTTGGGCTCAAGGTTCCCTCGCTGATACAGATTCTTTAGACTTAGTCTTTCCCTCAGAAAAAGCAATCATTGAAGCAATGACTAGTCTGGACAAACCCTGGGACGATCTCCATCACAGATCTTACTTTCTCCCAGAGTTAAGAAAAATTGAAGCAGGTGAATTCATTTTGACTATGACTAGAGATAGGTCTTGTCCTATCAATCCTTTGGCTACGCATGCTATTTATGCCAAGGCTAATATGGAAGCCAATGCCAAAACTAAACCTATTAACATCTCCAGAACCTCTGGCATCATGGAAAATGTTTTCTTTGGAGTTGACTGCTCCCCCGAAGAGATTTGAATCTACACGGATTTATTTAAGGAATTTTGTGACATTTTTGCTTGGTATTACAAGGAAATGCCAGGCATCGATCCAAAAATTGTTGAACACGAAATCACGACTTATCCTGACACTAAGCCGGTTCGGCAGAAGCTTCGTCCAGTTAATCCTAAGAAAGAAGCAACTATTAAGGTTGAATTAGAGAAACTTCTCAAGGCAGGTTTTATCTACCCTGTCCATTTGACCCAATGGGTGTCAAACCCTATGCCGATTGACAAAAAACAGGCTATGATTCGCGTATGTACGGACTTCCATGATTTGAACAAAGCCTGTCCAAAAGATAATTTCCCCACACCATTTATTGACCAGATAGTCGATTAATGCGCAGGTTGTGAGGCCTTTTCTTTCATGGATATTTTTTCGAGATATAATCAGATACAAATCAAACACGAAGACCAACACAAAATAGCATTCATTTTTCCATGGGGTACATTCACGTATCGTAAGATGCCTTTTGGTCTAAAAAATGTTGGAGCTACCTTTCAGTGGGCCATGTCTTTTTCCTTCCACGATCTCAAACATATCATTGAGGCCTACCTAGATGATTTAGCATCACGATATCATAAGAGAACTGATCATCCCACACACCTCCAACTTATCTTTGAGCGATGTCGCTACTTCTAGATTCGCTTGAATCCCAACAAATGCAGTTTTTGCGTGACATCGGGCCATTTTCTAGGTTTCATAGTTTCAACAACATGGATCATAGTCGATCCTCTCAAGGTTGAGGCAATAGTTCAGTTGCCTCCCCCATATACAATCCTTCAACTTCAGAGTTTACAGGGAAAATAATTTTTTTTGCGGCGTTTCATCGCAAACTAAGCCGAGATCACAAAGGGCTTTATGCGTTTACTAAAGAAATACATTCCTTTTCATTAGGACGTAGCCGCTCAATGCTCCTTCGAAGCATTGAAACATGCCCCCACAACTGCCCCTCTACTTCAGCCTCCCAATTATAAAAAGGATTTCTTATTATACATGGCCACAACAAAGTCGACCATCGACATGGTCTTAGTTCAGGAGGATGATTTTCTCTTAGAATATGTGATTTATTACCTGAGCAAAGTCCTGGTTGGACCAAAACTCAATTATTCTCACATTGAAAAACTTGCGTTGGCAACAGTTCATGCTATCCAATGGTTTCGTCATTATATTTTGTTTCGCAAGACCACTTTCATTTCCATTGTGAATCCATTTCAATACGTGTTGACACAACAGGTAATCAGCGGAAAGATCAATAGATGGATAGTCATCCTCTAGGAATTTGACTTAGATTTCGTTTCGGTGAAATCCAAAAAGTCACTAGTCTTTGCGAAACTCATCTCGGAACTTCTGGTTGAGTCAAGTGATGTTATGCCCGAAGAGTCACCTATTCAAGGAGACATGTTTTTGATGGCATCTTCAGACCCATGGTATGGAGATATACTTGTCTATCTCTAGACTTTTAAGTGCCCCACCTCTGCTTCTCGTGATGAGCATCGCCGTATACACCATCAGGCCAAGAACTATCTCATACTCGAAGATACTTTGTATCGTCGAGGTGTAGATTGTATCCTTCGTCGGTGCCTCACTCATGAAGAAGCATAAATTGTGCTTAATGATTTCCATACTAGAGCATGTGGCGGTCATTTGTCTAGGTTGGAAACAACCCAAAAGATTCTACGAGCCAGTTACTTCTGGCCGACACTAATCAAAGATTGTATTTCATCAGTCAAGAAGTGCCACCCATGTCAAATATTCTCACGGAAGATGAGGGCACATCCTACTCCCATGTTTCCCGTCATCATTGTTGGCCCCTTCACCAAGTGGGGGATTGATTACACTACCTGCAACCCTCCTTCAGCAAGAGGGCACCATTATATCATCGTAGCAGTAGACTAATTCACCAAGTGGTTTGAAGCTATGCCAACGTTCAAAGATGATGGCGAGACTATCGCCCTCTTTTTGTTTAACCAGATTATAGCATGGTTCGACATCCCGAGAGAGATTGTCATAGACCATGGAAGTCACTTTCAGAACATAATGATGACCGAGTTAACATCAAATCTTGGGTTGAGGCAATAAATTTTTTCACCCTACTACCCTCAAGCGAATGGTCAGGTGGAAGCTATCAATAAATCTCTTAAGAGCATCCTACAACGAACGATCAATTCAGCCAAGTCAAATTGGAATTTGATGTTATACTCGGCATTATGGGCCTACTGAACGGATATTAAGACTGCAACTGGTTTCTCACGTTTTCAACTCGTTTACGGGCTAGAAGTAGTCTTGCCTATAGAGTGACAGATCCCATCTCTCAAGTTGGCAGTGCAATTGTTGCCAGACACTTCACTGCTTGAAGAGAATTTATTATACCTCGAGCAGCTCAATGAGCAACGTCGGGATGTAGCCTTGGCCAACGAGGCTCACAAACAAAAATTCAAGTGTCAATATGATCGGTCCGTTCGTCCTTGGATTTTCTTGGAAGGTGACCTTGTCATGGTCTATGACCAAGATAAGGACCCCTTGGGGGCAGGAAATTTCAAACCCATGTGGTTCAGACCTTTCATCATAAAAGAGGTTCTAAAAAAGGGTGCTTATCGTCTGATAGAATTTGAGGGAAATTCTTTGGCAAATCCTAGAAATGGGCTCTACATCAAGAAGTATTACTCATAGGTAGGTCACCTTGGGTAACTTTTGTAACATATGTATAGTTCCTGTACATTTGCATTTTTTTTCTTCACCCTTTCTGGTTTTATGGACATGTTGTTTTGATGTCGTCTTTTTAACTGTGGCAGATGTCAAGTGAATTAGATGTGTTTGTTGGGTTTGCGGATGGCGCTAGCCAACACACTCGGAGGCTTGCTTCCGCAGCTTGGGTAATTTACACACCTCAAGGCCAGTTGTTATCTTCAAGAGGTATCTATTTATGTGACACCACAAACAATGTTGTTGAATATAGTGTAGTTCTAGAGTTGTTGCGTGACGCTTTGTCGCATGGTATTTCTCATCTTTGGGTATTTTTAGACACTTAGCTAGTTGTGTCTCAATTAAATGGAGTGTACCGCGTTTATGATCCTACTCTACACCGAAGGTTCCTTAGGGTACATATCTTAGAATGAATCTATGATTACATTACATATATCCATGTTCCTAGGAGATTGAATCAAGTTACAGACGCCCTAGCTAATCATGTATTAGATTGGCATATTGCACACGCTTAAAGAAAAGCACACACACATGCATGTAAATACATTGGTAAAATAAATGTAGTCCATAAACACATAAAAAGACATAAAAATCCATATATAATATAAAAAATATCAGAGTACATGCGTGGGTGCAACCGCCTCAAAAATACGTCCAGCAATGAGTCATGGTTCTTATGCCCTAAAAAATATACAGATAATTCCCTTGGCACGTGAAAATTCAAGCCTAACTAAGGACGGGGCTTGTTGGCCCTGTTGTAATGGTCAACGACGTTTGCCAAACATTGAAAAAGTCAAACCCATGTCCATGGTGCCCCCACTACATGAAGCTTCATAGACGGAAGTAGATCCTCGATCTCTACCATGGGGATTGTGCGAGTGAGCAAGGTAAAGTTTCTCTCTACTTGTCTCAAAACTCTCTCAGCCTCACCGACTAGAGGTCCTCCTGTTGTTGCTGGTCCATCGACTACAGCTAGGGCGACCTATGGTCGCAGACGTCGCTTGTTCCTCGCAAATTTCGCCGGATGCACTGGTCCCATGTCTGCACATAACAAACAAATCATTTTTAGATACTCTGGTACACACAAAAAAAAATGATATATATAAAAGAAAATAAAAATTAAAAACTATGAAAATTAAAAACTTACCCAACTCTCCTCGCACTTCTCTGGGAGGAACAACCATATCTGGGTCTATGGAAAAGTTAATACCAACATATGGGTAGTCTTCTATCGCTGGAATTTGGTGATACCACCAGTCGAAGAACTTGTCATCGAAGGCCTCCACGGTCCTTCCACCACTCTGTCACGGAAACAATGTCTCCCATCTACATACGGCTGGGAATGTGGTTGTGTTCCCTCGTACTATCTCTCCAGGGATAATACTGGGCACCCTCTCGAAGAAGAATGAACAAAGTATGGTCCCAAACCCAAAGTTTTTGTGCCTCCGCATGCGACACTCAGACAACTTCCTTTTCATGCAGTCTAGTAATGTGGTGCTCCAGTCAAATATTTGTGCATTTAAGCACTGAACTACACAATTCATGTGCTCACGACCCAGTAATCCGCCCAATGAGAAACACTATCACTTTCAGTGATAAGTTTGAGATCTTTCTTATCGACACTTGTGAACTTGTTCTATCAGTGTTGGCTTCACAATGGAGTCCAATCAACTTCGATATGTTGTGAGTCCCAAAGGGAAAGGTACAAAAATTGACTAGTTCCCCTCTCCTTGAGAGGCCAGTCAAAAAGTATATATCCTCTATCGTTGGAGCCAGCGACTGCCCCTCTAGCATAAAGGCCTCTACGTCGGGATGCCAATAATCCACCAAGGCATTCAATAGCCTAGGTTGTGCTCACATGAAAGGACAATGCAAAAACATTAACAAACCACACTACAACAATACAGCAAGAGCATTAGGGTCCTCATCGACCAACACATCAACATTTGCATGCTCTCTTTCTCTCTAGTGAACATACATCCTGCAAATAGACAAAGTTCAGGAGGTTTAACTCTTGTTTTTTTATTTTTTTTACACTAAATGGAAGGTCCACATGGGTTGTAGTGCTCACAGTAGCATGTACACTCAGACTGTCATAAGGTAGCCTGCGTGTACACTCGGGTTGTCTTAGGACATCCTGCGTGGACATAGGGCCGACCTTTTAAAGGTCGACGCCCCTCCAAAAAATGAACTTAAATGCATAAAGAAAGATTTAAATTGCAAGAGGGGGTAGAGTATACTTACTTGGTCCAAGCGGATGGTAGTTTCTTTCACTGAGGCTCCCGGAATCAACTCTTTTCACAAAGGGGTAGTTTTGTCTTTTAGTTAATTTCTCAATTAGAAATGGTGATAATGAGCTGCTAGCTTCTATTTATAGACTTTTTGGCCTCTTTTTATCAATTTTTTGACCCTTTTGTCTTTTTTTCTAAACTGAAAATCTTATAGTATGGTTCATGAGTTTTCTTTGGATCGTCACGAGAAGTGTTCTTTGGGTATTGGGAAACTTTTTGGAGTTTTGGATCGTTTTGAAGGTCCTTTGGTAAAAAGCCATTTTTTCCAACTCGTTGCATTTAAGATAGAATTCCACCTCCACTTTCTGCATCTTGTTGTCTTTTCTGCTTTGCCATAGGATCGATCCCACCGAGTTATGGCACAGAACCATCATTACTGCTTTAAGAGTGTCGTAATTTAGTGGTAGAGACTACCTTAACATAGATTCCCTAGGTAGATCCTGGTTGCATTTTGGTGTCCATGCTGTCACTAACGACTATAGGCCTGGGAGTCCTTACTAGTTTTTCTTGATTACGAGTTTGAGCCTCATTTTCATGGTTCCTTATCACTATTGAACTCACCCTTGGGACTCCCAAAACTTAACGGGTCTTGTTTTAAGCTCTTTTCAGACCCTCTAAACGTGAAAAGATTTCTGAGCGATCTTGTTGACCTTCACGCTCGCTAAACTGAAATTTGAAGTCACGTCTGTCCGGGGGTAGTTTACCCCTTTTTGATCTGGATGGTAAACTGTACGAACAAAGGTATACTCTAGGATCCTCGGTTCTCTAGAAGAGTATTCTAAAGTATAATTTTAACCCTTTTTCGGGCCTGAGGGACTAAATTTATGAAAAAGGAACCCCCACGGAGCCCATAGTTAAGCTCCTTTTAGACTCCCTAAAATTGAAAAGATCATCGAGTGACCTTATTCTTTCACACTTGTTAAAATGGTCTAGAAGAACATTCCTGACGAAGTCCATAGTTAAGCTTTTTTCAGACTCCTTAAAAATGAAAAAATTGCTGAGTGATCTTGTTTTTATCACACTCGTTAAAATGGTTTTGAATAGACGTCTTTTCAGTGCTAGTTTACCCCTTTTTCGAGCCGACTAGAGTACCTTTGAAAAAGGTACCCCATTGGAGTCTCCTTTTACATTTTTTCAGACTCTCTAAAAATGAAAAAAATGCCGAGCTTACCTTCTCTAGGCTCATTAAACTGACATCGAAGGACGTTATCATTGTGTCTTGTTAATCATATTTTCATTTTTGCATATTTGGCCTAATTCTGGCTCCATGTTGCTCTCAACTGAACCATCTGAAGCATGCCTCATAACGCAAGCCCTGTAGCACTGTGCCTTTCCGTCTTGACACCTTGACCCCAGGAGGGATTTTTCTGAGTGTCCTTGATCTAAACATTAGTCTTGTCCTTGCACCTAAAACTAGTATGTTTGTGACACTTTTTCTTCCTTTAAACGTAGCATTCTTTTATTCTTTTTCCACGATTATTGAAAAAGAAAAAAAAAAAAATCAAATATACCCCAAAAAGAGGAAGGGAAAAGTATTTTCTTTTTATTGGCAACACAATGAGTCGCCCTTGGACAAAGCACATCCTTCCATTTGTTCGTCAATATCTGGGATTTAATATGACCTTAGGAATATTTTCTCGCTACATAGAGTTGTGTCCTCCTCCGTTTGGTTATTCTTCCAAACATATGGAGAGTTTGTGTTGCCTACTACATCATGAACTTATGTCAATGCCATGCTGCTTGAGTCTCATCATTTGTCATTCTATTGTACAAGGGATTTTTTTACCAAGCCTGAGTCGTCCCCTCTGCAGTTTGTCTCTTTCCCTCAAACCCAACCATCCCGAAAGTCTAATCAAGTCTTTGTTCGAAATCGATGAAGCCTTCAGTCTGATCATCAAGATCCTCTAGTCCATGCCCGATGAGCCATTGAAGACCTATGGGTAGTGAAGTCATACACTCATATTACACTCCTACCCGAGTTTTGAATATTTTGAAGTTGATGCTCGAGCTCTGAAGACCTCATCTCCATCCATCAGGCCTTATCAACTTCTAGAAGATGGATACCATACATGTATATCTTTTTGATTTTGAGATGTAGATCCTCTGTGTATTGCTCACGGATAAACTTTATATAGTTATATGACATGGATCTGTAGTGTATTTGATTGGCAGCCATGATTTTATTTCATCCCGAACATGGGTATGCCCGCCTCGGTGAGACAATTGTTATTTTGCAGATGGAACCTCCCGAATTCTGGTCCCTGGGCTCACTGGTTTGGTACGTTGATAAAGATTGATAATGTATTTTGGCCATAAAATGCTCTTCTGACCTCACACATTAGGGGGCATCTGTTATAACCCTAATTTGCACCAGACATGCTTACCTGGCATCAGGCCATCTCATATTTCCTTCTTTTCTAAGCTAGTACCAAACAACTCTTCTTAAAAACACCCTTTTTAAAGGCACATGTGCCCTGCTCCACTACAACCTGCGTGTACACGCTAGCTGACCCACTACAGCTCGTGTGTACCTACAAAAGAACAAAAAATGGAAATCTGTTGACGGAACACACAATTTTGAGTAAGTTAACTAAACCTTTCAACCATGCATGGCCAATCACTCAACCAAATACCTAGCTCCTTATAGCCTATAAAATAAGGGGTAGGGGTCCCATTTGAAGGGAGGAAAATCATAGTAAAGAAACTCTACCCAAATTAGCATTCCCCTTGCCTCAACCTTTTGCAACTATTGTGTGAAGAGAATCATATACAAAAGAAGTTGGAGCACAGTTGAAGAGGATCCCAAGACCAGATTTCAGGAGAAATGGTCAATCTCACTATTGTAAGGTATTCTCGTGAGATTAATAAAAGAATTACTTTTCCCATCCTGTCATATGAGGTTTTCATTGTTTGAATATTGATTACATGTTGATTAAACCTCTAACCCATTAGTTCATAGATCAAATGCATGTGGAGTTCTTCATTTGTCTTTTGTGAATGCAGGTCAGCATTGGGAGGAGAGTTGCAGTCGAAGAGGGACCAAGCGTGAAAAGGGATCGACATCGAACACAGATAATAAGGTACGACAACTTGATCTCTTTAACCTTGTATTTGCATATGAATAATGGGCTTTAGTCATGGGATGATGGTAGAAAGTAGGAAGCTTTAGGTCATTTATGCATGCATGATAAAACCCTTAGTGCTAGTCTGTGGGAGGGATTTCCCACCCACAACATCATTTAAACAAGAATACAAGTGGATTACACCTTTATTTAATGCAATAATGTAAACCATTCATATATTTAAATTGGCAATGTAATATTTTACAACACTAGATATTGCAATAAAAAGGAAAGTCATTTTGTTATATGCGAATAAGGGACTCTTTGTTATAAAATATGGGACATGATGGAGGCTCGTAATAATTAAAATATTAATAAATAATTTTTACAATTATCAGTAACAACCCGTTATCATACCAATTGGGACAATCTGTCAACATTAAACAAAATGTTTAATTTTTACAGTAAAAACATTTCAAAATATAAAACTTGAAACATTCAATTATATATCACCATTCATCACTCAAATTTTTTCTATTTCTTGAACTGCTTGCATGCCTTATTTCTCCATCACTTGTAGGGGATAATGTAATTGGGTTATGATTTGCAATGTCTTGTTAATTACTTGATTTTGTTCTTCCTCTTCATGTTTCATCTATAAACATAGAAATAAAGTGTGATGATTATATCCACATTTCCTGATTCTTAGATTCATTGGATTGATTTTTGTATTGTAAGTGAAAATGATGTATTTTAGACATTGTCTCCAATATCTCTCGTAATTTTATAATAATAAAAAATTCCACTTCGTTAACTTATAACACCACTCCAAATGAATTGAGGACGAACTCATCGTCATAGACATCCTTCAATTTTTTTTTCTTAGGAGGGACTTCTCTTCCCTTGTTGTTGGTCCATGCACAACATTCAACATATATGAAATTCAATGTTTGAAACATTTGAGATAATATTATTAAGAAGTACATTACTAGTAAAAAATTCAAAGAATTTTTTTATGTTCAATGCCTTTTTATCCACGCATTTTCCCTATTTGAAACATTTCCTCACACTTATTGCCATATGAATTTTTTATCTAATATTCTATCAATAAGAGACTTGCATAATGAAATATATTCTATTATCATATTTATTATATATTGGGCACCATTAAACATGAAAACATTAAAAAAAAAACTTAGAGGGCCAAGCAATGTGTTTTATAGTATACAATATGCATCGATGTGTATTTACTATACCTTGTACACCATGAAAACCCTATTAAAAAAATAATTTGTCTAATAGATGTTCCATAGAGAAAACAATGCATCGATGTGTACTTGTTATACAATGTGCATCACAAAACCTTGAAACAACTTTTTTAAAAAATTGATAGGAACCGAGTTTGGGATCCAATGTAATAAGGGGCCTTGATCCATTAAAAAAATCATTCACATCAAAATAACCATTGATGCTTGAAAATACCCAAAACCCTAGAAAAAAAATCTCATTGTAGAAACTAAACCCTTGCAATTAGGGTTTGTAGTAACAAAAAACAAAAAGGAAGCAACGACAAAGTCGGGGTTTGGAGCATTAAAGATGACATTGAAACCCTTCTATTTTGTTGAGATAAAGATAATGAAGTTGCATACTTGAAAGTTTTCTTTCATAGATTTTTATGAATCCCATGGTGACCCCTTACAAATTCCATCCTTGATAAAACTCTATCCACTCTAGTGTCTTACCTAGGAAATCTCTCTTGCACAAGTATTCCCTCTATATTTTCACACAATAATGGATTAAGGTTTAATATTGTTTGTCACTTTAAAAAAATGAAATTCTCGCTCTTTTTTTCGTTTGATTTTTTGGTGCATTGGTTAAAAAGTGTGATCTAGTTATATTAAAAATATGTTTTTCTTCTCGTGGTGAGTCTTTACAATGTAAATGCAATGGTGCAATAAATTTCCTTAATCACAATGTAAATGGGTTTTCAACAAAAGAGAAAATTGTTATTTTGCAAATGATTTGAAATGGATCGTTGAATAATTTAAAATATATCTTGAAATGTTTTGGGTGGAAAAGTTAGAGGAATTGGGTTGCAGGGCCCATTTTAGTGGTAGACCACAGTTTGGAGATTTGGGCTTCAAACCCTTCTAGATCTAGTTTTAGGAATCAAACAATACTTTTTGGATTAAAAAATTAATGATCATAACTCTCATCCCCTCAATGTCATTCTACACACTGAGGTCTTTGCAAGGGTTATAAAATCACCTAAATCAAAGTTCATGTTCATAAGTTATGCATCATGCAAATTGACCTACCTTGTTGACCACCATGGTACCGAGTGGATTCAATGTCAGTGCCCATTACTCACACATGTGGGGATATTCACATGTGGACTTTCAATAATATTATATAAGGTAAAAAACCGTAACATTAATTGAGGTTTGAGGCATGAAAAATCCCTAACCCTAGATGACTCTCGGGCTATGTTAAATATTGAGATGCTAGGAAGAGAAGAGGTTCCATTATTTTAGCATTGCACTTGTTCCATAGTTGAGAAGAACATATAAAAGTGGGATAGTATATCATAACATAGGAGGAAGAAGATTATGCAGTAGACATTCAGTCCATAGTGTCAAAGGAAAATACATCGTGAGTGACCCTTTCTTTGTACTTGTATTTCATAACTAAAAAAGAGAGAGAAAAGCATAGACCTCACCTTCTATCTTGGTTTTACCCTATATCATATTTCTCATGTCACTTTTTTTGTTCATCTACATGGATGGTGTGTTCATTTTCTTGTTATTTCATTTTTGAATACCAGTTATCTCCTTAAATTTGAGAACTAAGCTAGTTATAATAAATATGAGATCTAAGGAAATAAAGTGCATAATAAAATATTTCAGAATATTGCTAGATATTTGTGACGAATTGTTCTACTGGAATATCCACAACAATTTAAGATCATATTGGTATCAAAGTATTTTTCTTTGGGGTTTTATGGGAAGTTGTAGGATCCAAGAATTGGCTCAAGAAGGAACTAGAAGAACCCTATCCATGGTGAATGAGTCTAATCATAACAACCCTTGGGATGTAGCAGAAGAGAGGTTTTTTAGGCTAAAAGAACAAGTTTTTGATATATATATATATATATATATATATATATATATATATATATATATATATATATCACAACATGGCCCTCCTCATGACAACTCTAACAAATACGTTCAGAACTTTTGGGGAGGTTGGGGGATCTAACTCAAAATTTGTATTAGATGAGAAATCAATAGATAACGAAGACCCAAAAAAGGAGTAAAAAAAATATCTTGAGAAAGAGAAACTGAGTTCTAGTGCCATCACTCCTTCACAACCTCTATTTAAAATCGAAGAAAAAGTGCACATAAAGATTCAAACCCTATCAAGGTGATATTGATGATGTTAAATTGAATCATTGGTTGCAATAGTTAGAAGTGGATTTCAATGTCTATAATGTATAAAAGAGTAGAAGATGTCATTTGCATGACTAAAAGTAGAGGACCATGCACTAACCTGGAGGGAAATCCACAAAGAGACACTTAGGCTAGAGGGTGATCCACCAGTAACTAAATGGGAGGTGTTTAAAACCCTAATCAAGTCCCAATTCTATTCTATTGGGTATGTAAAGGACTAGTGAATCCATTGACGTCACTTCAATCAAAGGCAAGGGAAAAGCGTGCAAGATTACACCACTAAGTTCAGGAAAATGGATATTATGTAAAATATATCTCCCAAGAAGCTAGACATAACCCTCAAGTATCTGGGGGTCTACACTTCCATCTATGGAAACAAGTGATGCTCTTCCAACCTATGACCATTGATGAGGCATATGTGCAAGAAGAATACCTTGAGATAACATAGGCCATAACAAAGGAAAACCAAGTGGTTATAAACATAAATACCACTAAGTTTCTTCCAAGGAGGGGAAGGAGAAAAGGAAAGGAAAATAAAATAAAACAATAGCTACTGCACATTAGTGCAAGGATCCAAACAACCACTGCAACCATTGTAATATCGATGGTCACACCAAAGATAAGTGTTGGAAGATACATCTAGAGGTGAATCCCAAGAATCATAATAAGGATGCCAAGAAGAATAACCTGTTATACATGGATTCAAGTAACCTAGTAGAGACAAGCTTAGATGTGGATGAGAAGATTGTTTGCACCATAGGGTAGAAGGAAGTGAATCTAAGTAGCCTTTATCATAAGGAAGATAAGGATATGACTAAAATCATCCACATTAAGGTCCGGGTAAAAAATACCAAGATAGATGCTCTATTCATTTCCGATTCACAGGCTAACCTCATAGTAGAAAATATGGTCATCAAGCTTGGGTTGGAATTTCATGATCATATAATCCCATATGCATTGGGATGGGTAAACAAGGATGCAGATCTCAAGGTCATGAAAAACTGTAAGATGAATATTTTTATAAGTGCAGACTTTATTGATGAAGTGGAGGTAGATGTAGTACCCCTTGATGTGTGTGGTGTAGTGTTTAGAATGCCCTACATGTATATTAGGAATGTGATATTCATGAGGAGAGAAAACCAATACCGCTTGATCAAGATGGGAGTTCTTTCATCATCAATGCACATAATGGAAAATCAAAGATCTCTCTAGTAAGTTATTAGGGTAATTTTGAGGTCTAAATGGGCCTCCTAAGAGATATAATAAGAAATTATGAGTTAGTCATTTTGTGAGGAAAGTATATTTACAATTAACCTCTTTCACTATTATCTATGTAACTATGGTTAAGTTAAGTTGAAAAGATATCTAGAAATAAAACTAATAAAAAAATGTTCTATTGATATGACTAAAAATGAAAGTACTTTTGACTTTATGAATTACTTTTAATAAGAAATGTAGTACTCATATAATAAATAATGTACTACTTTTTTAATACAACTCATGTGACTAATCATATATTCATTTTTAAAATGGAGCAATATAAAATGTAACTAATTAAAAAATGAATACATAAATTATATTCACAAACTGAAACTAATTATGAATACTTGCCTATGTTATAAACTACTAATTTATATATTAATTTAATTAATATATTAATATGGGAGAGTTATGAATACATGGTTTCTAGTATCTATATATTAGTTTAATCTAATATGAATATGTATTTTCCACATAATTAATATATAGATATTTATATATTAGTTAAACTAATATATAGACACCCATA
>ML779179.1:614991-636495 GCA_009831015.1 Picea engelmannii | reverse complement strand
ATATAGTATGTGATTGAAATAATCACATACTCCATATATAGTACATTTGTAGTAGAAAATTTGTATTATTTTTCTTAAGAGAGAATCAATAGGGTATGAATCAATAAGAGTAAATGCATCACAAGAGGGATGTACCAAAGAGAAAAAACAATAGTTGGAGGAGTTTTTGCAGGTGTCCAAAGGAATGTCCCTAGATCATAAAAGGTTACCACCTAAGGGGTAAGTGGAGCATGAGATAAAATTATTGCCTAACTCCCCATTACCAAATATTGGGTTGTATATATAGTCTATCCTAGAAGTAGATGAAGTGAAGAAATAGTTGTAGTAGTTATTGGACTAGGGAGTAATTCGACCAAACACCTCACCTTGTGGATCACTTATCATCATAGTACCCAAGAAGGATGGGAATTGGTGAATCTGTATTGACTACAGAGCTCTGATCAATATCACACTTGAGAACCAATACTCGTTTCTCAGGATCAATGATTTGTTAGACCAATTACAACATGCCAACAAGTTCACCAAGTTATTTCTTAGATCATGATACCACCAAGTACGTGTTAAATAAGAAGACACTTGGAATAAAACCTTCAAGACAAGGAAAGGTCTTGTATGAATGGATGGAAATTACTTTTGGTTTATGTAATGCGCTAGCTACATTTATGTGATCGGTGAATGATGTATTATGTTCCTATTTAGATTCATTTGTAATAGTGTATTTGGATGACATATTGGTGTATAACTCTATATGGGAAGAGCACATATCACATATCATGCAGGTGCTATAGACTCTAAAAAGGAACCATAAAATGGATAACCTTAAGAAATGTGTGTTTTCTCAACAATAATTGGTGTGTTTGGGGTATGTGATTGGTGGAAGGGAACTCACTATAGATCCTGTGAAGATGGAGACCATCCTCAAGTGTTCAATTCCTACTAATGACACTAAATTTAGGATCTTTGATGGGGCAATGCAGTACATATGGAATTTCATATCATCATTTTCAATACTAGTTGCACCACTCCATGACATAACATCTAGTGGTAAGAGTTTCTGGTGGGGAAGGAATTAGCAGAAAGATTTTGATGAGCTGAAATGGAAGGTTAGTCAAGCACCAATTCTTGCATAATATTCTTAAAGTGGATATGGATGCAAGTGTATATGCTTTGGGAGTGGCCTTGATGCAAGGAGGTAAGAAGGTATGTTATCATTTTGAAATGTTTCAAGGAGGAGTACTAAACTACCCTACGTATGATAAGGAAATATATGCCCTAGTTCAAAATGTTAAGAATTAGAAGAACTATCTGATGGGAAAGGAAACCATTATCCACACTAATCACTAGCCACTGTAGTATTTGTAGGCCCAAAGTAATCTTGAACAAACTAGACATTACAAGTGGATGGGGTTATTGCAAAAGTTTCATTTATTCATCAAATATAAGAAGGAAAACACTAATAAGTTTTCATATATGGTTTTGATGCCACCCACATCCAATATTACAACTTTGGGAACTCTTATGCACATGAATCATTTTACCCATGATGCATACAAAGAGGAATACATGGAATATGAGGACTTCAAATAAGTGTTTCAATAAATACAATCCAAATTCATGTGGACGAAGATGACAGTAAGGATAACTATCATATCTACAATGGGTTTCTCTACAAGTTAGACAAGCTTTGTGTTCCTAAAGGTGAAATATTGCAACTTATCAGAAAAACTCACACCTCCAAGGTTGCAGGACATTTTGGCATTGGGAAGATGGTTGCCAACTTACAACCTTTGTGTATTGGACCATAATGTAATAATATGTAGCTCGATATATTAGCATATAAAGACTTGGGATGAAAATTTGATCTATATTCAACACTCCTATAATAGAGTAATAAACACTTCTACCGGTAAGCCCCCTTTCAATACTTGCTTTGGGTATTTTCCACCTTCTCCCTTAGATGTTGTATATGGAAAATAAGGAGGAGTGAAGGAAGACATTGTTGGCATTGAAAGTAGAGAAATATTTTGAAAATATTAAGGAGGTTCGTTTTCAAGTACAAGAGATATTGAATAAGCCACATGAAAGGTACAAGGCTCGACATGATCAACATAGAACTAAGAAAACATTTAAGGTGGGAAATAGAGTTTGTGTGCAACTAAACAAAGAAAGGCTACAAGGTCCTGGTAAGTAAATCAAGGCTCTGAAGTATGGTCCTCTCGAGTTATTGGAGAAGGTGGGTGATAATTCCTACAAACTCAATCTATCCCCATATGTAAACATTTACTCAATAGTGAACATGGAAAATCTAAAACTCTATGAGTCTTCTATGTTGGATCAGGAAATTGAGGAATAGTTCCTACGTACCATAGAGGAGTTAGCTCCATAATATTAGGAAAAGTTAGTAGAAGATATATTTTTTCAAAAAAAAATTATAACTACCATACAAGGATAGCATGACCTTTTGCAGATAGGGTTGAAAGGACAACTTCCAGGAAAGACAAAATGGTACCCCAAGGAGAAGGTAGAGGAAACTTTTACTCACCTCATTTAGTAAGAAATTTTGGGGACCAAAGTCCTACCTAAATTGGGAGGTATGATACATAATGGATCATTATATTGTATTTCATATATCTTGGCACTTTCAGGGTGAAAATTTTGGAGGAATTGGCTTGCAAGGCCTATTTAGTGGCAGGTCCCAGTTTGGAAATCTGGGGTCCGAAACCTTCCAAAACCAGTTTGAGGCATAAAAAATCACCTTTTGGGATAAAAAAATTATGAGAATAGATCTTGTCCCCTCAATAGTATCCTACAAACCAATATATTTCCAAAAGTTCAAAAATCACCTCAACTGGAGCTCGTATGCAAAAATTATTTCTCTTGCAAGTTGACCTACCATGTTGACCACCATCATATCGAGTGGACACCATGTCATTCGCCCATTAATAACACATGTGGGGATATTCATGTGTGGTATTTAAAGAAGATTCTAGAGGTTCTAAAACTCTAACATTAATTAAGGGTTGAGGCATGCAAAAACCCTAACCCTAACCGTAGACAACTATTGGGCTATGTTAAATATTTAATTGCTAGGAAGAGAAGGGGTTCCATTATTTTAGCATTGTACTTATTCCATAGTTGAGTAGAATATATAAGAGTGGAATAGTATAGAATAATAGAGGAGGAAGTACATTCTATAACATCCATTCATTCCTCAATGTAAAAGGAAAATTTCCATACTGAGTGCCTCTTTCTTTGTACTCACATTTCATAACTAAAAAAAAAGAAGAGCAAAGCACATGCCTCACCTTATAGATGGATTTTCTCCCATATCAGGTTTAAAAAGTCACATATCATGTTCATTTTCATGGATGGTGTGTTCATTTTCTTGTTATTTCATTCTTTAATTTCAGTTACTGATAAATTTAATCACTTAGATAGTTATAATAAATTTCAGATCTAAGGAAATAAATTGCATAGTAAAATATTTTAGATTATCCATAGATCTGTTGTGAAGAATTGTTCTAGTGGAATATTCATAGAAGTTTACATATCATATCATTAATATACATCACTAAAATATAAAAAACTAGGATGCGTCCATACAAAAATACAACAAGCATTGTGGTTACGTGGTTTGTAACCCTACATCACCTTTGGCACTGCCCATGGGTGGTCCTCTATACTATTTGAATATAACCCTAACCAATGAAATCCTACTCATAAGAGGGATATAATCCAAGTGTATCCCTATGTAGGAATTAGTAATGTCATCTCCAAGCTTGGCCCATCCTTCCTTGGGCACACCTTGTAGAACTAGGTCAAAATGTCACCTCAGATCGATGGCTTATGCTCAAAGCTCTACTATCAATTTCTTCTTAGTATCCATATTTGGATCTATATTGGACCTCCACATGGATGGACCTGCATTGTCATCATGGAAACCTCATCCTCACCCTACTACCTCCCGATCCCCAGAGGAAACCACACCAAATTATCCTCATCCCTATGGCATTGACGTTCCCACATCAACGCACAAAGATGTCACACATTAGTATCGGGAATAGATAATAGTTGAGGAAAAACAAATACTATATTAAGTCAAAACTATGCTAATACCAAATAAAAATAAGTTGTACTCATCCATGGGCCTCTAATGCTCCCCCATAGGTAAGTCCATCTCTAGATCATTGTGGTAATACATCCCAGCATATGGTAATTCCAAAATAGTTTATGGAATATCTTGACACCATGAAAAAAAATGGTAGGTGAAGTAGCACCCTACCTCACCACCCCTCATGAAGCCCACCATCTCCCCCCATCATTACATCCAAGGATTGGGAGGCCCTCCTATTTTAATCAATGTACATGAGTGCAAAAGGGGGAACTTCTCATAGAAGAAACAACATAGGAGGGACCCAAGGCCAAAGCCTCTCTCTTCATGAGTAAAATAGTGGGTTAGTTGTGTGAATAATGCCTCTTGAAAAAGAGGGGCCCATGCATAGTGACTCCCATGGTTGATGTGCTCCACCACCAACATATACCCATTGGTAATTCTCTAGGTCCCCATGGACCCATAAATACTCACCATCATTGTCTCCATCACCCGGGTCACTAAGTTTTGGATCCCCGAAATGGTGATGGACCCATCATCCTTTATCTATGGACTATTTTGGTACTAAGGAACCAATTGATCTATGGTCTTCCACAGATATATCTCACCCCTCCATCCCCATTATGGGGTGGTACTAATGAACCAACTGATCTAAGGTCCTCCAGTGATATATATCACCCCTCCATCCCCATGATGGGGAGACCACTTAGGAAATAAATTTTAGTATGGGAGCTCAACTATAATGACTAGCCTTGTATCATGAAGAAACAATCCTTATGTTACGACATATGGATAAATTCCCTTAGCATCCCTTCATTGGTGCATATTAGGGGGAAATCAATATACTTAAGTAATCCATACATGTTCAACTCATGACACATAGAAAGGTTATCCCCTGCCTCCCATCACAACTCCTCATAGTCTGGCTCCCTCTAGAAGATAGGTTGCATCTCTACCTACTAGGCCTGCATACACAAAATAATAAATTTTGTGTCTGTCTCATGGATTTGCAACATTCTTCTTTCTATTTGTGTTATTTTTTCCTGATTATTCACGTGAACATTTCATATGACTTTTTGTAATATGGCCATGAGGTTCGTGTCATTTTTCGTCGAAAAAATCATCTGAAACATCCATGCACCTATTTGTAAGATAATCGTGTGGTTTACACAATTTTCCATATGAATAGTTGTGTGGATCATCTACACACCTATTTGCATCAGAATCATGGAGGTTGTGTGTATATCCCCCCAAATAGTTGTAAAATCAGGTTGTGTAGGAATAACACACAAGTACCATCAGGATTGCATGACAAGTCCCAAACATTTAAGCATGACCATACTAGTGTGCAAAATTGGGAGTTTTCAATGGAATATTCAATGCCCCTGCAATATACATGTTGTGAAACTCTAGTTGTGCATGAATATTATGATTGGCCCGTGAGGTGAATGACTATCTAATGAACGGTTGTAAGTGACTTGCATGACTATTCCCTCGACAACCTTGAAACTCAATGGAAATCCTAATGGAATTCCATACAAGAATACTAGGCCCCAAAATAGAAAAGTAAATGGATTGATTGATTGATTGATTGATTTTAATGACATCCACGAGGATGAACATCATAAGGGACCAAGAGAATAATATCCCTAACTCATCTTCACACTCTTTTCAATGTCAAATATTCTTTTGTGGATCTTGACTAGAAGACTAGCAATTTAGTTATTCTTATCCTTGTCAAATAGTTGGTGCAAGTTGTCGATATTTAATTTTTTTTCATACTAACTATGGATATCCTCGTAGGATGAACATTCTGTGAAAAAGTTCCACTCTGTCTCCACCACACCCATATTGCAGAATATGCAAGTTCTCTCCTCCCAAACTTCCTTGGGTATTGTTATCACTCCAAGAAACTCTTTGGGGTTGTAAGCCAAAGATGCTTGGTAACTTAAGATAAGATAATTTAGGTATGCTTGGATCAATGGGATAACTCAATAACTAATGAAATGGACAACTCATCATACATTCGAATAAGACAGTTCTTTTAGAAATCAATAATCAGACAAATAGTTTAAATAGGGGATGAAGAATACTAATCTTGATAACCAAATACATTAAGGTGTAGGGTCATACAAGACAGCAAGGAAGTTCTTCAATTCAAGTTTATGAGCTTAATAAAGAGATGACAGTCTTTATAAGATAAGACAAACTGAATTAAAGTGAAGAGAGATGAAGTACATGACCAATATGATATTCAAGACAAAAGAAGACTGTGATTCTATTATCAAATAAGAGTCTATTACAGTAGCAAAATGTATCCAAGATTGAACCCTTAGTTCATCTCATATCTTCATCTTTATAGCTTTACAATAAAAGTTCAGATCCTAGAAGAATGGATCAGATATTCTAAATATATAAAGTCAAAACAATTTTACAAAAAGAGAGGAAGAGATCCTCAAAATGAGGTCAATTCCTCATTATATGGTCTTCAGATCATGTAGAACCTTTGTGTTGTGCAGATAATCCTTCCAAGGTTGTTTGATATCTCTTGAGGAAGATGAAATTCGAATTTGCCAAGTTTGGAAATAAACCCTAATTCATTGCCCCCAAAATAGGTGCCAAATCAACTTGAACACCTCCTCTAACTCCTTTTCATCAAAAGTGGATCTTAGATTGGACATTATAATTCAATATCTATCTTTAGAAAGAGTTTTCAAGAGATTTGGTTGAGTAAAAATTTGATCTGGGCAAAAATACTCTTTCTCTAGCCAATGACAGGTTTCGGTGGTTAACACAGCTAGAATATAGGTGTATTAACCACCGAAAGCTCTACTTTCGGTGGTTAATGAACAGTCGTCCTATTCACCTAAACCATCGAAAGCTTAGCTTTCACAAAAATTTCAAAACTGCAAAATTGAAATACCTTGTTGCTTCGATGAGTGTTCAAGGTCTCTTTGGTGATGTTGCTCCTCCTTGTACAGGGATGGAAACCTCAATCTTCTATGTAGGAGGCTACATTTCCTTCTCTAAGGAAGTATCCAATTCTACTAGGGTTTCTAACCCTGAGTGCTTGGGGGTTGGAGTCTGAGTCTTTTTCATCTTCAGCCTTAGGAATCTAAGTTGTCTGTATAGCTTAGTGTTCTCCTTTATCAACAATTTGTTCCCATCCAGATTCTTTTCATGTTTATCCATGACATCTTGACTGATGTCATATAATTACACATTTCTATCAATTAACTCTGCATTCTTCTTCTTGATTTGTTTCTCAGAGACTTCTAAATCATAAACCTTTTTCAGTAATTGGTTTATCTTTTGTGACCTGGTTGGTCTTGGTCTACTAGGAGATGCTTCTGTGAAGGGTCTGTTTTGTTCCTCTAGAGGAGTTGGAGAAGGTAAATTAGGGTATGATCCAGCTACTTTCTCAGTCTGTGCCTCACCCTGTTTCTCTGTTGGCTCCTGCTCTGGCTCTGAGTCACTGTATGGTAAGTTCAGAGGGTTATCTCCCTCAGCAAGACCTTTGATCTATTCACCTTCTTTCCAAAAATCCAATTTCCTTTTGGCCCTCTTACGCTTGACAGAGGAGGACTCTGTTTGCTCCTTTGGACATGAGACGACCCTTCTCTTCCTCCTACTGCTCTTAGGAGTAAGAGATTTCTTTGTTGCAGGCTTCTTTCCTTTATTGTCTTGTTGTAGTTCAGTTGTAAACTCATTCCAAAACAAGAAATAGTTCCAGTCAACCTCTTTTTCCTTTAGAGATTCTTTAACTATCAAAGTGATTAAACCTTGATGTGATAACCTGCTCACTACCTTACTAGGTTTAACTTTGACTTGCCGAGCCATCTTGGTGAGGGCCTTGTGAAGATAGTGAGGTAGGTTGATAGATGATCTTCCAATGAAGTGGTTAAGGAGCTTGAAATGGTAAAACATTACTCTGTATACCTTCCTTCATAGGTAATATAGGCAAATATGGCCTTGAGCAAAGCCTGCCACTTTGTCTCCAGAAATGACATAGGTATATATTTCTTCCAGATAAGAGTTTTGTGTTGAGGTTGTAGATAGGATATGAATTCTATATCGGTTGGTATAGTAGTCTTGAACTAGCACTCACCTTTCCTAGGTAGACCGCTGATCTATGCAATTGATGCCTCATCCACTATAAACTCTTCCTTGCCAATGGTGGCTCTCCTCCCATCGTATGACAGAGAAAAGGCTTCTGAAAGTTGTTGATGGAAATTTTCCAGTTTCTCACAGTAAGAGAAACATCCAACCTGCTTGAAAAAGTCAGGCACTTCAGGATGTGCCTCCAAATACTAGGTTCCATCCAATTCAGTCCTCAGGGCTGGTCCCGCCTTCTGCATTTTCCCTAGTTTGATTGCACCTGTCCTGCAAATTAACACACCTACGGGCTAGGGGAGACAACAAGCACAATTTCAGGAGGGAACTCGGATCTGTGGTGAATTGATAGGCACATGAATAGGGATGACTTGTCTTCTGTGAGATAGACTGAATCTTAATAAATCATAACCAGAAACTCGGGCTTGATATAATGAAAATAAATTGAAGACTCGGGCTTGATGAAACAAAGATAAGGAATAATAGAGAGCTCGGTTTTGATTCCTATATCAAAGGGATTTCAAATAATAAACATAAATGGGAAATCATCATGGACATATCTCTTGGGACTTGAAGTTATGAGAGCCACGTGAACATCAAACAGCTAGGCGAAACAATAACTTCACAGATTTTTGTGTATGCGAGGATATAACTCGAAATGACAAGTGGGGGTCTTGCAAGTACTACAGAGCCTCAAACCTTGATCAGATGTAATAATACCACCTTACATCACCGATTCATTTTATTTTCAGTGGTTATCATTTCATTATTGTGCCAATTGACATCTAGATCGTGCTAAAGAACGGGCCCTGATCTTTCCACGTTGACACGTTTTCGGTGGTTAATCAGGCTTTATTTTTCCCTTTTAACCACCGAAAGCCAAGGCTTTCGGTGGTTAATGAATGCTTCACAGGTTCGCCTAAACCACCAAAACCTGTAACTCTCCCTTTTTCTTAAGAAAATCAATTTCGATGTTTATTTCAAGTTTATTTACAAACAATAGGCTCTCTAACAAGCCTATAAAAATTTAGAAATAATTTTTAGGACATCTCCCTATCACCTAAGACAAAAATGACTGTGCTATTTTAGGAGATAACAGGTATGTCCCTCCACCTACCAGTCTCACATCTAAGGTGATGTGAACCCATCCTCAGTTGTGCAATGAACAACCTTGATTTTCCTTTAATAGTTGCCCCTAAATATTTTTTCTCGCTATGATCACAATTTGAGTTAAAATCCTTGATGTAGTATGCTATTTTACACCCATTGTGATTAGTCCACATGGTATTCCTAAAATTTTCATTCACGAACTTTTTTATTTCTTCCTTGGTGTTAGGACATTCATGCAGCTTGATATTCCACTTACTCAACCACTTTTTATTTTGCTTCATCCAAGTTTTCTTCCTACGGTCTAAATCCTCCTCCATAGCTAATTTGGGCCAATGTTGGTTATCCATGTTTTCCACCTTCTTTAAATATCTTCTTAATTAGATTATCGTTGTCGCCTCGAACAAAAAAATACCCTTTTTAGATAAAATAATTTTATACAGGACTGTGGCTTTAACTTTGATATTGCTAGTAATTGTTTTCTTTTGAATTCTTTCTAGTTGTCTCCATTGACAAGTTGACATGTTTCTTCCCCATATTTCACAACCATAGAGAACAATCGGCGTAACCAACAAACCAAAGAAGGTTTTTTTGGTTTTCCAATCCCAAAGTTCCACGTTTTTGCACCTATTTTGGAGTAAGTATGAGGCTCTCCACCCTCCATGTATCATTTTATCCATACAAGTCTCCCAATTGATATTATAGTGGAATTCAATCCCAATATATTTTTATTCTTTCACTATCTCCAATGGAATTCCTTTGAAAAGAAAGGTGATTGGTTTGTCTTTTCTATTTAAAGAAAAAATCATGATTTTGGTCTTGGTAATGTTCACTTGCATCCCTACCTCATGAAAAAAGTGTTCTAATGCCTTTATATGTTCTATTAATCCATGTGTTGTTTTTGAAATTAGAATAAGATCATTCACATATAAAAGTATCTTCACCACATACCCTACTAGATGGATTTTCTCTCCATCTGTCCTGCTCGACCATGCTTCCAACTTATCAATGTAAAAACCAAACAAAGTGGGAGATAGAGGACATCCCTATTTAACACCAATATCACTACCAAAACATTTATACATTGCTTCACTTGTTCTAATTTTATCTCTAACCTTCTCATAAAGTCTGTGAACTATTGCTCTATATCCATATGGGATACCCAACTCTTCCATTATGTTCCATAGTTTGTCTCTAGGCACTATGTCAAAGGTTTTCTTAAAGTCCACAAAATAGAAATAGGCCGACTCACCTTGTTTGTCCCAGATTTTCTTTATCAAATTTACAAGGGTGACATAATGATCAATGGTAGAATTCCTAGGTCTAAAACCCACCTGCCCTTTTTCCCTTTTTCCCTCATCTTCTTCCCAACTACTGATTCTTCTCTCTATCATGCTTCCAAAAATCTTTCCCATGAGGGAATTGACCATAATAGTGCGGTAGTTGGAAGGGTTATTGATATCTCCATTCTTAAAGAGAGGAATGACCACACTGGTGGTCCATTCTCCTGGAAATTTGTCTTGGATGACCCCATTGAAAATTCCTTTTATGTGAGGTGCAAGGATCTCAACCCCCCACTTTAAAAATTCATCTTGAAGCTCGTCTATATCCTCCGATTTGTATCTTTCTAGCTCATTTATTTCTTGCTTGCTATCATCCAATGTGAACAGTTCCATTGATTTTTCCACTATGAGAGGAGTATCTTTCTCGTGTACCCTCTCATAAAGGAGCCTCGCATATTATAACCATTATACATCTGTAATATTGTTTTCAATTTGTTTTATCATTTGTTGTAGCTCTATCCAAAATCCTTTGGGTTTTTTTTTTCCAAGAGAGATTATCTCCTCTCTTCTTTCATTTGCATACTCTTATTTTTTTGAGTGTACTAATTTTTCATATTTCTTCTTGTTTTCTTTGCCCAAATTTCTCTCTTTTAGAGATCTCTTGGCTGCCTTGCATTCTTCATCATACCATGGATTTTCTGGAAAGATACGTGTAACCCTCTTCTTGCGATGATAAATTTTACATGCACTTAAGGCCTTGTGGATTATTGGGATCAACAAAATACTATGAACATGATCACCTGTCTCATTAGTTTTCATATCTTCTCTGCTATACTTTATAACCTGAAATTGATGCTTAAGATCAACACTAAACCTTTCCCTATTTTTCTGATTCATGAGGATTTTTCCTTTGGAAAGATTTTTCTTTTGTATGCCAAGAATTTGATTATTGTGTGGACTAGCAGGAAAGTATAGCTTAATCAATAGGGGGGCATGATCATATTTCATTTCAATAGGATAGTCCCCTATATCAAACTTCAACACTCTAGAAGTAAAACTTTGAGAGTAGATTAAGTAATCTACCACACTTTGACCATTGTCAGTTTTTCATATGATACCCCCTGAATTTTTCCACCCTCTCATTCCATTGCAAATAACCATGCCAAACAAACTACAAAGCCCCAATTATTTTTCCCCAAAGTGTGTCACGCACCCATTTCCATCTTGTGAATCTATTTCCCATTGTTGATCTCCACTCTCTTCCAACATAAGGGATTGTTTTCCCCTCTTTATTCACTGCTCATCTGGAGACATTGGTTTTTAGTTGTCCTTGCATTAAAATCACCCATTAACATTACTTCTCTCAAGTTGTTGAATAGAGAGATATCTCTTTTCAATGAGGCATACAGGTCTTCAATGTCTAAATTGCTTATTTTATATATCTTTGAGTTTTTTGGGGTAAAATAGAAAGAATCCAATCTTAAAGTAACCTCCTTCTCATTTATTTGCAACCAGATGTATTGTTTGTTTGGGTCTTATTTTACCACTTTTACCGCACCACCCCATTTTTCATT
The DNA here is from genome assembly GCA_009831015.1 of Picea engelmannii. Classification (NCBI taxonomy): domain Eukaryota; kingdom Viridiplantae; phylum Streptophyta; class Pinopsida; order Pinales; family Pinaceae; genus Picea; species Picea engelmannii. The sequence continues at coordinate 624,307 of ML779179.1, read as the reverse complement.
TATTAGCAATATAACTCCCCCATGTCCTTTTCATGTCTCATTTCCTTTGTTCCAAACTGAAGTTTTCTTGTACCCCTCAAAATATGGAACCTTGCAACCATCATGCCCATGCGTTTCTACAAGAATGATAATATATTTCCCCTCAGCTATGGTCCCCAACCCCAGACCTCTTCTCCATGGATAAAGGCTCTACAATTCCAACTTACTACCTGTAAACAATATTTTGGGGCCCCAAATTCCTATTTCTTATTTGAGAAACAATCACTGATTTGAGCCTTCTAGTTCTTCAACCATGCCCATTTTTCATCATTTCTTGTTGTTTTCACTATTTCCTACTTCTTTCTTTGTTTTTCTTGTTGAGCCAAAGTCAATTCCTCATCTAGGTAGATGTGTGTTCCTCTAAGCAATCCTATATTCTAAGGATCATATTCTTATCCTCTATATTCTTTAAGATAACTCTTACATGTCTATCTCTTCCTCCCTCTATCTTTTGTCCAATCATGCTTTCATAGTGAATACACCCTGTCCACTTCAAATTATCTTTAAGGAAGTCCCTTGATAGAATGTGTGTCCTCTCATTTTCACCAAAGTCCCTCAGTCCTTTGATAATTATATTTGCAGCCTTTCCTTGCTTATCCTTCTCTTCCTTTATTTGTATTTTGATTCACTTCTCAATGATTTCTTTTTGTTTGTTTGATGACCCACTTACAACTTGTGACCATGATTTAGCCTCTTCTATCTGATCTTTTAATTGATTTTCTTTAGATTCCAATTTAGCTAATGCTAACTGAATCTCATGTATTTGTGTAGTTTCCTCTTCTTTCACCAATTCTGGTTATCCTCGTCTGTTCTAATTCATGTTTCAAGGAAGTCACTTCTTGTTGTCCTAATTCCAATTTAACGTACATGCTTGAGATTTTATCCTTAAGAGATTTATTTTCTCCCTCTAATTTTCTCTTGAACTCAACAATTTCGTTTACTTTGTTTCATTCATACCATCTTTTCTCTTCTAAAATTTAGAGTCTCCTTTCCATTCTCATGATTTCTTTCACATATAGCTCATATGACCACATTAATGGTGTTGATGTGTGACTATATAGGTATTTTTTGTCATGGTTAACTACTTTTCTTTCTTCATTGTTTTCTTCGAAAACCTCTACTCTGTCAAAATTTTGTTCGAGATCCTTAATTTCTATTTGTTCCATACTAGATTGAGAAGCCTTCATAGATATGCTATTCACTTTCGACAATATTATGGAGAATTTTTTCTTATGTCGTTGCCTTAGCTTTTGGGTCTGCCTACACTTTAAAATCCCCTTACATTGCTTTGTGTTTACAAAAACTAATCTTTCGTCTGTGTTCACTGCATCCTTCTGAAATAAATATTCCATAAAATAACCCCATTCTCTTTCTAAATCCTCCAATGTTACTACAAGTTGGGAAAATGGAGATCCACTAGTAAACTGGTATTTTAAACCCCCATTGTAACCTTCCCTCTGCACAATAATCGAGTAGTTTGCATATTTGTTTCTTGTGGTGTTAAGAAGTGGTATATGTGCCTCCTGTATGCTAGACCCATAAATCAACAAGGATAAACTTTATTTTAGTTCCTCTATATTGACCCCCATAATTGTTTTGAAGTTTTTTCTGCCAGTTTTGTTTTTGTTTTTTTTCCTCACATTTGATTTGTGCCATCTTAAAGGAAATAAACAAATATTAAACAAGGATACATAAAGAGAGGAAATAGATAGCCCTTGCCACATATTTACTTGTTGAGTAGCAGTTTGAATTCTTCTTATAGATAAACTGGGTCCCTCTGTAACCTTCCCCTCGAACAAGAAACCCTCTCGAAACCTGAAAACCTCATTGGGAGTATTTCTAAGACATAAACCCTCGCAAAAAACTCACCCCCCTTCCCAAGATTGGGTCCCTCTTTCATTTGCAGAGACTTTTTCATTGTCACTCACTCGGGCCCCTTTGTTGCTACCTTGGGTCCTTCTGTCTCTAGCGAAATTTTTTAAATAATCTCTCTGCCCTACCTAGTGATCATTGTTGTTTTTCTCTGCAATGAATGAAATATCCTCTGAAACAGTGCATTTCTTCACTCCTAACCTCGGTCGGAAGGGTTGGTTGGGTGATTTGGGTTCTTGGTCAAGACCTCTTGGAAATCTCAAAATTTAAATACACTAGTAATATTGTGTACAACAAACTCTAGAAATCCTAGGTATCAAACCACTTGATCAACCAACAATAGTACAAATGATTTGAACTTGTAGGACCAATCTATTTATAGGGCCCCTTCCCTAAATTCTAGAGGCGCATTCAATAACTTATAGTATTGTTTTCTACACCAATTTCACTATTAGAATCCTAGTTTTACCCCCTTTTACAAAATTAACTCCATTTTTTGTTATCAAAACCTTCACTTGAAAGCCATTTCCTCCACCAAGTTGTTCAAATAAGTATGTGAGATCATTAGCTCTATTTTTTTCACTATTCTCACCATTGGATTTCTTATCATGAGTACATTCACACTATGTATCCAGTTTCATGTGTGTAGGTTTTCACTAGGAATCCATTTTTCCCCTACTGCACTTAGCAAGGCCCATGGCCCCCCTCTTTAGGTATACCTTTTCACACTAGCATGAAGATACCTCCCTACATGTTTTTCATTGACCAGTATGTAATCCCCTATGGATATACCTTTAGGGATCCCCCCTCCCAACTTCGTATGCAACTTCACCTAGTTCCACATGCATTCAATTGTTGCTCATCGATAGCACTCTACCTTCATGGGTTGTCTTGGTATTATCACCCCATTGCATATTGAAACCCATGCCACTCTTTCCCCTTATGATTGGGAGTATGTATGGTTTTGATATCAAAGAACATGCCTCATACTTCATTCTCATCATTCATGCTCACATATACCCATTCATGTTGACCCATACCTTCTAACTCCCACATACCATATCTTTTATAGTTGGTTATGCTAAATGCCTAACAACATTCCATTGACCTCTCATATCATTCACGACCATTATACCATATGCATTCTATCACATAATTCATATACCCTTCGAAGGAGACCCACCCCTTTTTTTCTTTTCTCACTCATCAACGAAGGAAGTATCAACATTCTACCATCTCATCCAATGACATCTATTGAACCTAGAAATAGTCATTGTCACCCTTGGTCGGAGAATATGCACTAATTTACCCCTACCTACAATTATTCTTGTTGTCTACAACGTATTTCATATCCAAATATCCATCATGTTGATTCCCCAAAGTTTCCTTCATCAATTATTTATCTATTGGATCCACTAATCCTTAGTCCTAGTCTTGTGAAAATCAAGAACACGGTTATCTCTTGAAATTAGGTCATATTATGTCTAGGTTTTTGTTGTTTTTCCCCTACTAGTCATTATTTATGCTCTAACCAAGGGAGGTCTTGATCCCCATCCTCATTGGCCCAATCTCGTGTGTCATTATCAGATTCCTAATCCATTACAATTGGTTACTTGAATTATCCTTTTTGACCCCGAGGGACCTTCCATCCTTCTCTCTCACATATTCATTGCCATCAACATCAACGCATTTTATTCTAGGAGTGTGTTGAAACTTGAATCCATTAGGACCGAAACAGAAACCTCACGAGGATGTAAATCCCCCTGTGTTTTTATATAGGTGGTACTCCTCTTTAGATTTTCTTGGGATTTCTATATATTCAAAATGTGGGACTTGACAGAAGTCCATCGTAGTAATTGACGTAGACCCCCCTTATCTCCTTGGGGCTTCTCAAACTCACAGTCAAGGATCTTCAAAACACTAAGCCAAATCAACTCTTCGGGCCTCCAATAGACCCTTGAATAAATTCACACATGTCCCTTGATGTCACCCGCAGGTTCAAATTACTCGCAAAGTCATTTTTTGGTGCCTCTGGAAACACCAATTTATGAGTACTAGCTATTGTGCTAGACTCTTCTCTTAATATGACCATGGACTATGACCTCGGGCCAACCCTCTTTGCTACTTTGGTCTTCGGTGCTTTTAGATGCAACTTACTCCTTTTTCCCCGAACTCTGAATTGGTGAAATATCCTGGGTCAGTTCTATGGCCCATGATCCTTTTACATCCAACGACTAAGATTTACTTCGGAGCTTCGATGTTCGGGAGTTTCGAATGTTCCAAAACATTTTTTCACCAAAGTGCTTTCTACGCGAAGCTATGGATCAAGTGCCACACATCCTTTTCCAATGGACGATTCCGATGGAGTTCAATGCTTCGACCTTCAAGACTTTTTGTGGTTTCACTCTTCAATTTCCCCGAAGTACTCTATCACCAAAGTGACAGAGATGGCACCACGTGTCCACACAATCAACGACTAGGATTTAGATTTTTACCTTTTGGAGCTTCAGATGACTTCCGGTCAACGAATCCACCTTCCTCCTCACTCTTTTCTTCGAAGTCCAGGATCTGTTGACATGTGTCCTCCTCAAATCGACTTCCTCGATGGGCTTTGCTACTTCATGCTTTGAGAGTTTTGGCTTCACCTTACCCATTTTCCTCTGAAGTACCTTTCTTCCGAAACACACGTATCTCTGCCACGTGTTCTTCTAGATCCAACGGTCCAGATCTACTTCATCCTTTGCGACTTCATGAAGTTTATTCTTTTCTCCACACAAAGCTTCATGAGTTCTTTCTCACAAACTCTCTTATTTGCTTCCACATATCCTCCCTAATACCGACGGCTAGGATTCACTTCGTAGGTTCGAGACTTCATCGATCCCACTCTCAAAACACTTTCAAACCTTCAAATACGTGGAGTGTTGAAGGAATCCAATGGTAACCTCTATGCAACTCTCCCAGATCTAACGTTTTGGAATGATATTGCTTCCTTAGAATGGATCCTTCTCATTAATTTGGGGAATCTTAAAGGGCTCCTCCCTATTAAATAATTATCTCCCACTACCCCTTCTAAGCTTGTTATTCCTCGAAACCTCTAACTCCTCAGAGCGTTTCTTCGAAACTTAGTCGAATTTTGACTCTATGCACACCTTGCAACAGGTCTTCTTCCATGACTCAACTTCTTTGTGAGCGATTGTGCACACCTTGAATTATTCTGCAAGTAAACTTTGAGTTATTCCTCATGAGCTTTTGAGTCAGAAAAAACTCTGTTGATGCACACCTTGCAGACAATATGCAGACCTTGCATGTGAATCTCCACATTATATCTCCTGAGCCTCTGAGTCGAACTATACTCTGTCAACACACTCCTTGCGGACAATATGCACTCCTTGCATAATCTTGTGAAGAGAAACAATTGAAAATTATCTAAACTCTCACAGATTCATACATTCAACCATGTAAATGCATTCATAACATAAGGATGAGTAGTAACAGAAAACATAATTAAACATAAACCTACCATTCATTCATATAGATACAGTAATAAAAACACTAGACATTTGGGATCAACACTTCTCTGTTATATTCATTCAAATGAAATGTACATGGGCTCATACAACTCTGATAAGATTCAATGACTTCAACAATAATATTCAACAACAATAACCTTCGACAACAACTATCAACAACCTCTTCTAGGAAACAATACATTTATTTATACAAAATAGATCATGGAGATTTTCCCTCCGACTACCATAGTGCTATCTTATCAAATTAAAAGATTTGAACTACTAAGGCTTATTACAATAAATGTTCAAGATATACAGATAAGAGAAAATGCTTCGAATATGTACTGCAACTACCTACATTAAAGACAATACATCCCCCATCGATCTCATGTGATGGTTCAACTCCTAAACATTTAAGATATTCTTTCATTACAAGCTTTTCATATATTTCATGACATGTTCTCTTTTAAAATTCAAAATCACTTCAAAATGTGCACTAGGGTGTTGAGTTGTCCTCCACACATGCTTTGTTGATGATACTCCTGCATCATACTCCTCTGGACAAAAATTCATGGACTCATGTCCATGTGCTCGTACACTGACTTTCCATGCTTCTGGATATCTGCTTCATTTACCTAATTGCCATATTCTATTGGGTGTCCTTTCCACTTTACCAAATACTCAAAATATTTCTTCGTCCTGGTCTTCTTACCAGTCTTTTGATCTATGATCTTCTCCATCCGCAGATTTTCTACTATAGGCATCTGCTTCTCCCACTGGATCTCTTTCTGATCTTCTGATCTTATTGTGTCATATTCCCTGTAAGGATACAGGTATAAAATGTTGAATCTGGGCGATATACCCACACCCTCTGGCATCTCTATCTCATAAGCATTAGCATCAAAATTCCTTAGGATCTTCCATGGTCCTATATTCTTCATTTTTAGTTTTTTATATGTTCCCCTTGGGAACCTTTCCTTCCTAAGATGTGATAGAAATTGATCTCCCACTTCAAATTGAAGTTCTCTCCTATGCTGATCAACTTTGCGTTTATATTCTCTATTGCTATTCTGCAACTTCTCTTTGATCTGATTATGAAGCTTCTGCATTTCTGCAATGAAGTATTCTACTCCAATGCTTCTGAATTCATTCTACTCTAGATCTCTCAACTTTGATACTCCTCTTGGCTTCATTCAATATACTATCTGGAATGGACTCTTTCATGTACTCCTGTTTAATGAGTCATTGTATGCAAACATTGCTTGTGATAGAATTTGATCCCACTGACTATGATGTTCAGTGACCAAACTCCTCAACAAATTTCCTAAACTTTGATTTACCACCTTAGTTTGTCCATCTGTTTGAGGGTGATATGTTGAACTAAAGGTTAGTTTTGTTCCCAATTTCTTCCACAATGTCATCCAGAAATTACCAACAAATTTTGTGTCCTTGTCTGAGACAATACTATTGGGCAACCCATGAAGTCTCACAACTTCCTTGAAAAAAAAAATTGCAATGTGTGTTGCATCATTGGTTTTCTAACATGGGATAAAGTATGCCATTTTTTAGAATCTATCAACCACAACAAAAATAGAATTGCTTCCCTTTTGTGTTCTTGGCAATCCCAACACAAAATCCATGCTTATTACATCCCAAGGCCTATATGGAATAGGAAATGGATGATACAACCCAGTGTTCTGTCTCTTTCCCTTTGCATGCTGGAAAATCTTACATCTATTCATAAACTTCTTCACGCCTTCCTTCATACCTGGCCAATGGTATGAACTTCTCAACTATGCAAATTTCTTATCATGGCCGAAATGTCTAGCTAGACCTCCACTATGTTTTTATTTCAGCAGATTATCTCTCATTGAGAATTTTCGTATGCACAACTAGCTACATTTAAACAACAATCCATCCTGAATAAGATACTCTTTCCACTGGATTCTATCTCTAATAATAGTATTTGCACATTCTTCATATGCCTCTTTAAAATCTGGATCATCACAATACATTTCCTTAAGGTGTTCGAATCCTAAGGTTTTCACTTGAAATTCCCGCAGAATTAGACATCTCCTACTCAATGCATCAACAACTTTGTTAGCATTTCCAGAAATATGTTTAATGACAAAAGTGAAATTTTTCATCAACTCTATCCACTTATCATTTCTTTGATTTAACTTCTCATGTCTGGTTATGAATTGTAAAGCTTGATTATCACTATACAAAAAAAACTCTTTTGGAACAAGATAGTGCCTCCATTTCTTTAAGGCTTGAATTACTGCATAAAATTCTTTATCATATGTGGAGTACTTCCTCTTGGTATCATTCATCTTCTCACTAAAATATGCAACAGGTCTATTTTCCTGGCTCAAGACTCCTCCAATTACAACTCCACTAGCATCACATTGGACTTGAAACGTCTTCTCGGAATCTGGAAAGACCAAAATATCCTTAAAACTTTCTCAACTTCTTCTGTCCACTTGAAACACTTGTATCTCTTCTTCATCGTATCTAGCATCGGTGTACAAATTCCACTGAAATTTCTAATGAACTTCCAATAGAAACTTGTTAATCCATGGAAGCTTCTCACCTCGAATATGCTCCTTGGCGATGGCCATTCTCTGATTGCTCTCACCTTGTCTGGATCCATCTTCAACTCATTTGAAGAAATTAAAAAACCCAATTAAATGAGTTATGTATTCATAAAAGAGGATTTCTTCAGATTTATCAGCAGCTTCTCCTTCTGCAATCTTCTCATTACCAATGTTAACTGTCTCAAATGCTCTTCTTTAATTTTACTAAAGACCAATATATCATCGAGATATATAATCACAAACTTACGAATAAAATATTTTAATACCTCATTCATCAATCTCATAAAATTACTCGGGCCATTTTTTAAGCCAAACGATATAACAAGCCATTCATACAACCCCTCATTTGTCTTGAAGGTTGTTTTCCACTCATCACCTTCTCTCATCCTTATCTGGTGATATCCACTTTTCAGGTCTATCTTTGGAAAAAAAAATTCTCCACTCAAACAATACATTAAGTCATCCATCCTTGGAAAAGGAAATCTGTACCTGATGGTGATTTTGTTTATGGCTCTTAAGTCTATACACATTCTCCTTCCTCCATCTTTCTTTGGATTCAACACAGTTGGTACTGCGCATGGACTCAAGCTTTCTCTGACTAAACCCTTGTCCATCAAATCTTGGAATTTCTTCTTTAACTCCTCATTATCTTGAGGTGTCAATCTATATGATTCTTTGTTTGACAAACTCACTCCTGATATTATATCAATGTGATGGATGATACTCCTGATAGGTGGCAATGAGCTAGGTAACTCATCCACTACTATGTCAGCAAAATTTTCTAACAGCTCCTGAATTTCTTTAGGAAGATCATCCATAGAATTACTTGTAAGGATAACTCTTGGCTTCCTCACCACAACAACTGCATCTCCTGTTCCTTCTTAACTTCACTCAGGAGTTCCTTCCCACTCATGAGAATTATACTTGTGATGGATTCTTCCTTCTCTTTCTTATCCTCTATTGGTAGTAGCATGTGTGTCCTACCATTTTTCTCCAAGGTATATGTATTTTTCCTCCCATCATTGTCAGGCGAAATATATGTTGTTATAATAACATTGTAGTACTTGCCCAACCACTTAATTGTCAACCTGGGGTACGTAGACTGACGAAGCACACGCACTGTATATGCAGGACTGAAGTAGAACTAATCTAATCCAATCTATATTGTTGAAATCAAACTAATCTAAGAAAGCATTGAAACACTAACTAGGAAAGCATGAAATTGCCTAAGGGAAATACAACATGTGAAGAGTTAACAACAATGAGCTCATACAATATATCAATCCCAAATCATATTAC
>ML779179.1:570920-606016 GCA_009831015.1 Picea engelmannii | reverse complement strand
TGAATAAAGTGGAAAATAATGATGTGAAACCCAAATGTATTTATGAAAATGATATGACGAAGGTTTAATTGGGCGATGAAATGTAAGGAATAGTGAAGGGAAAGGTGGATGAAAATACGACATTTCTGAGTCCCAACAATCATGAATGAAATTCATGTCAAGATGCCATGGTCTCCTCAACAAAACATGAAATATATCCATGTGAATCACATCACACAAAATCTCATCTCTATATCCTCTTATCTTAAATTCAACTAGGCATTGTTTAGTTACCATTACATGGTGACATTTTTGCAACCATGAGACTCTATACGAACTCAGATGTGCAATTGTCTCCAACTCCAAGTTCCAACTTTTCCACCATATCTGTGGATACTAAGTTATCAGTGCTCCCACTGTCAATTATCACCTTGCATACTCTGTCTTTTTTCTTGCAAGCAATTCTGAACACATTGTTCCTCTACACTCGTTTTTCCACTTCTTTCTCTGGCTTTAAGAGAACCTTCCTCATCATCAAGGATATCTCGTATTTTGTGCCTTCTACCTGAACATTCTACTTCTGCATTTCTGAAATGTGAGCTTCACCTCCTCCTTCTTTCTTTCTCTCGGGGCATTCCCAAGACATATGTCCTATTTTTCCATAGGAAAAACACTTCACCTGTCCTCCTCTGCCTCTTCCTCTCCCTCGAGGAAAAGCATTTCTTCCACCATATTGTCTCCCTTGGGAAATTCCTCCTCTTTTGGAGTGACTATGTGGTTTTCCAGTCTCAACCTTGGGCTTCTGTGCCTTATCATGGACAATTCCCTTACCTATGTTTAAACTTCTTCCTCTGCGTCTCTGACTCTGCTTCCTGGCCAAATTTTCTTCTACCTTTAGTGTAATACAATAAGCATCCTCCATTGTCCTTACTGTCATCATGTTGATTTCATCCTGGATTTCATATCTTAGGCCATTTATATACCTGGCAACCTTTTCATCATCTTTCTCTCTTTGTCCAACCTTGATGTTCAACTTATAGAACTCCTTTGTGTACTCTTTTACTGTTAGTCCTTTCTGTCTCAGGTTTTGCAACATCCTGAACAGATTTATCTGATAGTCATGGGGTATGAACATAGCTTTCAACTTGGCTACAATTCTATCCCATATCCTAATATTTTGCTTGCCCTTGCTTCTTTTGTCAACCTGCAGTTCATCCCACCACAGTGTTGCATGTCCCTTCTTCATCGACATCTTCATAGTCGAAGTACTTATCCATGAATATTATCCAAACTAGAAACTCTTCAATGCCTAAGTTTCCTTCATACATTGGGATGTCTATCTTTTCTCTAGCTCACAATTTCACAACAACTTTTAACAAGCATTCTTTCGCAACATCCTCTGCTACATCTTCTTCAACTTACCTTTCTTCTCTCTTTGCATCGTTGGTGTCTCTAGCATCAGGTGCTCTCCTTTGTTTTGTCTCCATAGCATCTAATCTTGCATGAAGTTCTCTCATCTCCCTTTCCACCACTTGATTTACTACAGGTATCTCTGCACGTCTTCTAGGTGGCATGGTGTTGAAATTTTCCACACAAAGAGCTTAAGAAATTTTGTTACTATACTACTTACCTCCTTCACTTGCTTCATACAGAACCTAAAATATATGGGCTCTCATACCACTTGATGCAGACCCCCCTTCTCTCCTCGGGGCTGCTCGACCTCCCGGTTAAGGATCTTCAAAACACTAAGCCAAATCGGCTCTTCGGGCCTCCAATAGATCTTGGAATTAATTCACACAGGTCCCTTGATGTCACCAACAGGTTCAAATTACCCGCATAACCATTTTTGGGCACCTCTGGCAACACTAATTTACGAGTACTATCTCTTGTGCTAGAATCTTCTCTTAATATGACCACGGAGCTGCGACCTCGGGCCAACCCTCTTCGCGACTTTGGGTTTTGACGATTTTGGATGCATCTTACTCCTTTTTCCCTGAAATCTGAATCAAAAAAATATCCTGGGTCAGATCTATAGCCCACGCTCCTTTTACATCCAACGACTGAGATTTACTTCAGAGCGTTGATGTTCGGGAGTTTCAAACGTTCCAAATCCTTTTTTCCCTGAATTACTTTCTACGTGAAGCTATGGATCAAGTGCCATGCATCCTTTTCCAACGGACGGTTTTGATGGATTTCAACGCTTCGACCTTCGAGAATTTTCATGCTTTCACTCTCCATTTTCCTTGAGATGGCACCACGTGTCCACACAATCAACGGCTAGGATTTAGCTTCTTACCTTTTGGAGCTTCGAATGAATTCCGGTCAATGACTCCACCTTCCTCCTTGCTCTTTTCTACAAAGTCCATGATCTTTTGACGTGTGTCCTCCTCAGATCAACAGTCTCGATGGACTTCCTTACTTCGTGCTTTGAGAGTTTTGGCTTCACCTTACCTGTTTTCCTCTGAAGTACCTTTCTTATGAAACACTTAGATCTCTTCCACATGTTCTTTTGGATCCAATGGTCTAGATCTACTTCATCCTTTGCGAATTCGTGAAGTTTACTCTTTACTCCATCCAAAGCTTCAGTAGTTATTTCTCACGAACTCTTCGATCTGCTGCCACATATCCTCCCTGATACCGACGACTTGGATTCACTTCACATCTTTAGGACTTCAGTGATCCTGCTCTCAAAACACTTTCAAACCTCTAAATACTCGAAATGTCGAAGGAATCCAAGGCTAACCTTTGTGCAACTCTTCCAGATCTAATGGTTTGGAATGATCCCTCTTCCTTGGCATGGATCCTGGTCATTAATTTAGGGAATCTTAAAGGGCTCCTCCCTATTGAAGAATTCTTTCCTGCTACCCCTTTTGAGCTTGTTCTTCCTCAAAACCTATAACTCCTCAAAGCGTTTCTTTGAAAATTAGTCTAATTCTGAATCTGTGCACACCTTCCAACAAGTCTTCTTCCACGACTCAACTTCTTTGTGAGCAACTGTGCACACCTTGCAATATTCTGCAAGTAAACTTGAAGTTATTCCTCCTGTTCTTTTGAGTAAAAAAAAACTATGTCGACGCACACCTTGCGGACAATATGCACACCTTGCATACAAAGATCCACGTTATCTATCATGATATTCTTAGTCGAACTAGACTCAGTCAACGCACTCCTTGCGGACAATATGCACTACTTGCATAAGATCATGGAGAGAAAAAAATGAAACATAGATAAACTCTCACAGATTCATACATTCAACCATGTAAATTCATTCATAAAATAAGAATGAGTAATAACAGAGAAAATAATTAAACAAAAACCTACCATTCATTCAGATAGACACAGTAATAGCAACACCAAACATTTGGGATCAACGCTTCTCTGTTATATTCATTCAAATGAAATGTACATGGGCTCATACAACTCTGATAAGCTTCAACGACTTCAATAATAATATTCAACAACAACTATCAACAACCTCTTCTGGGCAACAATACATTTATTTATAAAAAATATCTCATAGAGCTTTTTCCTTTGACTACCTTAGTGTTATCCTATCAAATTAAAAGCTTTCAACTACTAAGGCTTATTACAATAAATGTTTGAGACGGACAGATAAGAGAAAATGCTTCAAATCTGTACTGCAACTAGCTACATTAAAGAAAATGCATCCCCCATTGATCTCATACAATGGTTCAACTCCTAAACATTTAAGATATTCTTCAATTACAATCTTTTTAGATATTTCGTGGCATGTTCTATTTTAAAATTCAAAATCACTTCAAAATGCATGCTAGGGTGTTGAGTTGTCCTCCGCTCACGCTTTGCTGATGATGCTCCTGCATCAATAATTCAAAGAAACATAAATATTGTGAGAAAATAAAAGGAATTGTTTTTTGTTTTCTTTTAAAAGAAAGTTCCTGAGAAAGGACTAGCAATCACACACTTCAAACATTTAAAGCAAATAAGAAAAAATTCCTCACATCCATTATAGTTTAAGATAAATATTTCTGATCACATAAAAATAAAAAGAAGATGATCTACATACATAAGAGAACTTTAACATAGTGGACACATGGGAAACTCAAATAAATATAATGATATATCAACCTCAAATAATTTATATTCTGAAAACAGGGTTAGAAAGCACAATCAAGATTGTTCCCAAAGTAGCTCTCTTGAAATTTCTAAAAAATATATAGTTTTTTATATATTCTTTGAAATTTTAAATGAGTTTGTCTTAAATACTGGGATTTGGGCTCTCGTGGACCATAAGGAAAATAAATACAAGAAATAAGCTTTTAGAAGGAAGACGATGGGAGGTAGAAGAACAACAAGACCTGGTAAGAATAAAATCAGAGTCATCATTCCTCCGTTAAACCTTTCTAGTGAAAGAGGTGGAATAACTGGATGAAGGACTTGATAAAGAAAAAGAAGGATATGATCAGCATAAACTTACTATGATGGTCTCTCATTATTTCACTTGCTTGCTGATGTCCTTTCATTGTTTTTATCAACAGTTACAAGAACCATCTCAACTGCTTATTTCCCTTCATTGGTTAGTTTATCGATAACTTTCTTGAACCATTATTCGATGTAACTTTTCATTGGTGCCACATTGATTTCATGGAAGATTTTTATGTTGAATATCTCACCCTCCAACTCTCCTAGATCAAGGGAAATGCCATGTAATTCTTCTTCAATATCCTGATTTTTCATAGAGTATTCCACTAGCCAATTGTCTATGTCATCCTCATTATATTCAAGTATGCCATAGAGATTTTCAACTGACAACCCTTTAAAGATATCAACTTTCTCATCAAATTGTTGCTTTGTTAGGAACAACGAGTTTAGGATCAACTTGGGATCTTGGACTTTGTTAGTGCTTCCTACTAAGTCTACCTCCATGAGTCTTTTGAATAATTCTTCCCTCCTTGATATGGCTTGGCTGCATGTTTGAACAATATTATTCAAGTTTTTTATCTTTTCTTTCCAGCACACGTTCAACTGTTTAATCTGATTTGGAGAGGGAATATCCTCCTCTCTTCTCCTTAGCTTTTTCATGTTGGAAACTTTAACACCAAAGGGTACTACATCATGAAGGTAAAAACCTTCTTCATTTTTTAGGCCGACTTGCAAATACTCATGAAAGGCTTGCACCCTCGAGCCAAAATAAATCATGTTCTTTGAAATTTCCCAAGCTTCTATGATAAATTCCATTCGTTTCTTGATATTATTCTCCGCATAGCTCCTGAATGATGTAAGTAAGCTTGAGGACCCTTTTAACTTAGCAGCGGGCGTGGTGGGTCCAAAAATTTCCAAAGGGATGGAAATGAGTGGAAGAGGCATTAAGGTCTCTTCCATTTCCTTAATCCTCTCCTTTAACTTTATACTTTCCACTTTGATACCACCAATGGAGTTGTCCAATGCATTGTCGATTTCTCTATGGATTCTAGAAATATAGGAAGGACACATGTCTCTTAGGTCAACCTATGAACGATATTTTCCTTTCTTATTCTTTACATCACTTTTCTCAATAATCAATTTTTTGGATTCCTTGTCAAAAACAACGCTCTACAAAACTAATGACTCTTCTTCGTCGAAGGTCTCATTCTCAACGATTTCCAAAGATAGATTCTGATGGGTCGTGCTTCCCGACTGATTAATGTTGGGAAATTTTTTCTTTATGTCTTCTTCGAGTTCCATATATTTGAGGGAGAAGTTACTGATATCACTCTCTATGCGCTAGTCTTCTTCCTCTTGCACTACATTTTTCCTCTTTTTCCTCAGTGGAAGTTTGTGCGAGCTTTCAATTTTTCTTGGAAGGGGATTCTTTTCTCCTCCTCTACCTGAACTACTATTGATCACTTTTATAGATTGGTGGGTCGCTGGAGCACTACTCCGAGATGTTTTATTCTTGGGAGTAACAATTGGGGGCTGGGAACTCTTCTCGTTGGGACCCTTTCCTTTCTGTTTGTAAAATTCATTGGTACTAAGTATTGTCTCCAAGTCGTGAGCATTGTGAGTACGAGAGATCGAGTTATTATCTTCTTCTTCTCCTAGAATAGTATGGATAAATGAATTTCTAAATCCCACTTCTAACATATGTTCCAGAAATTTTTTGTTAGGGTCAAACCCTTTTATCCTTTCAACATAATTGAGATTGAGATTGTGGAAGTGGTTTGCAAATTCATCGATTTTGTTCATATTTATGAATACAAAGTCCCCAATTTTCCAAGGAAAGGGTATGGATTTATTTTTTTCGTTTCTCATGAAAAAAGTGCATCCATAAATTACATTTCCTTGCAACTTTTGTAATAAACATTTTGTCGGATATATGACATGGAATAAATGAGGGATTTTCCTTCGCACCAAAAATCCTAATAACATTGTAATTTTCCATTTGCTCCAACATTCCCTTTTTATCCAACAATTTACTTTCCTAGGTGGATATTTTGGGGGTATCTTTTCCAAACAAAAATCCTTTAAAAATCAAGACAAAATCATTGAAAACTTCATAAAAGTGCAACAAAGCTTTGTGTCTCCACAATTCTTGGTACCAAAAGGTCACTGGGTCAAATTCACAATTCACCTTCTTGCAGATACACAATTTAGGAAATTGAAATAAATATGCTATCACAAACACCAAATAAGAAGCCATGACGAATTTCTTATCTATTTATACTGTGACAATTGGGAAGAGATTTCAATGGAAATCAAATTTCCCTAATTGAAAATGGCCTGCTCCTTGACAGTAAAATATAAGATATAAAGAATCATACGGGAAATACTGGTAGAATTTTCTTGCCCTGTCACTCTGGTGAATAACCAAGCAATTTCCCGAAAGGGGTTTTTGAACGATTTGACCTACAACCTGGTAATATATTCAGGGATGGCCGCATGATTCTCCAAGAACTCTAGCAAGAGGTCCAGGCCATTGTCATTCTTTTTTAGGAAATCCATGCAATTCTCCCCTTTGAAAGTAAGTGTCGGCTCGAGGAGATTCAACATTTTACATAACACTTGAGGTAAAAGAGAGACGTGAGAATGGTCTTGAAGTTGAATAATCCATTGACTTGGTATATATTTCTCAGTGCACCAGGAAACCAGTTCCTTGCAGTTGAAGACCTCAGGAACACAACCTGCATGAGCAATTTTGGATGTCCATATCAGTTCCTTTTAAGAAGACGGGGATGAATAGTAAGCATACTCTCTATACCATTGAAAGTTCTGGTCCTCATGTCCAAAAATGTTTAAATTATCTCCACAGAACTATTGTCGAGTTGCTGCTACGATAAGTTGACGAGATCTTTCTTTTAATCTAGATAATAATTGAAATGAGCGCTTGAGAGAGATAATATAATATTTCGCAAATCGTGTTTTAATGTGGTTTAATAAGAAATATCCTCGAGCCCTTTTCTTATTAATGAATATATTTATGGAACATGCATGATGATTTGTTATCATTAAATCATACTAAATGCATATTGGGAAAATCACGAAGGTGGCGGGGACGGAAGAGAGAAATTAGGATTTGGGAATGTTGTGAACCCGCAAACCCAAGAACCTACAAACCCGCTATTGTGAAAGGTAAAAAATTGGCTAAGTGGTGTAACGTGGTCGGTCGGACTCAATATAGGAGAGATGAGATACTTAGGAGCTCAGGGAGTCCGATGGTCAAAATATAGATCGCGGATATCTTGGGTGAAAAATGTATATCGTGGAACATGGGATATGAAATCTTGAACCCACGAACCCGCCACTGTAGAAATGGCTAAGTATAGGATAATGTGGTGGTTGGTCGGACTCATTATATGGGAGTATGAATGGAAGTGAGAACACGCGATCCCACCAACCTGTGAACTAGTCCTTTTCAAAAAATGACTCAGTATAGTAGATAGAAAGGGAGAATAGAAGGAAGAAAATAAAAGGGGAATTTGGGTAAGTATAGAAGAGGGAAAAGAAATGGACAAAATAAATTAGGAAAATAGAAAAGGGGAGGGAAATTTCGGAAGCGGGAAATGATCTCAACACAGTGTTTGTACCTAGGTTTCTATTTCTATCATTAAATGTTTAACCCTATAATAAACAAGGAGAGTCAATATTTATCTCTAATTTAATGGATTCCTTGATGTTTGACATCATATCATTATCAAATAAGGGTGATTCCTACATTGCGGTGATTATAGTATTCAATTTCTAGTTGAAGAGCATTGGGATTCTACGACTATCAATTCCCTAAAGAGGGAGCCCTGTTTATATGGCTCCCCACAAGTTCCAGGGCCCCTCCCCATGAGCAATGCTCTACTATTAATTGTGCCCCCATGGGTGAAAACGTTTTCCACAAAAAGGATTTCTTAGTTACAATACTATGATATGGTCATTGCTACTGCTATCATTGGCTCAGGATGTTCAAACATGACAAAAAATGTACACCGCATGTGTATAAGATATCACCATCACATGTATGCTTGGTTTCATTTTTAGGTGGGATTCATCACTTTTCCATGATTAGTCCTTTCTTCTTGATCAAACCTATCTCTCTATGGAAATCTTTCATCTAACAAGAATATGGGACAAAAACAATGATGTATTTCAACTATACAGAAGCACATAACCTCACACATCAAGGGGAAACTATTATCAGCACAAATTTCACTCCTAAGAGACATTCAGGCGATCATTCAAAAGAATCATCAATTGTCAAAAATACAACATCATAACACTACTTCATGGCTACTTCACATCACCCTAAAGAGTAGGGGAAAAACCTTTGAAATTGATTTTTTATATACTTGCATCGGATACCCTTCAAAACTCGTAGAACTTTCTTTAAATGAGTGAGGTCGATCTCTTCAATGAAATTAAGATCGAATATCTAAATCAGGTAGCTATAGTTATATGCACATGAGAAATTTTAAATCTCATCCCATTAATCAAGAGTACTTTGTCCCCCCAAAGTCTCTTTCAAGTATTCAGAACCCATTTTGAATGAAGAGATTTCGTATTGAAGATAATTTTTCATAAGGTTCAAAATTTCCCTATAAATGAAATACATGGGGTAGTATTTGAAGAGGAGAAGAATTGAAAATTTATGATGGGGGAATGAGATTGGAGATCTATTGTCTTACTCTCTCATCTCTACCATTCATTTCCTTCATGCTTGTTTGTGTTGTTTCCTCAAAGAACAAAGACTTTTTCATTCACCATTGTTAGAGAGGGTTTTCAAGAAGAAAAGGGACCCATACCAACAAGAGTGTTGGAGCCCATATGCATCCAACCATTCTTCCTAGGTGTTGTTACTTTTTTTATGCTTTTCCATTGGACTAATATATGAGCATTGTTGTTTCCCTCCAATTCATTATGTTTAAATGGTATTCTTGTAGTTCAATTTGTAGTTTAGTTGCATGTGGTATTTCTTATTTTATTATATGATGGTAACACTCATGTGCTTGTCCCACAACTGACCATTGTATATTGTTTATCTTACAACTTATATTAACAAAGGGGGTTTTTCTCATCAATGCAAGAAACTAATTGACATAGTAGGGTAATAGTCTTTGGGATAATCCTAGTTAACATCATGAAAATCGATACAAACATGAATGATGCGCTATTTCATGTTAATGGGGATAGGATTAAATACCTAGGATGTGTACATGATTGGATAAGTAAACCCATCTTGGAAAAGTTAATCAATTTATTCTTTGATGGCCAAATACTTATAACGATGGATAGCCATTTGTTTTTATTGATCAGGGGATGTAACTGACCATGTGTCAATACCATGTTCAACAATGTGAAGATCATGTCTAAGAATTTTTAAATAGGAACATAGAAAATTGTCATGAAACTCTTGGAAATGGGATTTATATCTGGAAAAAACTTTAAGAGAATGAGAAGCTCCAAGCAAGATGTTTTCAGTAACACCAAGTGTAACAAAAATATCCACCTTGATGGTGGGAAACATAATAGCCATAATTCCTTCCTGAAAGGCATATAGAGGATGAATCAAGTTCTTGAATCAATCAATAGGTCATGGTGGAATGAAATATTTGGTTTTAATGAAATACTAATCAAATATCTCTTTAGGTATGAAAATATACTAAGTAGGAAATAGGAACGATGATGCATGTTGTCCCATGAGTAGTTAGGAGTAGTGATGGATTTTAGAATATCTTCATCTTAATGAAAAAAATGGGAACTAGATCCAATGATATTTGGCATGACCATTGAAGTGGTTGAAGGGATAAAAATGGTCATGTTGGAACTGCTACCAAGACCATATGTGCATTTTTTTTGCTCACATGTGAAACACTCATAATCATGGAAACAAAACATGTGGGATGAGCTTCAATATGTGGTGAGGTTAAGGGGATATTAGTGATAGATGGAGCACCAATATCGATGCCTAAAAAAAATAAGGTTCATTATGAGGCTTACGAGCTATGAAAGTAGATATCCAGAACATAGTGACAAAATTTATGGTATCTATACTAGGTGGAGGAAACACTTGCTGACTAGGATCAACTTTAGGATAAGCTAATGGAGGTGATAGTTAAAAAGTAGCTAGGGAATCCTGAAACTATGGTAGTGTGGGACAATGGTGAGAATAATGGACGTAATTTTTGGCTAAGGATAAATCATGGTTGGTGTGCAATGATGGATTGCACTTTCATGCTAGATATTTCAATTACTTGGGAAGAGTGACTTGCACTAATAGGAAATATTCACAATAAGATGCCTTCAGTGGTTGAATTATATTTTACAACTTTGGGAGTGTAGGGAACTTGTTGGTTTCATGTTTGTTGACATTGCACGGTGAACAAGATGGTACAACCTGATTACGAATAATAGTCTAAGTGGCCATACTCAACCTAGAAGTATTGGTGCCCCCAATTTTCTTGTTCTTCCCTCAACTATCGTTCCATTTCCTAACTTATTATGTATGATGGGATTATTATTTGAGCCTAAGGTTGAAAATGTGGGAACACATGAAGGTTGCATAGGAGATAAGACTAAATGGGAAGGTGGTGTTGAGGGAGGGTGGAGTGGGTGGATTAATGTACCAAAAACGAATTTCTAAGGTAAGCCCAAAGAGACTCAACATGGCTATCACAGGGGTCCCAACCACACCAGATGTAGGGAAAATAAAATAATCTATATGTAATGTGATATCTTTCCCCTAGGTTCCCTCCCAATGACAAAACAAAAATGATGGAGCAATAGGCTCATCTGATGGTTGAGATGAGGGTACCCATGACATAATGGTACACATGAGAAACATTCTTGATGAAAAAACTTATGGTTGTGTGCCATGATATGTCCCAAGAAAGGTAGATTATTTGAAGACACTAGGGTTCACATTGGTATAAGATAAAATGGGTTGGTTACCCCCAAGGGTAAGCAATGAATTGTCTAGATTGGACTATGGCTCGGGATCATAATATGTAAGTTAATTTAAAGACATAATTTTTACACTATGTAGAAACATCATGGTAGGAAAATAAATGAGGCAATTTCCTTCAAGGAATATCTATAACTATGACCAAGGATAATATTTTAGCCACATATATCATCTACAAATTCTATATCGATCAAAATAATCTTACCAACTAATTCAACAAGGACAATTTGGTAAAGTGATTCAGGTTGGGAAGGGCATCCATCCTAAGTATGTAAGGTGATTTTTGATGGAACTAGCTTAGGATATCCTACCTTATTATTCATATTAGTGTACTTGACACATGTGAACAAAATTTCATCGATGATACAACGATGGAAGATGAGGTTTTTTATTGTAACTATAATTTGAAATGCAATAGATAAGGGAAGTTGGGGATCTTCATTTTCTAAGTCAAAGGTGATCAACCTAGAATCCAAAGGACCAATGGAACTCAAAGAAGGTAGTAATCACTTCCACTATGATGAAAAGTTTTGAACAACTAGAAGGGTTGACATAGAAATGGAATATTGAAGAAATTCATCCACATACTATATCTATGAGCAACCCTCATGTATAGATTATGAGTAGTACAACATAAATGTACCTTTGGTAATTTAGAAGTAGGGTCATCATTACATCATGAAATCTATAAAGGACCACTAATGGAGTGTGGAGCACCATCCCATTATAACATAAGGGACTCAAGAGGAATTTTGTACTTCTGGTTATGAGTCTAAAGGTGAACATTCACTTAGTCACTACAACAATTTACCCTTTTAGTAGTGATTTAGGCTAGTGGTGGTCTTGTCAAAACTAATTTAAAAGAAAACTAAGGGATTTTGGGGTGGTTTTTCAAAACCATTCCAAAAATTCATGAAAATTGAAGTTTTGGAAATGGTTCTCATATAGATGTTTGGAATGAAAGATCTCTTGGTGGTGAAGATATAGTTGGTTGATTGGAAGGTAGGTTTCCTGATAAATAAGTAGTCTAGAGGGGCTTCTATAGTGTAGAATATTAGATATTATTTTTGGGATTAACTGCATAGGTAAGTCATTAATCTATGACCCATATCCATGAGTATTAGTCACAATTGACCAATAATTCTCATGATTTGAATAGTCCACTTAGCACTCATTGCATTGGGTGATGCTCACAGGGGTGAAGAAATGGGATTGAAACCAATGAAATGAATCACATAGCATCAATCATCACTTCCAGGGCTTTCACCCGATAACCAAGACTTCTCAGGTGGTCACCCATCCCAAGACACCTCTTGCTCAAGCATGCTTAACTGTGGATTTTTCCCCACAATCAAGATCACTTAGCTTGCTACCCCATTTGAAAAACCTTAGCAAGTATTGTGCCTTATGAACTACCCAGTTAGAGCTCCCTTCACTCTTATTATTTAAGCATAGAGGGGCTTCTGCAGTGCAACATATTAGATATTATTTTCAGGATTAACTGCATAGGTAAGTCATTAATCTATGACCCATATCCATGAGTATTAGTCGCAACTGACCAATAATTGCCATGATTTGAATAGTCCACTTAGCACTCATTGCATCGGGTTATGATCACAGGGGTGAAGAAATGGGATTGAAACCAACGAAATGAATCACATAGCATCAATCATCACTTTCGAGGCTTGCACCTGGTAATCGGGACTTCCCAGGTGGTCACCCATTGTAAGACACCTCTGGGTCAAGTGTGCTTAATTATGGATTTTTCCCCACAATCAAGCCCACTTAGCTTGCTACCCCATTTGCAAAACCTTAGCAAGTATTGTGCCTTATGAACTACCCAATTAGAGCTCCCTTCACTCTTATTACTTAAGCATAGAGGGGATTCTGCAGTGAAACATATTAGATATTATTTTTGGGATTAACTACGTAGGTAAGTCATTAATCTATGACCCATATCTATGAGTATTAGTCACAACTGACCAATAAGTAGTCATGAACCCTTCTGGTGGGAAATGATTTTGTAACACTACAAGCTGAGAGGAAAGAGGGTGCCTGGTTTGAGTGCCACCTTACCCCTATCGAGAGTTAGAATTATATTTGGTAGTTTCTTATTTCCAATGAACTTAGGGTAAGTGAGGGTATTAATGAGTCATAAATGCAACAAATAATGAAAGGGATATTGACTCTAAGACATTTTTTTCCCTTTATTGGATGGATTATTAGGATGTATATTTTGATTCATGGTATTGGGTTTATCCCTGACATGAGAAGGTGTATTAAGTGGATTTCCTCCAATATCTTTGTTCTAGTTACACACTTTATTCTTCCCTTTTTTTCTTCCCTTTATTATACAAATTTTGAGGATTCATTGTATTTTATTGAGAAAAAATTTAGCCTTGTTGGGGAGGAGCAGGATGAAATAGATTTATTTGAGACTGATGCAACGTGGCTTGAGGTGTCAAGGTTATTGGAGAATGACTAGGAACATAATAATATGTATTTTAAGGATAAGGTCCACCATAAGAGGTGCTAAGGACCATATGATGCAAAATCCCCGCTAAAAGAGAGTTGACCACTATATGAAGGGTTGTGCACATGTGGAGGTGCATGATGACTAGAGTAAGAGGTGTTGGAACCTATATGAGAAGGAAGCAACCCATTATAAGAACCATTTGGATTTGGATGGGGCATGGTTAGATGCCCATATGAAGGAAGTCCATACAAAACACTAGCCTCACCATAATGGTTACCTTACATGTTAGTACAGATGGAAAAATTCATTTGACCAAATTGGTTAAAAGCTTTCCCAATAGATCCTATAACACCATCGATAACTTGATATTCCCTCAATGTATACTCTTCAGAAGAATTATTATAGGAAGCATTTGAATAATAATATATAAATACCGTAACGGGAAATAAATTAAGTCAAGCTATTGGGCCTTAATGATAACTTCTTCTTCTATTTGAGGCATGGTGGTGGCTACATATTTGGCAATGATGAAAGGGCCTATCCAAAATAAATGTAGAGGAGGATCACGAGCTCTTGGTTAGATATATTTCAATCCTGCTAATTTCAGAATCCTAGTCCTATGAAACAAGTTATTATCAAGGGGCACATTCACTTAGTGACCTGAAGTTTATAGAATCTCAATGGAATAATCTAGAGGAATTGCGGTGAAATAGGTCACAGTCACGTAATTCACCAGGTAAGACTACAACATCCACTTTTCCCTCACATAATGATAGTTTGTCTTTCTGGGCTACTATTCCTTTCTCGGCTCGCTCTTCTTGGTATATGGTGGGGTCAAAATTTGTTGCATTTGTAGGAGGGTTGGATGTTGGAGACACCTTTTTGGTAGGGTTTTCCAGTGATTCATGCCGATTTCCACCTCCATCTCTGGGTACACTTATGTTCATTTCTCCCAGTTCTCCATCGAGCTCTGGTGGTAAAACTACAAGGAGAACACCTTCTTGTAGATATTTTTATAGAATATCCATGAAAAATATTTCTCTTCTTTGTTTATCGTAGAGGTTGTTAGCGGAGGTGGGAAACTAGAGGTTTTTGCGGAGGTTTTTTTTATCGGTGCGCATTTAAGGTATATATGCACTAGTGCGTACGTAAACATTAAATCACTAGTGATTCAATGTTCAAAAACATTGTCATAATTTTTAATAAAAAATTACATGCACCGAATAAAGTGCAACAATGTCATTGAACATTACGCACTGGTGCACATCTCTGTCGTTAACTGCACTATGGTGGGGTAAATAAAAAAAAATTACCAAAAACATTTTCATTGTTACAATGCATCCTGTGATTCCAAACTCTCAAGAAAGAACTGATGCTTACCCTCCTCCCAAAGACGCCGTGTTTCCAGTGCTCTACAATGACTTGGATAGCTCCATTAGTAGATTCCACACATTTCCAATTTTGGAAATTACCACAAATTTTTATTTCCTCTAAAAAATGAAACCATTCCTCATCGAGACATAAGAGGCTAGATAAATTGTTTATTACATTCCTATTTTCATTTTATCCAATTGAAATTTGAATTTATCTTGAAATTCAATATTTTTTTAATTTTTTTTTCCAATTCATGCAATGTGCCTTAACTCTTCAGCTCGCCATAAAGTGGTGCATCTTGTGTTAAATTAATAATAATCACTTCCCCGTGTGCATCTCATATACATGTACACACCAGCATCGTTCAAGCAAGAGAAATGTGATAATTTAAAAAAAAAAAAAGCGATGTTTCCTTTGAAACTCCCCACAACTGGTGCATAATTGGCATTGACCAAGACCAGTACATTTCACTTAATTAACCGCACCACTAACTTAAAAATTTGTAAAATTTAATGTAGTGATGCAACCATTTTAACCAAACGCACCGGTGTTGTTTATAGAGCCGCACTGGGACATATCTTTCCCGACTTGGCATAGTGGGACATCTCATTGGATGCCCTATTATTGGTGCTCTATCCTTTACAATGAACCGCTAAATAAACTGTCAGTAATCCACTATCACCGTAACACTAGTGCGTTAATAGTAACACATCACACTAAGAAAATATTGTATGATTTCATGTTCCTAGGTGTTTCATTGGATGCTCCATTATCAGTGCTCTATACAAACCAACATACTGCAAAACTTAATGTTGGTTCTACAATAGCATGGTTGCACCAGTGCATTCATATTGAAACATCATATTGATTAAGTTGCGATGAAACAATTTAACCTAGTGGTTCCTTTAAGTATAAACAACATACCAGTGTTGTAAATTGCATGATACTAGGTCGTTTATTTCACAATTTATCAATGTGATGTGTCTTATGGAACACACTGCTAAAATATGTGTGTGCATCAAGAAACGTGGCACCGTTGTGTATTAGTAACATCACCACATGGAAATATTGTTTTTATAATATCACACACTAATGATGGGGCATTTGTTCTATTTTAGGTGCACCTATTACATTTTTGTATTTTTTTGCAAAAAAAAATAATTTTAGATTTTTTTAAATACATGTCATTTATATATGTGTTTTTTTTATAATATCAAAGTATTTTATCTTTATGTATGTGCTTAAAAACATTTGTATGTGAATTAGAGACAATGAAAATGAGAGGAGGAGAATCATCAAAAACAACAGATCGAGATGCACACATTTGTGTGTGAGTGGGAGGCCAAGGATAGGGAGAGGGAGTTGTTCCCTCGCCCTATT
Source organism: Picea engelmannii (assembly GCA_009831015.1). Lineage (NCBI taxonomy): Eukaryota > Viridiplantae > Streptophyta > Pinopsida > Pinales > Pinaceae > Picea > Picea engelmannii. The sequence continues at coordinate 589,403 of ML779179.1, read as the reverse complement.
TCATAGCCGACACATGAATTTTGATGGATCTTGGCCTCCTAAATTTTTATCAGGAGGGTACATCCCTTAGGGGGGACTCTTTGTTGTTACAACAATTGATTCCTCGTTGGGATCATGGGCAACAATGGTTTAGGGTCAGTCCCGATATGTGGTATCACCCCACGGAGGAGGATTTCTATTTCATCATTGGGTTATCTAGGAGGGGGGAGGATTTTACCCAGTTCTTTGAGCTACCACATGGTGTTCTAGAAGAGACCTAGTTGGAATATGTGCAAAGATATTTCCATCTGGATGTTCATTCCTCTTTGGAGTTCCAAGTTTTTGGTGGTTAGTTGTGGATAAGTTCATTTGGTATAGAGAATTTTAGGTGCCCATGTATTATTCTCTCGGCACTGTCACAGTATAGCTTTGATGGGAAGGACATTACTTTCTCTTTGTTGTATTATGTAAACATTTTATTGCATAGGCCCCAATTGATTAGGTGGTCGAAAAAAAAATTGAGACAATTTTGTTATGCATTAGATCACTATCACATTGTTTTACATGGGACTATATTCTTCCCATTCATGTCATATTTATTTACACTATTTGTTAAGAGGGTTCATTCCACGCAACTAGTAGTACCATAATTTCCTGCTAGGCCTATGTTTGATGTGCATATGCATATGTGGGGGAAATTTATGCCCAATAAAGGCCAGTTCAAGTTTTCCATTTCTTCGGTCAGTAGGGATGTATGTGATTTATTGGCTAGCAAGGAAAATCCTATCCTTGATATTGTACAGTACCCGTATGTGGGGTTGGATTAGAGAGGATGTCCAAACATCCAATTTACAACAACCGAGCCATCTTATGAGAGAGGTAATATTATCATTATGTTTTGATAAATCTAGTTGCATATTTGTATGTCTTATTTAATGCACATGTAATTTATTGTAACATTTTGTTTCAATTATCGTATTATTGTTATCTATTTTTTTGTAGATATTGGCACATATGTTGAGGGTGAGCCTCCCAAACATGAGAATGAGTTGATGGAGGACACAAAGAACCATCCTGAAGTACATAGACCCCACATGCCACACAGGCTGTATCATAGAGTCTGGATAGAGGTGAAAGATTATCTATATGGTGTCATGACTAGCAATGGAGTGGTACCTACACTCGTTAGAGGCATATTATGGGTACATGATATCTCTACAATATGTAGGATTCTACCTCATGACATGAAATTGTTGATGCATCATATTTTTTTTTTCATCAACCTCATCAAGAGTTTGAAGGGTGTTGCTTATGATCCCACTCCATCTAGCTCATTAGAAGATCCATGCACATCCTCTACTCCAACATATGGTCCTCCTCCTCCTGCTTCTCTTCCACATGAGTCAAGTGAAACATCCACCAATCTTCTTGCTCCCCCTCCATATGTGTCTAAACCTTCATCCACATCTGATCCTCCTCCTCCTACTTCCCCTCCACATGTGTCTGAACCTTCATCCACATCATATCCTATCCTCCTCCTCATCCTATTTTCCCTCTACATGTATCTGAATCTGCATCCATGTTCTATTATCCTCCTCCTGTTACTTCCCCTCCACATGTATCTGAACCTGCATCCATGTCCAATCCTCCTCCTCCTTCTACCTATACTCCACATGTGTCACCATATTCCACTAATCCTCCTCCTCCTCCTCCACTTGTGTCACCATCCATTGATCCTTCTCATTCTCCTCCACATGTGTCATCATCGACTGATCCCCCTCCTCCTCCTCCTCCACATGTGTCACAATATTTTTATTCTTTGGGAACTATGTTTACATCGGGTATTGTTGCATGATTTTATGATCTTGATAGAGATACATTTGATAGTTCACTTTTGTTGACATTTATTTTTGACATAGTTGGTCTTGATGGAGTCTCTACCTCTAGTAGCAGAGACACTGATGCATCTAGCTCATGTATATTATGTTTTTAATATAATTTTGTGGTTGTGGTTGTTTGATTTATAAAATGTATTATGAGTATGCTAATGATGAACATTGATAATGATTTCTATGTTTTTAAGTTAAATTTGAGATGTATCACTCATTTAGATTTACAGTTTCCATATAATGTTTAACTTTAATTTTATGAAATCATTTAATTTGGATTGTCATTGCAAAAGGTTATAACCATTAATGCCATATAATGTTTAACTGTTATTCAAGGTGAATTGTTTGTTGTCCAACCAGATACAACATGTTGATTAAACATGTTTAGAAACAAAAAAACTTAAATATGATGAGCGAAATGATTGTGATTTGAATATTTATGTCTTTTTCATTTATTATAATAATAATAACATATAACATAATTATTCACTAATAATAATGATGATGATGTAATAATAATGTTATTTTTTTAATTTTTATTATTCAAATATCACAAGACAAAGATATAATATATATTTTTAGTAAAATCACAATTATTATATTTTATTAATATTTAAATTTTCCAAAGTTTTTATTAATTTATATTATCCAACTATTATATTTGAATATTTTTTAATATCTTCATTTTTTATTAAATAAAATATAATTTAAAATAAACATTTACTATTGTACGTCACCATCTTTGTGATATGCCAATTAATGCTTAGTAATTCAAATGTTAAAATAAACATATGTTAATACAATACAACATAAATTTGCTATAATAAACAATAAATAAGACAATACAAATATATAAAAACCACATCTTATGCTTGTACTATTTAATGTATTTTCAATATGGTGGTTGTAAACGGTTGATAAATTTTCATATCCAACATAAATATAAAATGAAGAAAAAAAAACATAATTGGCCATTATAGATACCCATAATAAAATGACACATCCACAATATAAATTTCCAAACAAATCATTTATAAATCAGTCTTCGTTGTCATCACCCTAATTATCTTCCTCGCTTGGATTTGTAACATTGTTGTTCTAAAAAAGATGTTTAGATCTCAGATAATGTCTCAGTACGAACCACCAATCCTCATCCAACACATCTGGGTAAAAACACACTTGGTTGCAATGTTTTGGTAAAACATAAGGGTCCTTACTTTCAACCCACATTTTTTTAGAGTTAATACATATTAGCCCACTATCACGATCTTCCTTTACATTAATCCGGTCAAAGGTATCCCACCACTTACAACAAAAAATAACGCATTGAAACAATGAGAAGTCCACTTTCATGATCTCTTATATATTTCCAAAGTAACCTAACTTCCCCTCTATTAGGTTTTGATCACGGTCGCTAGCACGACTATATTGGAAGAACTCGACCTCCACTCCACAATCTTATGTGATGTGTCCATCATCAACATACTTAGTGTGAAAATGATGTCCATATGCCCACATAGATGGGAATAAATGTGCCTATAAAAATGCGAACAAAGGATGGTGTCATATGACTCATAACCAAAGCATTAATAAAACCATAACACATGTTACAATTCAAATGTGAAATATTATAAATAGAACATGGTACTCATAGAGGTACTCATATAGTTGTTGCACCTGATCCCTATGTTTCGTGCATCTAGATCTTCTCCACATGGGTTACGACTGGACACCACATATTTATCTTGTATTTGGTCATCCACCTAACCGTTGGGACATATTTTTGGCATATTTTCTTTTAAATGATAAGGATAAGGCATGCTTCTACCATTCAATCGTGTAAATGATTTTCTATCACTATCCCATTTCCTTCTTTTTGCTTTATGGAATCAATTTCTAAATTCGTTGATGCATACAAGAATTCAAACCGAATAGAATGGGATGAAATATATATTATCAACTTCAATGTAAAAAAATTCTCTATACTAAATTGAAAAAATATAACTAACTTACTCTTTATCAAGCACCTTTTTCGTTTGGAGTATTTCCCCTTCCCTATTGTCCTCATCTTGATGTTTGTCCCAAATGAATTCCCTTTTTGCATCGTTAATTTTATTTATGTACTCACTATCATAATAGAACGACACATATACTATGTACCCCTCTACCATAGAGCCCTTTGGTTTTCCCTTTGTTGAAAAAACATCTTCAATTTTTTCATGTACCTCTCTAAGAAGAACATCCAATGATATGAGATAATCCCATATAATTCAACCTCATAAGGTAGGTGAATTATAATATGGACTTGAAATTGCATAAAAATCGTTGGTAGTTCCTTCTCAAACATACAAACAATCTCAACTATCTCTTGACACCACCGTGGAATGCTAGCCATATGAATCTTCCTTGATGTGATCCAATGCACAAATGCGAATAATTTTTATATGGCATGTCGCAGTTCTTACAGTAATTCATGGTTCACAAAACCACACATGATCAAAGGATAATGACACTACACAATAGACACATACATCATCAATTTCCATAAAACTTTGAGCGCATAGCATATTTTTACCAATGACAATATAGAAGAAGAATCATGAATTCAACATACATACCCTTAGAAGGTGATCTAGGTGGATATTGGTGGCCACCCACATATTTCAATTGGCTCCTCATGTCCATTTTTTATTCAACACATCTTTCTATAATGCTTTATAATTGTGAGTTCTACACTTCTGGGGCTGTCTGAAGTCTCACATATTCTCCAGGTGGATACGTGTGGCCTCTCACCTAATCCAACTAGCTTATTTTGTATGTTTTCATGTCATCACATATTGTTGTACTTCCAGGGTTGTTTTGGGTCCCTAAACGTTGTTTTTTTGACTCGCCATAGTCAGACTATAGATGGAGTTAGAGTCTGGCATCAGAATGTGTAGATCTATGAAATACCTTTCCAACAGGATATCACACGCCTAAAACGGAGGTTGTATGCAAAATTTATGACCCTAGGAAGTTGAGGTACCAAATTACACCAACTTACCCATAGGGCCCACATGACTTTTGGCGTTTCACCTTTTAGGGTTAGTTTTTTGGATGTCTAGGGTTTTGGCATTCATGAGTAATATGAAAAGGGCCTATGGAGCCTCATTGTAATCCATTATTCTCAAACAGATGTTTGTAGCAACCACATCTCTTCTCAGAGATAAATACCACCATTCGAGCAAGTTTCAGCTCTGCAGTTTTACAGTTTCAACCTATTTCATTATTTAATACAAGATATTGTTCACTAGATATTTGTGTTATTCTTCCTATCTCTGTGTTTATTGTATTCATTCTGCTAATCAGTTCATTCCACTCCTAAATATGGATCAGTGGTACCAGAGTGGTCTGCTCTTCATTTATTTTTCTTTGTGCATGTCCCCGACAAGGTATGGGTACAAGAAGTTGGGACTCGAACCAATCGAGCAATTACCAGATCGGTCACGCCAAGCCTGACAACAACCCATGGGAGATGGAAACAAAGATGATGGAGCAGGAGATCATATTAAAATTTTCTCAAGGAATCCCTTGCATGACAAAGGAACGAAATGATGGACAACTTCACGCAGATCCTTTGATGGTTGCCCACGAGAGAAGCATCTTCATCAAGCGGCCATGAAACCCCCTTCAAGCTATAGGTAAATTTTTATATTCCATTATTTGAAGGACTGATAGATGCAGATTCTGTAGATAAATGGTTGAATATTTTTGAAGGATATTTTTCGGTCCACAATTTTTCTGATAGGGAAAAGATCACTTTCTCACTCCTCAAGGCCATTCCCCATGTTATATACTGGTGGGACACTTACTCTGAACAAAGGGAAGTGGAGGAATATACAATTTTTGTGGTGTCCCCTACATGGGATTCCTTCTGGGATGCCATTAAAGAACAATACTACCATGTTGGAAGCTACGAGGACCAGTACACTAGATGGACCACCCTACGTCAAGAAAGGGACCAGAAAGTACCAGACTTCACCAATACTTTCCATACCCTACGCACCAAATTGGGTATCAAATATTATGATCATCATATGGTGCTCAAATACTGCAATTGTTTGCATAGATACATTCAAACAGAAATGGAGTTCCTGGACATCGCCTCATTGGGCATGACTTATAGATACATTGTTAAGATCGAGCATAAATTTAAGCAGAAATTACAAGAGTTTGGATCTGCAAACCCCTCATAGCCAAAGCAAGGAAAAGGCAACCCTAACCCACACAGCAAGGGACCAAGTCGATATGGTCGCCCTCAAGACAATCCATCCAAGTTGCAACATAAGAAAGGCAATGAGAAGATGAAGAAGGACACATGGAAATGGTGTGAGTACCATAAAATTCCTTCACACAACACTGACGAATGTCACTCCAAGCAGTCCCTCATGGCCGAGCTGAAGGCTTCCGAGTCAGAGGTTGATTATGATTCCAAGTTAAACCCTAATGGAGGGAAGCAGATTATCGATACTGAACCCAGTGCTATGGTTGCTACCACCACAGTCCGACCAAGCAAACTATAAGAACCAGAGGAAGGGGAAAGCCTCTTTCACTCACAGATGTGGGTCAAGGGGGCTTCGATTCATTTCATTATCGACAGCAATAGTCAGAAGAACCTGATTTCAGTAGAGGTCGTCAAGCGGTTGAACCTACCAATGACACCACACCCGTAGCCCTACACCATTGGTTGGCTTCGTCAAGGAAGAGATCTCAGTGTCAACCAACAATGTCGTTTGCCCTATGACTTCAAGCCTTTCAAAGATGAGGTATTGTATGATATTTCCCCTCTTGAAGTTTGGCATGTTCTTTTAGGACAACCATATTTGTGGAAGAATCATGCTATGTATGATTCTAGAGGTGGAACATCACAACATTCCCCTATTTTCTATTTCTTTAATCTCATCTAAGCAATGCAGTAAGGTCATTTCACAGACCAGGAAGTTCATCTTATTTGTGATTCATTCTCACAGTAAGAAGAATGTCGTCGCCACATCTATGGACTCTACACAACGCCACTCCTTGCAACAAAAGCAAGTGGATGGGATCATGGAAGAATACAGAGACATATCTGCCTCACCTACAAGGGTACCGACACACTACCAAGTCAAGCATCCAATTGATCTGACCCCCGACGCACCTCTACCTAACGAACTAGTCTATCGATGGTCGCTGATGGAGAATGAAAAAATCATGCATCAGATCCAAGAGCTTCTTCAAAAGGGGCACATCATACCCATCTCCTCCCTTTGCGGAAGCCTGATTGTACTAGTGTAGAAGAAGGACAAGACTTGGTGACTCTACATTGATTATAGAGCCTTAAACAAAATCACAGTCAGGAACCACTACCCCATTCCAAGGATTGATGACCTTCTTGACCAACTCAAGCGGGGAAAGTTATTCAGCAAGATTGACCTAAAGTCTGGATACCACCAGGTTCCCATTGAACCAACTGATGTTTGGAAGACAACCTTCAAGTCTAAAGAAGGTCTCTACGAATAGTTAGTAATTCCCTTTACCTTAACAAATGCACCCGCCACTTTCATGAGGTTGATGGACGATGTATTGAGACCCTTCACCAACTCCTTTGTGGTAGTATACTTGGATGACATCCTCATCTTCAACAGAACATGGCAAGACCACATGCGACATATTCAACAGGTTTTGAGCACTCTACGACAGCAGGTTTTGAGCACTCTACGGTAGCACAAGCTCTATACCAACTTGGAAAAATTATCTTTTGGCATGGGCAGGGTTCAATACCTGGGCTACATTGTTGATGAGCATGGGGTACATGTTGATCCATCTAATATCCAAGTCATCCGTGACTGGCCAGCCCAGACCACACTGACCGAGCTTCAAAGATTCTTGATACTCACCAATTTATACCGACAGTTCATGTTGGGATTATCCCACATTACATGGGCCCCCAGCCAGGTGATCAAGGGCGGTGATAGGGCCAAGTTTGTGTGGGGGAAGGAACATCAATGGGTATTCGATGATATGAAACATTTTTTGTGCTCAACTCTAGTACTCTCCTTTCCTGATCTACAACAACCATTTGATATTGAGACTGATGCATATGACTATGTTTTGGGCGCAGTTCTCACTCAGCACGGGCATCCGGTGGCATACCATAGTGAGACACTCTCCAATATTTTCTGTAAATACCCCACCTATGACAAGGAGATGTATTCCATTATTCAAGCCTGTTGTGAATGGAAACATCACATCCTGGGGAAAGATACGATCATACACAGTGATCGCAAGCCTCTGCAGTTCATACAGACATAGGGTAAATCAGAGAATGACCACCATCATAAGTGGTCCACCTACTTGCAACAGTTCCATATCAACATCAAGTATAAGACATGTATCTCCAATCATGTCGATGACTGCCTCATTTGGCCTCCTGTGGCTGCACTCACCACTATGCTCCATTCATGTGGACATGAAACATTGGGGTGGCCCCAACTTTACCAGAAAGATCCGAACTTCGCCACCACATATTAGCTCTTGGGTACAGGTCCCACTGTCACTAATTTTCACATTCAGGATAGACTCTTATGCCACCTGGGCCATATTTGTGTTCCTACAAGTGAGTGTACAAAGATGATTTGGGAATCCCACTACAGTCAGGTGGCAGGACATTTTGGAGTAGAGAAAACTATGGTCATTCTTTAGAAACATTTTTATTGATGAAAAATTCGACAGGACGTCAGCAAGTATATCATATCTTTCACTTCCTGTGCCATTTCCAAGCCATCCATTAAGAAGAAAGGCTTATACACCCCTCTTCCTATTCCTGAGAAGCCGTGGGAATCCATCTCCATGGATTACATGTCTAGTTTGTCATCCACCAAGCATGGAAATGACTGCGTGTTTGTGGTCATTGATCAGTTTTCAAAGATGGCCATCCTCATAGCCTATAAGAAGAATGTCACAACGGAAAATACTGCCAAGATCTTCTTCGAACGAGTTTGGGTCCACTTTGGGATACCACAGATCATCATATTCGACCGAGACAACAGGTTCCTCAACACCTTTTGGTCAAGTCTTTGGTCTTTGTTGGACACCAAGCTCACAAAATCCACTTCTTTCCACCCCCAAACTGATGACCAAACTGAGTTCGCCAATCAGATGATTGTGCACATCCTACGCATGTACAATTATAAGCATCCCCATACATGGGACGAGAGTCTCACATATGTCCAACATAGTTACAACAGGGCTCTCCATAGTTCCACTGGACATAGCCCATTTCAGGTGGGTATGGGATTCCAACCCTTGGGACCCATTGATGTTGAACTTTCTCTTGCCACCACACAAACATACTCTTCCGCTAATCATTCTGCGATCGATAAAGCCACCAGATTCATTGAGTGGATTCAACACATCCACCAACAGGTCCAAGAGATTTTGCAGAAATCCAATGCTAAGTACAAGCAGTGCCATGATCAACATAGAGTACCACACCAGTTTCAGGTTGAAAAACAAAGTCTAGTTACATTTGTAGAAGGAGCGTATCATCGGGCCCCATCATAATATTTTCCCACTTCGTTATGGGCCTTACACTATCACCAAGGCTGTGGGTAGCAATGATTTTGAGCTCAACACTCCACCCTTCCTTGGTCTGCATTTAGTATTCAATGTGGATCTCCTTCGACCATATCTTCCAACATTATTGGACACCTCTGAGATTGTCAAACAACTGAAATCAATAGAGCTCAACCCTGACTGCATGGAACAATCATCCACCAATCAAATAGTGGGCACACAGGTCAAGGGCACTCGCCAGTAGTAGATCCTTCTTTATTGGGTTGTCAAGGTAAGGAAACTCCAACACGAAGGCAAGTGGCTCACTTGGGGCCAAATCTAGTAGAAGTTTCCTCACCTGATGGGGGAACTCAATGCAATGGAGACCATTTCTTCATAAAGGAGGAGGATTGATCCAGGTGGATAATTGTGGCCACTGACCTATTTCAACTAGCTCCTCATGTTTGTTTTTTATTCAACACGTCTTTCTGTAATTCTTTATAATTGTGAGTTCTTCACTTCTGGGGTTGTCTGAAGCCTCACACATTCTCCAGGTGGACATGGATGGCCTCTCGCCTAATCCAACTCGCTTATTTTGTATGTTTTCATGTCAACACATCTTGTTGTACTTCTAGGGTTGTTTTGGAGCCCTAAACGTTGTTTTTTTTACTCGCCACAATTAAACTATAAAAAAAGTCAGATTCTGACAGAAGAATTTGTATATCTCTTAAAGACCTTTTCAATGGGCTATCACACGCCTAAAATGAAGTCATATGCAAAAGTTATGACCCTAGGAAGTTGAGGTACCAAATTACACCAACTTACCCATAGGACCCACATGACTTTTGACATTTCACTTTCTAGGGTTAGGTTTTTGGACGTTTAGGGTTTTGGAATTCATGAGTAATATGAAAAGGGCCTCTAGAGCCTCATTATAATCCATTCTTCTCAGACGGATGCACGTAGCAGCCACATCTCTTCTTAGAGATAACTACCACCATTCGAGCAAGTTTCAGTTCTGCAGTTTTACAATTTCAACTTATTTCATTAGTTAATAGAGGATATTTTTCACTGGATATTTGTGTTATCATTCCTATATCCATGTTTATTGTATTCATTCTTATAATCAGTTCGTTTCGCTCCTAAATCTGGATCAGAAGGTTCAGATGGTCATGTAATTTTAACCCTGACAAATTCCCTTCTACAGTGAAGCAACTTTGAAGAGTCGACCCATATAAAGAAGGTTCCTTCACACCCAATATAACATCCTTCACCATAGAAATATAATCTTTATTCAAAATCCATGGGAAATCACCTTATTTAAAATATGAAGAGGGATCAACGTCTCTTCTAGTTTCTTTTCTTGGCCAATGTTTCTTTTTAGTATTTGAAGCAATAAGATCTCTTCTAACTGCCAATGTGTTTCTTTTATTCCATGATATGTGCTTCAATAAAGGAGATGATTTTTTTTTAATATATGCATGGGATCTAGTAAGTGGTAAATATTAAGATGCTCCCAATGAGGAAGCTCATAATATACATATTTCCTTTTCATCCCAATGGGAAATTTCTCAACATAGGGGTCAAAAAATTCAAGATCATCGAACATAGGTTCCCCATTTGAATCAAAAAATTATTCCATTTCCTTATCATTCTTCACATCATGTGTGATAATATAATCTATCAGTATCATTATTTCAAGTCTCTAGGTTCTCTTTGGTTTACCATTGAAAGAAGATGCAACTCTTTTAAAAGGGTGGTATTCTGGGAAGAATAACCTTGAACAATCGTACTCTTACTTTTGTAGGTGGTTGGACCACCTATCATTGATAGAAGGTCCACAACATTTACATCCATGATACCCTTTTGTTACAAGACCTGCGATATTATCGTATACATATCATGTTAGTGTCAAAATATAGTTGCACCAAATGAAGTATTCCAAATAACATTATATATAAAAACAAATCAATGAACATGCTCACCAGAGAAAACTCCTAGTCTTGGATAGATGTGTGTGGTCTACACACATATGCCATACAATGTAAAATACCTCTCCATTAGGATGGGTCTTGATACATCATATACATGTATCCCTTCCCATAATTTCTTAAATTAATCGATCAATGTTTGGAGGTAGAAATTCATTATCTTCACTTGTCTTCTACCCAGGACTATAAGATCCAACATAAGATGTTCATTCTTCATGGAAAACCATGGGGGGGATATTTTTAATGATCACTACCACTGGCCAAATAGAATAGTTGGTGTTTTGGAAGGAATACAGGTAAACTCCATCCATAGATATGTTCAATTGTAGGCTCCGTACTTTATCCTTGAATTTATTTGGCCATGTATCCTTTATATGCTTCATGGCTATTGAATATGCTAGGATTTGCATAACTCTTGGCTCACTTCTATGTGACGAATGCCACCCCTTCAATATGGCTATTTTTTTGCAACGAAAGAGCCTTTGAATCCTTGGAATTAAAGGCATGTTCCTCAACATATTATGAGGAGGATCATCTTCCTTGCCCTTTATTTTTATTTATGGTACCTATCATGCCCACATTTTGGACATATCTCTTTGTCCACATATTCATTTATTTATAGAATAAAATCATTCATACATGAGTGGTATGATATGTACTCAACACCCAACATTTTAAATTTTTTCTTTGCCTCTATGTAGTTATAAGGAAAGATATTATCACTCAGAAGTACCTTATCTTTGATTAATATGAAATTAGTGGGAAATACAAATGTACATTGTCATTAATCATGAATAAAATCAACCCTTTTCTTCCTTCATTGTTTTAAAATATTCCTTAAAAATTTAGGGGACTTAATGGTTAGTTACCTCAAAAGTGATGAGAAACACACATCTGACATACCATACATTGATTTCAAGTTGTACAGTAACATTTTTGTCCCTATCTAGGTAGACCTTGCAGACCCCTATACTCGACCAAATAGAGGGGTGGTGGAAGACGATTTTGGACTCTCAAATAAGGTATCTATGAAATCAACATCATCCCCTAGTTCATTTTTCTAGAATGCATCTAAGAGAATTCCTTCCATGGCTTGGGTATCCTACAAGAAATCATCCATACCAACCTCTATATCATTTCCTTTGTCCCCAACATGTGAAGAACTAGTGTTATTGTTGAGGTTTTGAATTGGTGACTCAAGAGGTAGTGGGATTTGAATAGGTGATTATCTCAACCATTCTCGGTATGCCTCCTCTCCAAACTATTTCCATTTAGGAGCAAGCTTGTGACTTGACATTGTAGTGGGGTGCAACAGTAGATGGTGGACACATCGCTCATCATCAAAATCCCATATTGAACATTAAATTGATAATATTAATAACATAATGCATTTAATATGTTCAAACATTATACCAAACACTTATTAGAAGCATGGACATTTTTTTCCCAATAATAAACATGAAACCAACCACTTTATAAAACAAATGTCAAATTAAGCAATACATTTACATTATTTCCATTTAAAATCTGAAAATACAATTACTCAATCATCTTTTCCTTACGCCCTATAGGGTTGTCACCATAAAAGAGATAAAATCCACAGTGTAATACCGTTGACCTAGGATGGTTGCAAGAAGATGGAATTTAAGGATTGGTAGGGTAAAGAAGTTGTCCATCTTCATCAAACATCTACTTGCAATATCTTTCTCTTGATAAAAGCTTGTAAAATTTTGGGACTATAGGAATATCTTGAGCATTTGAACTCGATATTGAATCTTGATCTTGAAAAATTCAATGAGCAATTATTCAACTGCACATGCATACATAACATAAATTCAATGAGATAAATGAATTATCAACAAAATCTAGACATATTGAAACCAACGTGAGAGAACTTGAAGGACTTCCAACGATGCAGAATGAGCTAGAATCTAAAGAATTGGCCATTTGATATTACAATTCCCTTTTTCCTACATTTGATCCAAAATTGTCATCTTGGGAAGCATACAACAATCTAACTTCAAAAATAATTTCAAATAAATTTTATAACCGGACAATGCACTTCATCATATAAATATGCATCAGTGCATATGGATATACCAAACACACCGGTGCAATTAATTGAGCGAAGAACCGAAGACTGACCTACGTTATTGATTCCACAAAGAAAAACCTCCACAAAATTCAAATGTGGATGTTTGCATTTTCATTTTGCAAATTAAATTGTCTTGCGATGCGTTATTACTTACACATTGCACTACTGTGTTTCTAACTGTATATCGCACCGACTAAAGCAAGTTATAAAAATAATGTGTGCTTACTATCAATACATTGAAATTTATTAAGAAAATAAATCGATGTGTTATACACACACATCACATCGGTGCGCTACTCACTATATAGGGCACCAAAAATGTAACTTTGGAAAAAAAAAATAGCGCCTGCATTTATCATCAATGCACCAAAATATACAATGAAAAAGTGAGCAGGAATTTCAGTTTTTATGTTTATAAAGAAAAAACCTATTCATTCTTTTATTTCTTTGCCAAATTTTAGAAGGGAGGCTTGTGCAACATAGATTTATCAACAAAGACTTCAGAGTGGGTGGATTTTTTTAAGAGCATAATTCAAGGGGGATTACTGTAGATCACATAGAAATATGCAGATGAGAAATTTCAGGTATATGATTTCATTTTATTAATCATCTGAATCATTTTCCTATTTGATTCAAACAATTTTTAGTGCAGTCCCAAAAAAAAAAGGGTTTCATAGTTACATTTAGTATTGGAAGCCCTAATTTCCTCACAGAGTTTTTACTTTCTCTTTCTATATTTCACAAGGAGAATTTTTTTAAGCAAATTTGTTTACAGGGTTTGTTTATTTATATATGGGTGTTTCCTATCTATTGCAATGAAACCACTCATTACATTGGATCCCAAACCGTCCCGTCATTGTCATTTTTTTTTAAACACCTTCACAGTTACAAGTCTGCTTTGTACATCGTAAGAGCACATGTGCGTATTTTATGTCAACAACACCGTTTACTTAAATTAGAAATAGTATTAAAAAATCCTTTCCGCAGTCGACAGTGCGCATTTTACCTAGATAAGCATCGAGGCACATTTTTACAAAGTGCACTGTTGAGTTTAAAATGGAAAAAATATTGTTTTTTATATGGAAACGCCATATATTTAATTTGTTTACAAATCGATGGTGCATAATAAACAATACTTACGAAAACGTTTTTTTCTTAATTCATAAAGCATCGAATGAATACAAAAAAATTGTAAAACATTTTCAATTTCACAATGACACTATTATATTGTACCATTGCATGTATATGGTTGATGCACTGGTGCATATAAATATAGTTGACACCCCGATGCATATTAAGTTACTATATGCATTGAGATCTTATTTTAAAAAATTCATGTAATTTTTATATCTTGAGATTCTTAGTTCTTTTTTTTCGGGGAGATTTTGAAAATTCCAAGGGAAAAACAAGGGGAAAACCAAGACATGTTGGTAGGGATGTCAAAAAAAGTGTAGAAGAAGATGGTAAAATAAATGAACATAATTGCATCACAAGAAGAGCCATCCCAACTACAATGTGCATCAAAGGTATGTAACCTTTATTTATTCTTTTATGTACATCTAATTTAATTATTGCGTGAAATACTAATTTTCATTTGTCTTGACGCAGACTATGCCTCTGCCTCAGCCAGAGTCTTTGCATTGACCTCCTAGTCTTAACGGATTGTTCTAATTTCACCTTCGAGCCGAAGTGGCTCTTTCGATTCCTCACTGGAATCTCTATTAAAAAATTGATCCACAGGTCCTTCCTTTTCCCCTGTCATGGCTTCTGCATATGCCTGATCTCTCTCCGACAGAAATTTCGGGTTTCGGGGTTTTCTGATTCCCGTTGTCGAGAACCTCAGTCTTCTTGATCTCCGATATTCTGATTTGCGGAAACGGATTTAAATTCAGTTAGCCCCCTGGGCTATACCTTTGGTCCACATGACCTCCCCCTTATATGACCACAGTCCCTTTCGGGGTTTCGCGACTCAAGCGCCCGACCTCTTGGTCTCTTGACTCCCGAAGTGTCGATTCCCGAAATGTCGAAATAACCTTGCCTTTCGGGATTTTTTTTTCCAAAACCCTAGATTGTTTCCACGCGTCCCCTCAAGATGGACGATCCTCTTCACTTCCTGATTTAGGGTTTTGAAACACCAAAATGCCTATGGGTTCTTTCCCTCGGAACTCCCGAAGTTCCGATTCCCGACCTCCTATATGATGAAATGACGTCAACTGGCCCCACAACGGAGCTTTCCACCTTGTTGGGATTTCAGACTTCGCATTTCCGAAATGTGCGTGCTTCTTGTCTTTAGGATTCGTGAAACGTCGAACCCCGATAAGCCGATGGAATTTTCTATCAGAATTTTCCCTGAGCTCTAGGATTTTTGCCACGCGTCCTCCTATGATGGACGGTTCTCAATCATTTCATGATTTCACGAAATCAAATGCCGAAATGCTCCACATATTTTCCTCTTGATCCCTGAAGTTCTGAACTCCGAAATGTCGATGGACTCTTGATCATCGCCACTTGTCTCAACAGATGGACGGTCCTGATTCAGTTCAGGATTTTGCGACTTGCGATTCCCCGATATTACAATTCCTCTGTCAACTCGAAACCCTGGTAGCCAAAATACCGACGGGTTCTTGATCTCCGCCATGTTTCCTAATGAATGGACGAATCAGATCAAATTTAGGGTTTTCACTATGAAGTGACCCGATCTCCTGTCCTCAGGACTTCCGATATCCTGAATTCTGAAATCTCGATATCCCGATGCCTTCCTATACTTTTGCTCTATTTGTGAGGGTTTAAGCCCCGTGCAACTCCTGTCAGATCCCACAACTAACAGGTATCTAAGTAGGTCCGACGACTCACGATCTCCTGAGCTTGAAACTTGGGAAACAGTCATAACCCCCTTGCTTCTCTGTCAGATCAGATGAATGGTAGGACTTCGCAAATTCTCTACGAAGAATTTCAACCATTCGTCTCTTCCCTTGTGAACTTCTGCGAAATTTAAATAGAATATTTTTTTTTTCTGCGTGGAACTTGTCCTCCTGCAACACGATGTCACTGCACCTCCTTTTAATTCTTCAAGTCACTTAACCTCTTTCTTCCCTTTGATGACTTTGAAGGTTCGAACCCTTCTGAGGTTTTCCATGACTTCAAGTCTTTAAGAAAAACTCCTTGCGGTAGACCTTCAAACACTTTCAAGTGTTGAACTCCTTTCGACTCTGCGTACTCCCTGCAGCAGCAGTCTCTCAACAAGTCATCCAGGTTACAAACCCCTGAAGCTTCACTCGGCCTGTGCACACTTTGCACGACTCCTGTGCCTAACTGCACTTTTGAGGAAATGGGGACAAAAGCTATCCTATCTGAGCTTTCAGAGACAAACCTCTGAACCCTTTGTCAACGCACTCCTTGCGGACAATTCAATTGCACTCCTTGCAATAACTCTCGCTCAGACAAAGAAACAATTGAAACTCATTTCCTAACTCTTTCTCTCTCAGACTTCAAACATAATCCTGAAATCATTCATACACAGCATAGA
The DNA here is from genome assembly GCA_009831015.1 of Picea engelmannii. NCBI lineage: Eukaryota > Viridiplantae > Streptophyta > Pinopsida > Pinales > Pinaceae > Picea > Picea engelmannii. The sequence continues at coordinate 572,351 of ML779179.1, read as the reverse complement.
AAGAAAATGTATAACAGAAAGAGTAAAACCATGAACATACCCTTCAACATACACATACAAGAAACAAATACAATGCCATGAATCTGAATTAATACCTCTTATTAACTCAAATCTCTGTACATGGGTGTTTTTCAAACACAGTTTCTCTGTTCCATCTCTGTATGCTCTTTTCTTGGTAATGTTCTTCACTATTATACAATAATACAATGAGGGTGTCTATATATGTTTTCCCTCCGCTCTTAAAACTGTCTAATCTGAGAATTCAAAGCTACCTACTAACATAAATGCCTTCTTAGTCCTTTAGATAAGAGCAGGTCACTCAAGGTCTGATTACAATCTATAAGTACGCCTCTCCTTAACTATTACATTTACGTTTGGCGCATCCATCTTCAAAAGTTTTTAAACAATTTATCATGTGTCCAAAATGTGTTGGTGCTTGCCCCATGCTCGCTTGACATTGGCGATGCTCCTGCATCATAATCCCTCACTTGAAAATTTTCATGGGCTCCTGTCCATGAGCTCTCGCATGGTCTTTCCATGCTTTTGAATCTCTACTTCATTCTCCCAGCTGGCATCTTCAACTGGATGTCCTTTATTCTACAGGTATGAACTAACTGAGAGGGGGGGGTGAATCAATTAGTGTAGATTATTAACAATTTCGCTTGTTTTTACTTTGAATCAATAATCTTAGTGGCAGTGAGTCTTTACTGTGAAATTCAGAGTTATGAACATAGAGCAGATACCATAAAGAATAGAAATCACACACATCATTCAATCACATGTATGAGACACAGATTTTTCAAGAGGAGCACCAACTCCCATAGGATCCCAGCACCCACTAGGTGGAAGCACCGACTTCCTTTTTTTTTTTTTCTTTAGCACCAACTGAGTGAAGGCACCAACCTTCTGCTCCGTGGAGGGAATGTACTGCAACTGTACCACTTTGTTGGCAACCTGATCTTTTAAGAAATGATACTTCAGAGGTATATGCTTTGTCTTGGAATGAAGAACTGGATTCTTGGAAACACTAATAGTACTATTATTATCACAGTGAAGAGGAATGGGTTCTTCATATGTTACCTTCAAGTCCGCAAGAGCTTGGATCATCCATATTACCCGAGTACAACATGCAGCAGCTGCAATGTATTCTGCTTCTGTGGTAGACAAAGCTATAGAGCTTTGCTTCTTTCTTAGCCATGCAACTAACAAATCACCCAAGAAGAATGCACCTCCACTAGTGCTCTTTCTCTCATCTACACAATTGGCCCAATCTGCATCTGAACATGCCATCAGCTGAAAATTTTGATTTATTGGGTACCACAAACCATAAGACAGAGTGCCTTTCAGATATTTGAAAATTCTTTTGACAGCTACTAAGTGACTCTGTTTAGGGGCATCTTGAAATCTTCCGACCATCCCAACAGCATGCAT
>ML779179.1:548892-566829 GCA_009831015.1 Picea engelmannii | reverse complement strand
ATTTCACTGCAGGATCTTCCTTACACTAAAGGAACCTGCTCTGATACCAATTGTTACAGGTATGAACTAACTGAGAGGGGGGGGTGAATCAGTTAGTGTAGATTATTAACAATTTCCCTTGTTTTTACTTTGAATCAATAATCTTAGTGGTAGTAGGTCTTTACTGTGAAATTCAGAGTTATGAACATAGAGCAGATAACATAAAGAATAGCAATCACACACAACATTCAATCACATGTATGAGACACAGATTTTTCAAGAGCAGCACCAACTCCCATAGGATCCTAGCACCCACTGGGTGGAAGCACCGACTTCCTTTTTTTTTTTTTCTTCAGCACCAACTGAGTGAAGGCACCAACCTTCAGATTCTACAAGCACCCACTTGCAGAGAGAGACATAAGTCTCCCTAACACCACCCTACCACCCTTATTTGCCAAAATAAATATTGCTCAAATCAACTTGTTCATTCTGATATAGCTTGCTTACCCTTTCTGCTGATCTACTCTGCATTCTTCATTGTCTCTATGAAGGACCCCCGCAAAACCATGGATTTAGACCATCCTCTTCCTAACTCGGAATATCCTACCCTTCTTGGGTTTGCATTAGACCCAAGGATAACATTGATCACTGGCCTTGCAATGTTAAGCTCTGTTGGTTGTGCATTATATCCATTTGACGCTGGCCACACCAATCGCATTGTGAATGGCATCGTTCGTGTGTTTCTTGAAAAATCGATTGGTAACCCACGACAACTTTTTAATGGTTTCTTGATGTTGCTGGTAGTCATGGTCGTGGCTAAGGGAGAGCCAACGGGAAATAGACGTATCCTTATTGGTTTTATCAGCAAGGATCCCCATGGGCGAAGGATGAACTGGAATGTCAATTGGGTCGCATCTATCTTCGCCATTGCCTCTGTTTCTGTTTCAATGGGGGCGCTTGAATCGACTGGATCTTTTTTTCAAACATTTCAATGGGTTTATTCCTTTTTTTTCTTGAATAACCTAACGCAATGGGTCTCCTCTTGTAGAAAAATTCGCTGAGTGGAACCCAATCTCAACATCCCCACTTGGATATTTATTCCCTTTTTTTTCTTGAATAACCTAACGCAATGGGTCTCCTCTTGTAGAACAATTCGCTGAGTGGAACCTAATCTCAACATCCCCACTTGGATATTGCTCTGTCATCATCTAGCTTCTTCTGCCAGTTCTCTTGTGCGTGCTCCATAACCAACAGATTTCCATCAATGACAACCTTGACAGTCTGCGTCATCTCTGCTATAGCCATATTTCCAACACTTTCCACTTGATCAAGTATTCAAAGTATTGTTTTCTTCTAGTGTTCTTGCTAACTCTTTTGTCTAGTATGCTTTCCATCTGTGGCTTCTCTGCAATAGGCATTTGCTTTGTCCACTAGACCTCTGGTTGTTCATCACTTGTTCCTACTTCCTTAGCTTTGTATGGGTACAAATCTGAGACATTGAATATTGGAGAAATTCTGATCCCATCGGGTAATTCAATCTCATAAGCATTTGCCCCAAATTTCTTCAAGACCTTACATGGTCCGATCTTCTTCATCTTCAGTTTGTTATATGTCCCCTTCGGGAACCTTTCCTTTATCAGATGTGCCAGATTAAAATCACGAACCTCAAATTGAAGTTGTCTCTTATGTTGATCTGCTCTGCTCTTATACTCTTGGCTTGAGTTCTGTAAATGCTCCTTCACCTGGCTGTGAAGTTCTTTCATCGCCTCTACGAAATCTTCTGCACTAGCGCTCCTAGTCGCAATCTGTTATGAATCCCTCAGCTCAAAAATTCCTCTCGACTGCATGCCGTAAACAATTTGAAATGGACTTTGTCCTGTGCTTCTGTTGATTGAATCATTATAAGAAAATTCCGCCTGTGGTAATATGTTGTCCCACTGGCTGTGGTGTTCTATCACCAAGCTCCTCAGCAAGTCTCATAAACTCCTGTTCATGACTTCTGTGTATCCATCCATCTGAGGATGATAAGCTGAACTGAACGATAAATTTGTTCCTAGCTTTTTCCATAAGGTTCTCCAGAAGTGTCCCACGAACTTAGTGTCTCGATCCGAAACTATGCTCCTTGGTAAGCCGTGAAGTCGAATGACTTCTTTGAAAAACAGATTCGCAATGTGAGTTGCGTCACTGGTTTTCTGACACGGTATGAAGTGTGCCATTTTGGAAAATCTATCCACTACCACAAATATTGAGTCAAACCCTCTTTGTGTTCTTGGAAACCCCAATATGAAGTCCATGCTGACTGCATCCCATGGCCTCTCAGGTATGGGCAATGGTTGATAAAATCTTGCATTATGTCTCTTTCCCTTCGAATGTTGGCAAATTCTTCATCTATCCATGAATCTCTTGATGATTGTTTGCATTCCCGGCCAAAAATATGACTCATTCAGTTTTGCGAACCTCTTGTCATGACCGAAATGTCCGACCAATCCTCCACTATGTTTCTCCTTCAGCAAATTCTCCCTCATGGAGCATTTTGGAATACAAAGTTGATTACCTTTAAACAATAATCCTTCTTGGATCATGTACTCTGTCCATTGACTTCTGTCCCTGAGAATTTGATTCTCAGCTGCTTCACACGCCTCCTTAAAATCTGGATCATCTCTGTACATGTTCCTGAGATCATCAAAACCCAGTGTTTTAACTCTGAACTCCTGCAAAAGCAAACATTTCCTGCTCAAAGCATCAACAACCTTGTTAGCAGTTCCAGAAATATGCTTAGTTACAAAAGTAAAGTTCTGCATGTATTCAACCCATTTTACATGTCTTTGATTCAACTTTTCCTGTTGAGTCACAAACTGCAGTGCATGATTGTCACTGTATAAGACAAACTCCTTCAGGATCAAGTAATGTCTCCATTTCTTTAATGCCTGAATAATAGCATAAAAATCCTTGTCATACGTGGAGTATTTCACCTTCGCTTCGTTCAACTTCTCGCTGAAGTATGGTATCGGCCTATCTTCTTGACTCAAGACTTCCCCTATTTCAAATCTACTTGCATCGCATTTCACTTGAAATGTCTTTTGGAAATCAGGCAACACCAGGATTGGTTGTTCCGTGATTTTCCTCTTCATTAGATTAAAACTCTTCTCAGCCTCTTCTGTCCAGTGAAAATATTTGTGTCTCTTCTTCACTATGTCCATCATTGGTGCACTAATCCCACTGAAATTCCTGATGAATTTTCTGTAGAAACTAGCTAATCCATGAAAAATTTGAACTTCAAAGATATTCTTCGGTGATGGCCAATTCTTGATTACCTCCACCTTATATGGATCCATCCTCAATTTATATGCAGAAATAACAAATCCCAAATAAATGAGCTCTGTCTTCATGAATGAGGATTTCTTCATGTTTATCAGCAGCTTCTCTTGCTGTAATCTCTTCATCACTGTAGCTAAGTGTTTTAGATGCTCTGCCTTTGTTTTACTGAAGATCAGTATGTCATCTATATACAAAATGACAAATTTTTCGACGAATTCCTTCAGGACTTCATTCATCAACCTCATGAAGGTACTTGGCACATTCGTTAAACCAAATGGCATAACAAGCCATTCATACAACCCTTCGTTAGTCTTGAAGGTTGTCTTCCATTCATCACCTTATCTCATACGAATCTGGTGATATCCACTTTTCAAATCAATATTTGAAAAAAAAAATTCTCCACTTAAGCAATCCATTAGATCATCCATCCTTGGCAATGGAAATCTATACCTGATGGTTATCTTGTTGATTTCCCTTGAATCGGTACACATCCTCCAGCCTCCGTCTTTCTTCGGACTGAGTACTGTCGGAACAACACATGGACTCAAACTTTCTCTAACCAACCCTTTGTCCAACAAATCCTGGACTTGTCTTTTGACCTCTTCATTCTCCTGTGGCGTTAATCTATACGCTGCTTTGTTTGGTAAACTAGCTCCAGGTATGAGATCAATGTGATGACTCACACTTCTGATCGGTGGCAACGAACGAGGTAGTTCATCCACTACTATGTCAACGAACTCTTCCAGCAGTTCCTGAACCGCTTCTGGTAGATCATCTACCCTTGTGATGGTTAAAACAATATTTGGCTTCCTGACCACAATGAATTGTGGTTCCTCCTTCTTCTTAACCTCTATAAGAAGTTCCTTCCCACTCATGAGAAGTACAACGTTCCTTACTTCAGGTTTCACCTCCTTATCTTTGATTGGAAGCAACATGTGAGTTCTCCCATTCTTCTCTAGGGTGTATGTGTTCATCCTCCCATCATGAATCAAATTTCTGTTATATTGCCACGGTCTACCCAACAATAGATGAAAAACATCCATGGGAATAATATCACAGAGTATCTTATCATTATATCCTCCTATCTTAAATTCAACTAAACATTGTCTAGTGACATTTACCTGATGTCCTTTTTGTAGCCATGAAACTCTATATGGACTTGGATGTTTAATCATCTCCAGCTCTAGCTTTTCTACCATCTCTATAGAAACGAGTTATCCATGCTACCACTATCCACAATGAATTTGCATACCCTGTCCTTGGTTTTGCAGGCAGTCCAAAAAGACTATTCCTTTGTACTATATTTTCCACCTCCTTCTCTAGCGTTACGAGAACATTTCTCATCATCAGTGATCTTTCGCCTTCAGCATATTCTTCCTCAACATTCCACCTTTGCGCTTTGGAAATGTGAATCTCACCACCTTCTTTCTTCTTATCTTGACATTCATAGGATTTGTGTCCATTCTTTCCACATGTGAAGCACTTTATCACTCCACCTCTTCCTCTTCCTCTACCTCTAGTACAAGGAAAAATGTTTCCACCTGCATACTGACCTCTCTGTTCGATATGATTCCCTCTCTGCGAACTTCCACCTCTCTCAGTATGAGTCTGAGGTTTTTTTCTGTCTTCTTTGTGTTTTTTATTTCTATCCTGGGCAACTAATTTGCCTCTGGCTTGACTTCTGCCTCGACCTCTCTAACCTTGTTTTCGGCTCAGATTCTCTTCAGCTTTTAGAGCCATCTGATAAGCATCTTCCACCATTCATATGGTCATCATGCTCATCTCATCCTGAATTTCGTATCTCATGCCATTCATGTACCTGGAAACCTTTTCATCATCGCTTTCTCGATGACCTGCCCTGATGTTCAGCCTGTAGAATTCTTCAGTATATTCCTTCACTGTCGTCAGTTTCTGTCTCAAATTTTGAATTCTTCGAAACAGAGTAATCTGGCAATCCCTGGGAATGAATTTTTCCTTCATCTTCGCAATCATCCTATCCCAACTCTTGATTTTTTGCTTGCCTTTGCAGCATCTGTTGGCTTGTAGTTCATCCCACCAAAATGTTGCATGTCCTTTCAATCTTGTGATAGCATGTCTGAACTTCTTGTCTTCCTCGACATATTCATAGTCAAAATAAGTGTCCAGAGCTCTAATCCAGTCTAGAATCTCTTCAACATCCAAGTTTCCCTCATAAAATGGGATGTCCATTTTTTCCCTGGCACCCATCCTTGCGACAACTCTAATCAAGCATTCATTTGCAGCATCTTATGCTGAAATTTCTTCTTCTTTATGTTCAACTTCATTTTCACTTTCAGAATCACTAAGATCCCCAGCACCGACTTTGCGCCTCTGTGTTATCTCCATGTCCTCAAGTCTGGCACGTAAATCACGCATTTCTCTTGTCATGGTTGGGTCAGGCATCTACCTACCTCTTCTTCTTGGTATTTCCCTTTCCTCTGGCGGATCGGGTGTTTTCCTATCCCTTCTTCTTGGTGGCATGGTGAATCTTCCTTTTCCTTTCTACAGAAAACAAAAAACCTTTATGTGCTCTGATACCACACTTGACGCAGACTATGCCTCTGCCTCGGCCAGAGTCTCTGTGCTGACCTCCCGGTCTTAACGGATCGTTCTAATTTCACCTTCGAGCTGAAGTGGCTCTTTCGATTCCTCACTGAAATCTCTGTTAAAAAACCGATCCACAGGTCCTTCCTTTTCCCCTGTCACGACTTCTTCACATGCATGATCTCTCCCTAACAGAAATTCCAGGTTTCGGGGTTTTCTATTCCCGTTGTCGAGAACCTCAGTTTTCTCAATCTCCCAATCTCTAATATGTCGATTTGCCGAAATAGATTTATCTTCAGTTAGCCCCCTAGGCTATACCTTTGGTTCACATGACCTCCCCCTTATATGACCACAGTCCCTTATGGGGTTTCGCGACTCAAGCCCCGACCTCTTGGTCTCTCGATTCCCGAAGTGTCGATTCCCGAAATGCCGAAATAACCTTGCCTTTTGGGATTTTTTTTTCCGAAACCCTAGATTGTTGCCACACATCCCCTCAAGATGGACGATCCTCTTCACTTCGCGATTTCGGGTTTTGAAACACCGAAATGCCTATGGGTTATTTCCCTCGAAACTCCCGAAGTTTCGATTCCCGACCTCCTATATGATGAAATGACATCAACTGGCCCCACAACGGAGCTTTCCACCTTGTGGGGATTTCGGACTTCGCATTTCCAAAATGTGCATGCTTCTTGTCTTCAAGATTCGCAAAATGCCAAACCCCGATAAGCCGATGGAATTTTCTATCGAAATTTTCCCCGAGCTCTAGGATTTTCGCCACGCACCCTCCTATGATGGACGGTTCTCAATCATTTCACGATTTCGTGAAATCAAATGCCGAAATGCTCCACATCCTATCCTCTTGATCCCCGAAGTTTCGAACTCCAAAATGCCAACGGACTCTTGATCGTCGCCACGTGTCTCAACAGACGGACAGTCCTGATTCAGTTCAGGATTTTGCGACTTGCGATTCCCCGATATCACAATTCATCTGTCAACTCGAAACCCCGGTAGCCGAAATACCGACGAGTTCTTGATCTCTGCCACATGTCCTAATGAATGGACGGCTCAGATCAAATTCGGGGTTTTCACTATGAAGTGACCCGATCTCCTGTCCTCAGGACTTTCGATATCCTGAATTCTGAAATCCCGATATCCCAATGCCTTCTGGGACTTTCTCTCTATTTGTGAGGGTTTAACCCCCGTGCAAGTCTTGTCAGATCCCACAACCGACGAGTATCTAAGTGAGGTCTGACGGCTCATGATCACCTGAGCTTGAATCTTAGGAAACAGTCATAACCCCCTTGCTTCTATGTCAGATTGGACGGCTGGCGGGACTTCGCAAATTCTCTACAGAGAATTTCAACCGTTCGTCTCTTCCCTTGAGAACTTCCATGAAATTTAAACATAATATTTTTTTTTTCTGCGTGGAACTTGTCCTCCTGCAACACGATGTCACTGCACCTCCTTTTAATTCTTCAAGGCACTTAACCTCTTGCTTCCCTTCGACGACTTTGAAGGTTTGAACCCTTATGAGGTTTTCCACGACTTCAAGTCTTTCATAAAAACTCCTGTCGGCACTCCTTACGACAGACCTTCAAACACTTTCAAGTGTTGAACTCCTTTCGACTTTGCGCACTCCTTGCAGCAGCAGTCTCTCAATAAGTCATCCAGGTTAAAACCCCTGAAGCTTCACTCGGCCTGCGCACACTTTGCACGACTCCTGTGCCTAACTGCACTTTTGAGGAAATGAGGACAAAAGCTATCCTATCTGAGCTTTCAGAAACAAACCTCTGAACCCTTTTTCAATGCACTCCTTGTGGACAATTCAACTACACTCCTTGCAGGAACTCTTGCTCAGACAAAGAAACAATTGAAACTCATTTCCTAACTCTTTCTCTCTCAAACTTCAAACATAATCCTGAAATCATTCATACACAGCATAGAAAGCAAATGTATAACAGAAAGAGTAAAACCATGAACATACCCTTCAACATACACATACAAGAAACAAATGCAACGCCATGAATCTGAATTAAGACTTCTTCTATTAACTCAAATCTCTATACATGGGTGTTTTTCAAACACAGTTTCTCTGTTCCAGCTCTGTATGCTCTTTTCTTGGTAATGTTCTTCACTATCATACAATAATACAATGAGGGTGTCTATATTTGTTTTCCCTCCGCTCCTAAAACTGTCTAATCTGAGAATTCAAAGCTACCTGCTAACATAAATGCCTTCTTAGTCCTTCAGACGAGAGTAGGTTTCTCAAGGTCAGATTACAATCTATAAGTACGCCTCTCCTTAACTATTACATTTACGTTTGGTGCATCCATATTCAAAAGTTTTTAAACAATTTATCATGTGTCCAAAATGCGTTGGCACTTGCCCCACGCTCGCTTGACGTTGGTGATGCTCCTGCATCATGTTTTGTTGTAGAAAATAAAAACATAGAATCCATTCAACGCAAAATACATGACTACGATGAATAAAATAGTCGATCACAAACTTTGTGAGTATTTATGTTTTCGATCTTTCTTAAGATTTCATGTTTGTTGTGATATTTATATTTAAATAATTAATTTACACTTGTTCATAGATGTGTTCTAGTAGGTGCTAACATACAAAGAGGAGCCAACCCTTGAATTGATAAACATTAGGTTAAGTATGGTTTGTGAGTGTATGTTGAAGTATGAAAGTTTAATTGAAAAATTTGTAAGTAGCTATGTTTTTTAACTTCCCTTGTTTTACAATTATTGAAACAACAAGAAACCGTTATATTAAATATATCGACTATTCTTTGTCATGTTGCATTAAACATGTAGGAAATAATGTATGGAATGCAACCAAGAAGGGATATTTTGAGAGAATACACGAAGCATGGCTTCGAAAGAATGTGTGTTTTTAATGAAAGAATTGGTGCTAAGGTATGTTTTTTTTATTTACACAATCATGTGTATTCTACTATATATAAATGTAGATATACTTATTACAATTTTTTTGTATTTTTGTAGATCAAAGATGAAGGGGTGGAACATAAAAAAACAATTCAATCAAGAAAAAATTGTGTTAAAAAAACAAAGTACAATATCTCCTAAAAATGATGAAGAAATGAGGCATGCACACAGATCGAGCGATGACAACAGTTCAACTGATGAATGACAATCAATACAATTGAATGTTACTGCAAGTTGTATGTTTTGGAATATTTGTCTATGAAAATCAGGGATTTTGTTTAATGTACTCGACATATTGTCCCAATTGCATGAGGTCATGTTAACAATAAGTGTAAAAATTGCATATTGGTTGCAATTCGATTATTGTGTACCTTTATGTTGTCCCTTTTTGTATGACAATGGGTCTCTTATCCATATATAATAAAATGGGTTTCTTATTTCAATGCATTGTCGAATGTTGTAAAATGTTGTGTTCCTGAATAATTAATATGTGGATGATTTACTTGTTACAAATAACAAAGGTGTAATTCGTTGGATAACGCATTAATGCAATCATTATATCAAAATGCAATAACAAAAATATAAAACAATATTATTATAAAAAAAATATTTGATTTTGAAATGATTAATTGAAATTTTGTAAAAAACAATTAATTAAAATATATACATATTAGTGCATTGTATTCTTTTGAAATCAATAGACAGTGTGTTCCATAATATAGAAAGAGATGCATTTTGCAGAGTCATATGCATCGGTAAACATTAATTATAATAACACAACGGTACAAACTATTGAGAAAACACACCATTATGTAAACGATATAATGTACAATAATATTTATCATTTCAAAAGTGTACAATTCTCATGTTTAAAATATACACCGGGGAACTAAAAATAATATTAGTTCGTTACTTTTATTATATGCATCATTTCCTTTACTATAATATATGCACTAGTTCTTAGTAAAATAATGGTGCCAACATATCACCTCGAATATTCCAAATTTCACTACCCTTCGGTGCACATGGTAAAACAGACGTTGGTACGTACTAATTATACAACCACTAGGGTACATGATATATTAAACACAATAGGTCTCGGGATAAATTGAATACATCGGTTCTCACTATAACGTAAACACATCGGTGCAAAAAACCTAAAATGCAATGGTGCTTCATACACAAACAAGGTGGAACCGATGTGTAGAAATTATAAGAGCATCGGTACTCTCCATACAATGAAAAAGGAAGAACTAGTGTGAAATAGTTATAAATGCACTAGGTGTTTTTATTATATTAAAACACTAGGGAATTTTCATTATATTAATGAACTGGTGGGGGTTTGTCAAGACCGAAACGATGTGTTTTGAAAATAACAACACTAGAAAAAAACCTCCACTACAACCTCTGCCTGCCCATTTTTTTTTAATTATATGGAACATCCGTTAAAATCTCATCTAAAACCTCTGCAGTCAATAGAGGAGGTTTTTTTTGGAAATTTTCAATAATAACAAGTCGGGGTTGAATGCTGTGTCCAAAATATTGGACCAGTTATTGGACCATCATGCTTTACTTCCTCGACTTGTGCAGTTCAAAAATTGGGTGGGGAAAGAAAGATTCTCAGACCACTTCCCCATTTATTTGGATATTGGAAGAGGATATTTGAATCTTGGTTCCCCATTCAAGTACGACCCACACTAGTAGGAGGAGGAGGAATTTCAAGCATTGATTAAAGATAATTGGCAACATGTGGAAAGTGATTCAGAGGTACAGGTTTGCCTATAGTTTGTCAAGGCTCTAAAAATATTAAAATCTAAATTGGTTCACTGGGATGGGGAGAGGAACAAGCGTAAGGGATTGGCACTAAAAAATGTGGAATGTGATTTACAAGACCTTTATGTTTCTCATCATTTGGGTGACATTACACATGATTAAATGGAAAGAATTTGGGCTTTGGATTAGCAATGGTATAAGTTATTATTAGATGAATAACATGAGTGGATGTTGAAGATTCATGTCTTGTAGTTTGAGGCAGAGGAAAAAAATACTAAATTCTTCCATAACTATGCTAAATTTAAGAAAAAACATAATACTATTTGGGAGCTTAGTGATACTAGTGGTAACAAGGTTTGTGTGTTTGTAGCTTTGTCCAATTTGGGAGTCTCTTATTTTAAAGAAATATTCAAGGAGTCAAAGCACTCAGATGGTGGTAAAATACTAAACATGGCAGTATTTTTTCCAAGACTCATCGATGAGGATGGGAATGAAGAGATCTATAATCATGTTACTAAAGAGGAATTACTGGTGGTTATCAAGTATTTTAAAAAGGACAATAGTCTCAAGCCATACAAATGGAATGTAGAATCATTTGAAGACTTATTTGAGGTGGTAGGTTATGATATATTGCGAGTTGTTGAAGAGACTTGTATATCTGGTAATATGACAAAAAAGTTTCAATTTTACCTTTACTACTTTGATTCTGAAGGTCAATTTCCCAAACTCATTTGATGAATTTCAAACCATTTCTTTATGCAACTTCCTATATAAAATTCTAGCTAAGGTGATATTTATGAGGATTAAGACGATTCTATCGAAGATAATTTCTTGTGATAATTTTGGGTTTCTTAAATGTAGGCTCATCCATGAAGCGATTGGTATAGCCTAGGAAGGAATAAATTCCATTAAGACAAGTAGATATCCTACAATTGTTTCAAAAATAGACTTTTCCAAGGCTTACGATCATTTTTCATGGCTCTATCTTTAGTAAGTCCTTTTATAGATTGGTTTTGGTCTCCCTTTAGTGAAATGTATTATGGGTTGTGTCACGAAGGTTTCCTTTGTTGTTTTGGTTAATGGTTCAAGATCTAAAATTTTTAAACCATCTTGAGGATTACCTCAAGGATGCCCCTCTCACCCTACTTGTTTCTATTGGTGGCATAAGGACTCAATAAGTCATTATTAGAATCCATGAGACATAAAAAGATTAAAATATTGATAATTGGAAATGAACAACTAACTCATGTTTTTTTCATTGACGATGTTTTATTATTATTATTCTATTTAGAGTATGAATGTCAAATATTCAAGGAGATTTTAGAGTTGTTCTGCACTACTATCGATATGAATGTGAACTTGAACAAATCTGCTATTTTTCTCCTGTCAGTCGAAGAAAATATCTGGATTAGTATGGTGAACATTTTCTCCTTTAACTCCTTTGACCTAGAGGATGGTATTAATTACCTAGTTTTTTATTTAAAGATGAACTATTATGAGATTGTGGATTGGAAATGGTCACATATTAAAATTGAGAAAAGGGTTAATTTATGGTGTAATTGTTGGATATGAAGGAATGGAAGCTTTCCCTAATCAATTCAGTATTGGAAGTCATCTCGGTTTACTGACACCTCTTGAAAAATATCCCAAAGGCAATTTTGAACAAGATCAAGAAATTGTACTTTAATTATCTCTGGAAGGGCAATGGAGAGTATATGGGATCTCATTTAGTCATTTGGAAGTTCATCGCAAGGCCCAAAAGACAAGGTGGATGGGGTATTAAAAATATTTTCGAATTTGGGAGGGCTCTGGAAGCGAAGTCCCTCTAGAATGTTTTGACCATTGATAGTTTATGGAGGCGAGTCCTTGTAGAAAAACACATTACCCCAAATTTGGTTCTAGATTGGATAAGGAGAAGGTGGAATAATCTAAAAAATGTGTCAAATCAGTGGAAGGAACTAAATTTGGCCTTTCGTATTATTGTTCATTTCTTTGCTTGGAAAGTGGGATCAGGTGCACATGTACATATCGGTATGGATGTGATTGTTGGTTGTGGGGTGAATGTTTTTATTTCGGATGATATGGTACATCATTTGTATATTGTTGTTAGATGCACAATAAATATAATTAATGATCCTTATAGCATGGCTATGTGGTCCAAACGGTGGCTACAAGCACATGATTTGGGTTTTGAGGGTGGAAACAATGAGGTTTTGACACAATTTCTAGATGATCTAAGAAAATATCTTTTTTGGTTAAGGGAGGTCAAGTATGAGGTGGTGTGGGTTTATGGTAATTCATGGGGTCAATATATGACCAAACTTTGGTACTTGGATACTCAATATCCAATACCAACAAAGGATATTTGGTGGTTTAGTAAACTGTGGAAAATAAAGGCACCCCCCAAATCAGTGCTACTGTTTTGGTCTGTACTAAAACAAAGGGCATTAAATTGGGACAGGATTTAGTCAATAGGTAAGGTAGGTATGGAGATGTGTATGTTGTATCGAGCTGACATAGAAATCCTAGATCATATATTTTTTTATTGTCATTTTTCCAAGAAGGTTTGGTAGGTGATAGATGGACATGTGGCCAAAGGCCCTTTGTGGGAACAACTCTATTTGGAGGCATGATTTCATGAATTATTCATCAGAAGGGAACTTAAATAACTCCAAGTACTTCCTCTTCTGGTCTCTTGGGGTATTTGTTTTTCAAGAAATGCCTCTATTTTTTAATATTGTTTATTTCCTCCAATTAGAGTTTCACAATGGGTTCTTGGATTACTCCCTTTATATAAGAAGGATCTTAAGGTGAAGGAGGCAAGGGTGATAACAAACATCACTATAAATGAAAATCTTCCTTGCGTTTTTTTTTATTGTTCCTTCTAGGGGATCAACCAACTTTGCAGTTTGGGTTTTTTCCTTTACCTCTTAGACACATACTATTGGATGGGCATGACCAATATTGGTAAAGGCTCAAACAATCAAGGTGAATTTAGATCGTTGTTATTTCTCTTAAAGTGTGAAATGGATGGGAACATTGAATACTTGAAAATATTTGGTGACTTTTCTTTAACTATTGATTGGATGAATGATATGATTTAGTTTATCAGTGCTAGGTTTCTACAGGTCACCCAAAGATTAAATAGATTGTAATGTTTCTTCAAGGATCCACCTTCTCACTTGTGTATAAGAAATTGAATCCTCTTGTTGACTCACTCTTCAAGGAAGCATTTAAGATGGACATTCATTGTTATTTATTAGAGGAATTTTTAGAGGGAGACTATATCTCTCAGTATGAACGTAATATCTTAGGTCCTTGATAGCTACTCAAGATAAGATTTCAGTATATAGAACATTTGATTTAGACCCTTTGATGGGATTATTGTTATTTTATTTATAAGCTTTAGTTTTTTGAGACACTGGTCCTATGTTTGGAACAATTATAGTCTCTGTATCAATCCCCATATAGTGGGAAAAATAGGCCTTTCCTTGAATGTGTTGAAAGCGCCTTTGGATTGTAATCTCA
This sequence comes from Picea engelmannii, assembly GCA_009831015.1. Lineage (NCBI taxonomy): Eukaryota > Viridiplantae > Streptophyta > Pinopsida > Pinales > Pinaceae > Picea > Picea engelmannii. The sequence goes on along the minus strand of ML779179.1, from coordinate 552,715 downwards.
ATTTTGCTAAAATCGAAAGTACATTTTTTTCTTGGAAAAAAAACATTGGAAATGATAGGAAGAAGGGATTTCAAAAACCAATCCAAGAGGATAGGGCCTTTGAGTTATATCTTATATAGACAAATATTTTATGTCTCTAATGTGTATGATCAATGATGTAGGTGATGTAGTCCAATAGCCACTAGTAAGAATATAAATGTTTCCATCATGATGGACCAATAACTAAAATAATGTAAGATTAGAAAAGGACTCAAAGGTGGCTTGAGAATAGGTTGGTTGATTGATATACAATTTCATAGAAACTCTATTGTATGTGCATTGAAATAAGATAATCCTAACAAAATATTATGTGATTCTATTGGAGGAACACCATAGATGGAAATAAATAATATGGTTGTATGGATACTCTTCTACACACGTTTTAAACGTGGGATGTCAGGGGAAAGTTTCATTGGCATGGATAGCCAACAAGGATCATATTGAATAGGATCATTAATAAGATTAATCAAATATAGAAGATTCAATCTAGCCATATATGGGAGGTTTTGGTATTGGTTAGCTCAATCCATGGTTGATATTGGACTAGTGAACGAGGTAGATGCAATAGCACTTGATACATTGGATGGGTTGGCTAAGGATGAACCCAATATGGATAGACTTGAAGGAGGACTAGAAGACAAACTAACACAACATGTTAGAGAAATGGAAAGAGTAGGAACATACCAGATAATGGAGGGAGACCTTGAACTCCTAGAAAAATGAGGGTTCACTATATTTCATGAATATTTAAATTTCTATGATGGTCAAAATGATAGGTCAAAGGATTAGTGCACTGCAAAAACAATATACTTAAGGAAAAATATATCTTAATTGAAACTTCATGCTCATGTGGATAAATACATTTTATAAGTGTGTTTTAACAAAGCACAAATGATACAAGCTTTTGATGTAAAAGTTTTCCTCCTAGAAAAGAAAAAAATGCTACCTCGGGACTCTAATGACCATGTCAGATACTTGTCTTAGGTTGATGGAACGTTGGTATGGACTGTTGGTTGTCATTGATGTCAACACTTGGAGAGTGATATTGTAGATTGATTTCAACCATTAGTGATTGATGTCAACCCTTGAAGAAGTTTGGTAGTGAATTCTGGTAGCACAAACACATGGGTAAGGGACCCGAGTTTGTTTGAGGTATAAAGGCATGAAGATCAGTGAATTTATAGGTAAGACTATTCTATATGGATATTACATGTCATGCCATATCTGATGATATGTGGAACATCACATAACTCCTCATGGCTAGAGAGTTACGACCATGCAAAGTTGGAGAACCCTCGTGAGTTATCTAGAAGCTCCTAGAAGGTCAAAGAAGTCAATTATTCTAGAAGATCCTAGAAGAAGTGTACTAGTCAAATTGATGATAACTAGGAGTTAATCATGGGTATGGTTGTTGCATTAAGAACATAATTAAAATTAAATTAGTTGCAACAAAATGTTGTTAGCAGAGAGAAATTATTTAAATAATAAAGTGGTTGCAACCAGAAGTGGTGAGTTTACTATTTATGGATAAGTCAAAGTGGTTGCAAGATAAATTATTTAAATAATAAAGTTAGTTGCAACTAGATGTGGATAACTTACTATTTATGGATAAGGTAGTTATAAGTGGACAAGTGGTTATAAGTGGGTTAGCCAAAAAAAAAAGGAAGTTGAGTTAAGTTGGTTAGAATGTAACCCCTTGAGGAAGCTACATGAAAGTATAAATAAGAGAGAAAGGCTATCATATTATTACATATTGAATATTATTGAATATCTATTTGGTAAAAGGTTTATTGTAGGTACACATCGATACATCAAGTTACGCAATAGTGAGGAAGTGAAAGAGGATTGACGATGAAAGTTTCGGAGTTGCAGAACTAAAGAAAAAACCCTATTTTCTAAGGCGTACATGGGATAATAGTACAATAGGGTGCATACATACATGGGATAACAATATAATAGCATGCGTACTTATGTGGGATGGAAGTATAATAATATGCGTACATGAGGGTAAAGCCATAAAAAACTTGAGAAGATGAAGATGACAGGTCTCTAGATTATGAAAGCAAGCTCCCAGGAAGGTCTACAGTGATCAAGTACATCATATCTATCCACTCTTTCAAAAGGTATCTCTTATTTCTATGAGTAGTTGGATTTTGTTGTATGCATGAGAAATTTTTATGGGGGTTTGAGGATTTTCCCTAGAGAGATTTTTGGTTTTATGGGACTTACTGTATAAGTCAGATCTATAGAAACACAATGTTGGTATAATCAATATTTATCATTGATACATCTTACAGTGTTGAGACATAGCTAGTATTCCTTGGTACATGGTTGAGGGTTTTTGGTTGTGATGTGTTAGCTTGAGGCAAATCTGTTGTAGTAAATGGTTGGTACATGTGTGAGAGTTATTAGTGTATCTTATGGTACATTGTGAGAGGATGTTTTTAATGGTGTTGATATATGATTGGTACACACTTGAGGATACATAACAATGAGGTTTTGGCACATGTTTTGATGTAATATTTTATGGTATTTGGATCATGTATTGTGTGATGTATTGATAGAGGAATTTTTGTTGGTTACATTGGTATATCTCTTTGGTATATGGTTGAGATGCATGTTGGGATAAATAGTTGATGAGTTGGTACATAAATTAGGTTTATGGTATGGTGATGTTGGTACATATTGATGAGTCACAGTTTGACTTGTTGATGCATGATTGGCACATGTGTGGTATATTGTTAGAGGTACTTTCTAGTAGTATTGGTGACACATGATTGGTACATGTTTAGAGGCACTTGCTAGTAGTATTGTTTGACACATAGTATATGGATGATGTGGCATAGATATATTGGTATATTAGTAAAAACACATATTGGTCTTGGTGATGGTTATGATTTAATGTGATGTGCATAGTTGATGCACTTGTAATGGTACAGATTGTATGAATGATTGATGTACATGGTTGATAGTACAGGTTGATTGGTATAGTTCCATAGGTACAGGTTCCAGGTTGATATTCCAGAGGAAACAAAGGGTCTGAGTTTCAGAAAAGTGAGAATCCTAGCTCTCAGAAGTTCTACGAAGGTTGTAGTATAAAAAAACCACGTATGTACGCAGGCTTCAGTATATATGGGGCGTGTACATATGCACACTGCAGAGAAGATAGGTCATGTACCTGTTGGTTTTTGTTGGTACAGGTTGAGTACAAGTACAGGTTGGTTATAGGACAATGGCACTGATTGGTTACAGGTTCTTGGATCAGATTGGTATAGGTTTATAGTGATATATATGATAGTGACAGTGTGATAGTGGTTTCATCATCTTACTTATATTTTAGAGCAGTAGAATGGGGAAAGGACAGGTGGTTGTATCCCCCTTCTAGTTGTAGCTGAAGAACATAGGGGGTTGTATCCTCCTTCTGGTTGTAGCCATAGAATTGGGGAGTTGTAGTTTCCCTCAGGTTGTAGTCTGAAAATAGGCGGTTGGAGCCTCCTTCCAGTTGTAGTTGGTGAATTGGAAGTTGGTGCTTCCTTAAATGTATTTCTTAAAGACATATAAGAAAAGAATTTTGTGGTTTACTCTCGCATTGGGTTTCCACATGAAATATTGGTATACTATGCATTGTGTGGATGTGTCTATTATTGTTTATTATGAACCGATGAATGTTAATGTTATATGATGCAATAACATATTAATTATGAACTGATGAACATTGTTGAATAAGTTAAAGGAATATATATTGTGGTTAAAAGGATTGATAAGTGGTATAAATTACTCATTA
>ML779179.1:515190-548829 GCA_009831015.1 Picea engelmannii | reverse complement strand
CAGGAAACAATTTAACCACTGGAAGGAGATTATGGATTATTCTTAGAATGGAGTACCATTGTTTAATGGTCAAAATGGTTTAAAGTATGACATATGGAGCGGAAGGACGAAAATAGTTTTGGAGAAACAGGGATCTGGTATTTGGAAATCAATTGTTACAGGATATGATAGTTCATATAAATAAAAAACTACATCCAAGAAGGAATTGAAACAAAATAAAAAAAATTGCAATGGATTTTATTTTGGAAGGACTATATGATTCAATTAAGGACAAAGTGGGTAAATGTTCATCAACAAAAGAAATTTGGGATAAGTTACATAATATCTATTCTTCACCCATCACAAAGTCAGAAAATGTCAAAGAATATGTAGGTACAAGTCAAGAGGAAAGATGTTCATCATGTCATAAAGATTCAGAAGAAGAAGAGTACATAATAAACATAAGTATGTTGTTTTGTTTTAATTGTGAAAAATGTGGACATCTTGAAATTGAATGCCCTGAAGGTAATGAGACATAAAATCCATTTGAAATAGAAGACAATTATGAACCATAACTGATTAGTGTTTTAGATGATCTAAAGAAAGAAAGAGAAGAAAACAAGTCACTCAAGAAAGAATTGATGAAACAAAAGGAAAGTGTTCAAGTTTCCAAAGAAGCTCAGTAGGTCATCAAGAATTTAAGAGCTCAACTAGAAGAGGCTAGAAGAATTGAAGAAACTCTAGAATATCAAAAGCAACAATGTTTAGAAGCCAACATAGTAGCACAAAAGGAAGAAGTAGAAAAGAGAGAAAATATACTGCTATATCATCTCAAGGAAAGAACCGATGACTTAAACCAACTTAAGGAATAGTTTGGTCAAGAAGAGAGAAGACTCAAAGAAGAAATAACTATATTGAAAATAAAACTTGAAGAAGCAAAGAGAACATAAGAATCCATGAAGTCTCAGATAATGAAGAAAGAAGACGAGGTTGAGAATATTGGAGAAGTTGTCACACTAAGAGTCAAAGTCAGCAAGCTCAACAAGAACGTTGAAGAGACAGAAACATCTACATCAGTAGTAGAGAATGAAGAGAATCACTCTAGGTTGGTAGAAAAGAAGAATGAAGAAAAGAGAAAGAGTTATGTAGAAGTACTCAAAGGAAGGAATCATGGTCAACTATAATCTAAGAAAAATAATAAACATACATCTTCAAGAAGACCATCCATGTTCAAGCCACAAAGAAGCTTCAATCATGATCATGATCAATCAAGGAAATTATTCAGAAGGACCACACCACAAATAAGATCATTCACTCCTAGGTATGTAAATTTAATTTATGGTCATTTTTTTATTGTACTAACTTTGGATGTAAGGTTGCAGGTTGCAGGGATTATAAAAGAAATGTTCAAGAAAGAAATTTGTATGTGGCCCTACGTAACATTGAATTTTACAAATGTCATAACTATGGAAACGTAGCTTAATATTGTAGAATCATGATCGATACTTCCATGAAAGAGAACAATGATATCAGATATAAGAAAGTATCGATGAGAAAACAAGAAGAACGGGTGAACAAAGACTAGGTCCCAGAGATCGCAAGATTGACAATAAAACAAGATGAAGACAAATCTACAAAGAAAAAGGAAGATGTCATATACAGAAAGGTTTGGAAAAGAAATGAAATAAAATAAGGACAGGTAAATAAGGAATACGTTCAAGAGATTGTACTTCTAGGTATTGTAGTGAAAGATGAATCCACAGACAGAAAGAAAGAAGTCAGAGTTCAGAATGATGATGAATCTGCCGATGAAGATGATGATGACTCTACATCAGTGAAAGAATTGTTCTAATCCATATGGATTGGATACTCCCAGGTAATATGAATATTATATAGGGGGAGTCTATGCAGTAGCTGAGACAGACCAGAGAACCATCCTTCGAGCAACTTGTAGAGTTTGAGTAGACAGATTCAGAGCAGTCAATTAGCAGAAGTACATTATGATAGATTGATCAGTTGTAGTAGTGAAGACTTAATGATAGTACAGTGACATATGGGTCAGCATTATGGAAAATTGTGTAGCAGAGAATTGGATAGTATGGACAGAGATGGATTCATAAGAACACTTAGAAGGTTTGAACAGATATATGAAATTGGACGAGAACATGGATTCATAGATTGGTTCAGAGAATGGTTCAGAGATAAAGGAACATTATCATAATGGATGATAATTACATAGGAATATTTGAATTATTATTCTTGAATTATTTTTGTATATGTCAGTTGATTACACAAGGAAGCACCAATGGACAACAACTCCAAAAGGCAGCAGGTACAGGAAGACTTATATTTTTCTACACAACATCTTGCAAAGAAATCAAGGGAGAGAAACATAACCAAGAAGATAGCTATAAATATCATTCAGAGAAGTTGTCAGACAGAGAGGTAAGAATAGAGGTATGATTCCAGGGGAAGAGATTCATCAGATGTAGGATAGAGAGTTAAATGCTTGGAGAGAGAGCATAGAGGCATGTTTCCAGGGGGAGTGATTGTCACAAGGGAAGCATGAGTGATATGAATTCATTGTTGCATCAAAGTGATAACCTTTTTCAAAGGGGGATATATTATTAATATGAATGGAGAGAGAGTAATCAGAGGCTTAGAAACACAAAGAAATATCAAAGGAATTCAGACAAGGGGAGCATCCCCAAGGGGAGTTCAGTAAGGGGGAGCAGCCCCAAAGGGACATAAAATTTTCCATTGATGTCAAAGGAGGAGATATAGAAACATTGATGAGGAGTATAAGCATGAATGTTATCAGGACTAAGTTTTTCCATAAATGTTGGTGTTTCCATCAATGCCAAAGGGAGAGATTGTCAAATAGTTGGCTTATGTTGATGGACAGTTGGTCTAGATTGTTGGTTTTCAATGATGTCAACACTTAGAGAGTGATATGGTAGATTGATGTCAACCCTTAGTGATTGATGTCAACCTTTGGATAAATCCAGTAGCACGAAGGGATGGGTAAGGGACTCGAGTTTTTTTGAGGTATAAAGGAATGAATATCGATGAATTTATAGGTAAGACTATTCTATATGGATAGTACATGTCATGCCATTTCTGATGATATGTGGAACATCACATAAGTCCTCACAGTTAGAGATTTATGGCCATGCAAAGTTGGAGAACCATCATGAGTTATCTAGAAGCCCCTAGAAGGTCAAAGAAGTCAATTATTCTAGAAGCTCCTAGAAGAAGTGTACTAGTCAAATTGATGATAACTAGGAGTTAATAATGGGTATGGTTGTTGCATTAAGAAAATAATTAAAAATAAATTAGTTGCAAGAAGAGGTTGTGAGTAAAGAGAAATTATTTAAATAATAAAGTAATCAAAGTGGTTGCAAAGAGAAATTATTTAAATAATAAAGTGGTTGCAACAAGAAGTGGTGAGTTTACTCTTTATGGATAAGTCAAGGTGGTTGCAAGAGAAATTATTTAAATAATAAATTTAATTGCAACTAGATGTGGAGAACTTACTATTTGTGGATAAGGTAGTTATAAGTGGACAACTGGTTAGAACTGTATTAGCCCCCCCCAAAAGGAAGTTGGGTTAAGTTGGTTAGAATGTAACCCCTTATTGACGATTGAATCTGTTATAACCGAAATGAAAACCTCACGAGGAAGTATATCCCCCTTCATTTTTATAGAGGTGGTACTCCTCTTTAGATTTTATTAAGACTTTTTAATATTCAAATATGGGACTTGACAGAAGTCTGTTGTAGTAATCCAAAGCAACATAAATATCACAATAAAATAAAAGGAAAAATGTTTTTGTTTTCTTTTAAAGAAAGGTTCCTGTGAAAGGACCAAGAATCACACACATCACACATTTAAAGCAAATAAGAAAAATTTCCTCACATCCATCATAGTTTAAGATAAATATTTATGATCACATAAAAACAAAAGAAGATGATATGCATGCACAAGATAACTTTAATAGAGTGGATACATGGGTAGCTCAAATAAAGATAATTATAGATCAACCTCAAATACTTTATATTATGAAAATAGGGTTACAAAGCATAGTCGATATTGTTCCCAAAATAGTTTTCTTGAAATTTTCAAAAAATATATAGTATGTTACATATTCCTTAAAATGTAAATGTCCTTGTCTTAAAGACTGGGATTGGGGCTCCCACGGACCATAAAGAAAATAAATACAAGAAATAAGTTTTTAGAAAGAGGATGGTGGGAGGTAGAAGGATCAACAAGACCTGGTAAGAAGAAAAAGGAGTTGTCGGTCTTCGGTTAAACCTTTCTAGTGAAAGAGGTGGAATAACTTGATGAAGGACTCAATAAAGAAACGAAGGATGTGATCAACGTAAACTTACTATGATGGTCGCTTGTGTATTCATTTGATCGTTGATGTCCTTTTATCGTTTTCATCAATGATTACAGGAACCGTCTCAACTACTTCTTGTCCTTCATTTGTCATTTTATTGATAGCCTCCTTGAACTATTCCTCAATGTAACCTTTCATAGGTGCCACGTTGATTTCATGTCGGATTTTAATATTGAACAACTCACCCTCCAAGTCTTGAAGATCAATGGAAATGCCATGTAGTAATTCCTCAATATCCTGATTTTTTATGGAGTAATCCACTAGCCAGTTATCTATGGAATTATCATCATATACAATTATGCCATAGAATTTTTAAATTGGAAATCCTCTAAAAATCTCAACCTGCTCATCGAACTGTTGTTTTTTTAGGGACAACGAGTTGAGGATCAAATTGGTATCTTGGACTTCGTTAGTTCTTCTAGCTAGGTCCACCTCCATGAGCCTTTTGAATAACTCTTCTCTCCTTGTTATGGGTTGGCTGCATGCCTGAACGATGTTGTTCAAGTTATTTATTTTATCTTTCCAGCAGGCATTCGACTGCTTGATCTGACTTGGAGAGGGAAGGTCCTCCTCTCTTCTCTTTAGCTATGAAACGTTGGTAACTTTAATACCAAAGGGTACCACGACATCAAGGTAGAAACCTTATTCATTTTTTAAGTTGACCTATAGATATTCAAGGAAGGCATGCACCCTCAAGCCAAAAGAAACCATGTTCTTTGAAATTTCCCAAGCTTCTGTAATTAGTGCCATTATTTTCTTGCATATACACAATCTAGGGAAATGACAACAATGCGCTATCGTGAAAACCAAATAAGAAGACATAAATAATTTTTATCCTTTTTATACTAAGACAATTGGGAAGAGATTTCAATGGAAATAAACTTCCCCCAATCGAAAATGGCCTGCTCCTTGACAATAAAATATAATATGTAAGGAATCATATGAGAAATGCTAGCAGTATTTTATTGGCCCGTAACTCTTGTGAATAACCAGGAAATTTCCCGAAATGGGTTTTTGAACAAGATGAATTTCAATTTGGTAATATGTTCACGGACGTCCATGGGATTCTGCAAGAATTCAAGTAAGAGATCTAGGTCATTTTCATGTTTTTTCATGAAGTCTCTGCAATATTCACCTTTGAAGGTGACTGTTGGCTCTGGGAGTCTCAACATTTTACGGAACAATTGAGGCAAAAGAGAGATGGGATAATATTCTTGGAGTTGATTCATCTGTTGGTTTGGTATATACTTCTCAGCGCACTAGGAAACCAACTCCTTGCAGTCAAAATCTTCAGGAACGCAACCTGCAAGAGCGATTCCGTACGTCCAAACTACTTCCTTATGAACAGAAGGGGATGAATAATAAGAGTACACTCTATACCGCTGAAATTTCTGGTCCTCTCATCCAAATATGTTCAAAGTATCTTCGCAAAAATGTTGTTGAGTTGTTTTTTCCATAAGTTGATGAGAGCGTTATTTTGATCCAGATAATATTTGAAATGAGCGTTTGAGAGATATAATATAATCTTTTGCAAATCATGCTTTAATGTGGTTTAATGAGAAATCTCCTCGATTTGTTCTCCTATTAATGAAAATATTTACAGGAATTTCATAATGAGTTATTAGCATTAAACCATACTAAATGTGTATTGGGAAAAGCGTGAAGGTGGCAAGGAAGGACGAGAGCAAATAGGATTTGGGATTTTCCTGAGCTCGCGAACCTAGGAACTCGCGAACCCGTGATTGTAGAAGGTCTAAAATTGGCTAAGTGTTGTGATGCGGTCAAACGGACTCAACATAGGAGAAATGAGATACTTGGAAGCTCGGGGAGTCCGATGGTCAAAATGTAGATTGTGGATATTTTGGATGAAAAATGTATATCACGGAACATGGGATATGAGAGTTTGACCCCTCCAACCTGCGACTGCAGAAACGACTGAGTATGGGATAATGTGGCAGTCGGTCGGACTCAATATGTGAGAGTGTGGATTGGAGATGAGAATTCATGAGTCGGCCAACCGAGGAACCCGTGAACCTATCGTTTTGAAAAAACAACTAAGTATAAAAACTAGAAAGGGAGAAAAGAAGGGAAAATTGGGTGAGTATAGAAGAGGGAAAAGAAAGGGAGAAAATATGTTGGGAAAATAGAAAAGGGGAGGGAAATATCATAACGAGAATTGATCTCAACAACAGGCTCCAACTGTGGGATGATAACCCCCTGTGGGTTGTCAAGAGTCATGAATCTCTCGTGACTAGGCACATCCACCCATTGGGCTATGGAGTCATAGTAAGAATATACAAATTGAAAAAAATAAAATTATGTATAATAAGAATGAGAAATTCTTAGCAGAAGAAACCTTTCAAAATTTTCCCATTGGCAGGCAACATTAATCTTTTACCCTTCATTTCTTGGAGCATATAAGAGTTAAAAACCAATATATTCTCAATGACGTATGGTCCTATCTAGAGTGCTTCGAACTTTGTATGCATGGACGTTTTCTCCTTGGCCTTGTTCCAAAGTAGCACCATCTCTCCCTTCTAGAAATTCTTTACAGATGTGCTCTGATCAAAATATATTTTGATGCTCTTCTGCCTCTGAGAAGTTTGATTTAGGGCTTTGCTTTGTTCCTCTTCCATCTTCAGCAACTGATTGATTCTCCTATGGATGGGTGAACTGTCTTCTGTATCTTCGGTATTAATGATAGATATCAATGCATTGAGATTGAGACTAATCAACATTTTTTATTTCTTCCCATAAACCAATAGATATTGATACATGTCATTGTTATCCTTCAGAGTCGTTCTTCTTTCCCATAATGCATCCGTCAGCTTCAGATGCCAATTCCTTTGGTTGTTGTCAATGGTTTTATTCAGTATTTGCAAAATGTTTTTTTTGTGGATTCGGCAAGACCATTACCTTATGGATAATAATTTGATGGTTGACCCATGATGATCCCATATTCTCCACAAAACTCCGTAAACTTTGACCCAATGAAAATCAAAACATTGTATGTGATAAATTTATTAGGAACACCAAATATCGATAGAATATTGTCTTTAAGGAATTTAATCAGCTCTTCATAAAAAACCTTATTTAATGCCACCGCCTCTGGCCATTTTGTGAAATAATTTGTAGCCTTGAGGATGCACATATTCAATTTGCTAGACTTTGGATTAACTGGCTCGACAACATCGAGTCCCCATTGGGATAATGGTTGTTCCACAATAACGGGTTGTAAGGGAATTGCAGATCTCTTCATCTTTTCTGAAAATTGTTGGAAGGACACACATTTTCTTATCATGGAATACGAGTCTTTGAACATTGATGGCCAGTAGAATCCATCCCTTATTATATTGTAGGCGATGGCAGTAGGGGAAAATTTTCCACCGCATATTCCTTCATGGAATTATCTTATCAATTCTAGGGATTGATTTTCATCAACGTATCTCAGTAGTATATTGTCATAATTTCTTTTGAATAGTATGTGAGAAATCAACATGATGCAGGAGCATCACTCAACCTCAGCACATGCCAGTTTATTAGCACGAGTGGTGCGCATTCAAGGAAGGGAGAGGTGTCGCCCTCTCATTTTTCCTTCAAAATCTAAATCGTGATTAAGGAAATTAATGTTGTCAGGATGGTAGATCCAAGTTGTCCCTTCGCACAAGTTGTAGATGAGGTAACCATTAAGTGGTTGACGATAGGAGGGATCTGTATCTGATTCAGATCAGATTTACATCATTATAATATGCCTCATTAGTCAGGCGTTTTGAATGGTGATTGCACACCACTAGATTATCTTGGAGGGAAGTACATCGAGCCCCTCTTGTATAAACTCTGGTATTGTTACCAGTAGAGTAGATAGATGAGATATAGGAGATAGGAGGTAACAGATTTGGATTTGTAGAGAGCCAAGACTCAGTCATAGTTTGGCCTCACATATTGTAATGGACATTCCACCATTAATAGAAAAAGAATATATTTTCCTATTTGTCAATTTCCGTATAATGGATGTTTAGTTGTGAATGTCATTCGTATGAATTTGTATTGTAGATGTATGTTAGAAATCGTGTGCAGGGATAGAATTATCATCTTCTATCTGTGAGTGTGTTGAGTTAGTTCTGGTTCTCAAGGCTAAGTGCAAGGATTGCGTGATGGAGGGTGGAAAAACTGTGAGCCGACGCAGGGAGTGTGTGTCTGAACCCATTCGAGTTAGAAGAGAAGCTGTCAGGAGGGAACACCAGGATAATTCACAAAATCAGAAGGGAATTTCAAGGTTATTTAATACCTTGGGAAGAAAGGTTGTGTGGGAGGAAGCACAATGCAGAGTTGTTGAATACTATGTAATACTCTGCCAGGAGGACATAGAGTAAGTGTGAGCGTGCATGGGAGAAACACATTTTGGAGTGTTGGATGCATTGAGAGAAGTTGAGGGTTGTTGAACACTCTAAGGAAGGAAGGATTTCCAAGAGTGAATCGACCAAGGAAAGGAGATGCCTTAAGACTTCTGGAAGGGCTCAGGGAGAATCCATTAGGAGGATTAAGCGAGCGCAACGAGTGCACCAAGGATAAAGTAAGTTCATCTTACAGTCTCAGGAGGAAGGGCGTTAAGCAGCCAGGAGGGCACTAGAAAGTCTGAAGGAAGGACATAGGAGAACTGAGAACCTCGAAGGTTTCAAGCCGAACAAAATCTCGGAGGAGCTAGCGTAGAAGTCTGCAAGGAGAGAAGAGAAAGGTCGAGAACAATCCAAGTCTCTGGCATAAAAAGTGATAAGTGTCAGTAAGGAGGAATGAATCCTCGAAGTCCTGAAGGATATATAATTTTCCATTGTCGGGAGGATACAGGTGGTAAGAGATCAAGAGATCTTGGAATTGGACCTCCGAGAGGTTTACCAAGAGCAAGCAGAAATCTTCGCGAAGTCGCGAAGAGTGGTTTGAATCCAGACCGTTGGATCTGGAAGGGACATGTGGAATAAATCGACACGATTTGGAGGAGTAGCACTCTAGGATATATCCGAGGGGGATGACGAGAGACTCCCGAAGGCCGGAGTTCGAATAGATCACATCTGTCGATCTGAAATAGTGATGGGGATCATTGATCCTCATGTCATTTGAGTTCATCGATTCAGATTTTGGGAATGTAGGCATTGGTTGTTGTGGAAAGAGCGGAAGCCCAAAGCCTGAAGCACTTTTCATGGTTTATCCTCGGGACACAGCCCAAGGTCACATGATAGAAAGGGCCTAGAATGAAGAGCTAGTGTCTCTGCCAAGTTTCTTCAAAGAGCCAAGAAGAGAGTTGTGGGGTCGAGACGACCTGCACTTTGGAGAAAGAATGGCCTATGATAAAGTGTATTGGGTTCTAGCAGGGAGCCAAAGAGTCAATTCAACTTAGATGTTCAAATTATCCTAGACCAGGAGGTCGCGCATCCCTTAGGAGGGAAGGGAGGGTCTTCACCAGAGTGGTACCAAATCCTGAAATTATTTTCAGGTAAGCGGAGATTAGGAAGCCACATAATTGATTTATGTAGGCATAGGAGATAGTCTAGCTACATCAAGTAGGGTCAGAGCTTAAATTCGTCTGTAGATAGTAGGTGAAGGGAGACAGAGTGCGATACTCTGTGGAAACTTTCGCAAGGTGTGCAGAAGATGGTATACATCCAAGTGGGATGCAGGTGAAGCAAGATGGCCGTTGGAGGTCAAAAGCATGGTCAAGGAAAAGATTGCTTGTAGAAAAGAAAAACAAATATGGACAAGGATCTCAGTGAAATCTGAGCGAAGATGGAGAAGCTAGAATTTAAGATGCAACAGGAAGCAAAGGTACGCTAGAGATACGAGTGTCATTTGAAAAGGACAGTTAAGTGGATTTTTCAGAATTTGTTGGCCAGGGGGAAGAAACAGGTGTTAAAGAGGTGGTTGAGATATGAAAAAAACCTCAATGGAGAGGGAAAGAGATTCAGGAGAGGTCTCGCAGGTTGCGAGGTGAGCAATGTGAAGGGATCAATTGATCTCATAAAATGCTAGGAGGGCAGAAGAGACATCTTGATTTTCCAAGTGGGCAAGGGAGAATATATGATCTCAGCTGAGAGTTCACGTCAGCAAGGAGTGTTGATAGATGGAAAGGAGGGAGAATAAAGGCCTCATCCATATGAGGAGACATGCAGAGATGCAAGCCGTGTGAATGAAGATGATGACAAGTTGAAAAATTCCATCACAGATGAGAAGGATTGGAGGAGCATCCTGATCAATGGGGGAATCCAAATATTCCTGCCAAGCAGCCAAGGAGAGGTTAGCGCAGATGTTGCAGATGCAACAGAAGGACAACAAGATGAAACTGTCAGGGAGAAGGAAGAGTAGATACTAAATTCTTCCCCAACAGAAGAGGAGCACCGAGTTGAGTCACTCACTCAGTGGGAAATGGAGTTGAATAGGCTGGAGAATTGGTTGAGCAGTCCAGAATCAGAAGGTGGCTTCCATGAGATATCCATTCCAGAGGAAACATGCTAGCATGATTTTCAACTGGAGGAAGCTAGAATGGGGCTAGCCAAAGAACTGAAAAGAGTTAGTCTGTCGGAGGAGGTAGTTGAATAGCAGTTCAGTGGCGAGAGTGGGGAATTGGAGTCTATAGTAGAGTGGCCAGTCAACATCACAAGGGATGAAAGCAGCGTGGGATATCAGGATGATCTACCCATAGAGAAGCATGAAGAGTTGTAGCCAAGCATACTACATAAGGGGAACCAGTCGATGAAGTAGTTGGAATAAGTCATAGAGGAGATAAGGAGGTTGATGTTGAGGTTAGCAGAAGAAGTTGTCAGCAAGGGGAAGCTAGACAGAGGAAAACATGCACAAGCATCAAGAGGGATGTAGCAGTAGCAACAGCAAAGCAAAGGAGTGGGAGGACAACTCCAGGAGAAAGTTTTGGATCCAGGAGGATTTTGATAGAGATGGAAAGATCGTGAGAAGGAGCTCAATCATTTTCGTATCCATGGAGTATGATTTAGGAGCATCGCTCCACCTCAGCATGCACTAGTTGATTAGCACAAGTGGTGCGCATTCAAATAAGGGAGAGGATCCACCCTCTCATTTTTCCTTTGAAATATAAATCATGATTAAGGAAATTAATGTTGTAAGGATGGTAGAGCCAAGTTGTGCCTTCGCACAAGATGTAGATGAGGTCTCCATTAAGTGGTTGACGGTAGGAGAGATCTGTATCCGATTTGGATCAGATTTCCATCATTGTAATCTGCCTCATTAGTTAGGTGTTTGAATGGTGATTAGACACCACTAGCTTAGCTTGGAAGGAAGCACATTGATCCCCTCTTGTATAAACTCTGGTATTGTTACTAGTAGAGTATATAGATGAGATATATGATATAGGAGGTAGCAGATTTGAAGTTGTAGAGAGCCGAGACTAAGTCAGATTCCAGTCTCACATATTGTAATGGACATTCCACCATTAATAGAAAAAGAACAAATTTTCCTATTTGTCAATTTCTGTATAATGGATGTTTAGTTGTGAATATCATTTGTATGCACTTGTACTATAGATGTATGTTATAAATCATTTGCAGGGATAGAATTTTCATATTCTATCTGTGAGTGTGTTGAGTTAGTTCTAGTTCTCGAGGCTAAGATCAAGGAGTGCGCGACAGAGGGTGGAAACTCTGTGAGCCGACGCAAGGAGTGTGTGTCTGAACTCATTCGAGTCTGAAGAAAAGATGTCAGGAGGGCACACCAAGATAATTCACAGACTTGGAAGGGAATTTCAAGGTTGTTGAATACATTGGAAAGAAAGGCTATGTGGGAGGAAGCACAACGCAGAGTTGTTGAATACTCTGTAATACTCTGCCAGGAGGACATAGAGTAAGTGAGAGCATGCACAGGAGCAACACATTCTGGAGTGTTGGATGCGTTGAGAGAATCTCGGGATTGTTGAATACTCTGAGGAAGGAAGGATTTGCAAGATTTCATCAACCAAGGAAAGGAGATGCCTTAAGACTTCTAGAAGGGCTCAGGTAGAAGCCGTCTGAAGGATTAAACAAGCGCAAGGAGTCCACCAAGGATACAGTAAGTTCATATTACAAGCTTAGGAGGAAGGGTGTTAAGCATCCAGGAGGGAACTAGAAAGTCCGAAGGAAGGACACAGGAGAATTGAGAACCTCGAAGGTTTCAAGACGAGCAAAATCTTGGAGGAGCTAGTGCATAACTCTCCAAGGAGAACAAAGAAAGGCTGAGAACAATCCAAGTCTCAGGAAGAAAAAGTGAGAAGTGTCATTAAGGAGGAAGGACTCGTCGAAGTCCCAAAGGAGATAGAATTTTCCATCACTGGGAGGAGACAGGTGGCAAGAGATCAATAAATCTAAGAATTGGAGCTCTAGGAGATTTACCAAGAGCAAGAAAAAATCTTTGTGAAGTCACGAAGAGTGGTTTGAATCCAAACCGTTGGATCTGTAAGGGACACGTGGAAGAAATCGACACGATTCAGAGGAGTAGAACTCTAGGATATATCCAAGGGGGATGGAAAGAGACTCCTGAAGGTCGAATTCCGAATAGATCACATCCGTCAATATGAAAGAGGGACGAGGACCGTTGATCCTCGCGCCGTTTGAGTTCGTCAATTCAAATTTCGGGAACATAGGATTTGGATGTCATGGAAAGAGTTGAAGCCTAAATCCTGAAGCACTTTTTGTGGTTTAGCCCTAGGACACAGCCTGAGGTCACATGATAGAAAGGGTCTGGCATAGAGAGCGATTGTCACCACCAATTTTCTTCAAAAGGCCAAGAAGAGAGTTGCAGGGTCGAGAGGACCCGCACATTGGAGAAAGAATGACCTATGATAAAGTGTATTGGGTTCTAGTATGCAGTTGAAGAGTCAATTTGACTCAGATGTTCAAATGATCCTAGACCGGGAGGTCGTGCAACCCTTAGGAGGTAAGGGAGGGTCTGCGCCACAACACATATTGGTTTTCCTTCATCTTTAATGTTCTTCGCTCCTTTGAGTTCATGGTGACATGAAACTTCCTAGACCTTAAGTAAAATATAATATCTACATACCATTCTGAATCAACTAATGGTTCTTCGATTGAGATTGAAATCATCCCATCGACCAAATCTCCATTCGCGATGAGATTGGATAAACCTTGTCCTCTGATTTTCTTTAAAGGTTTAATCTCAATATCATATTCTTGTATCTTTTCCAACCAGTTAGCTCATTTTCCTTCTCTCAACTATTGATTTAGAAGCATTTTCACTGGTGATGAGAGAACATAAACAATAATATGGGAGTTTAATATATACGTATGAAAGTGCGCTACTAGTTTTACAAGAGCCAAGGCTTGCTTCTCCAGCTTTGAATACCTCAACTCATAGCCGTGTAGGGTATTGCTCATAAAACGTATTGGGAGTTCTTCTCCTTTGATATTTTTCTAAGTGAGAATGGATGAAACAACTGTCTCTGTAGAAAATGAGCAGATTATGAAATTTCTTTGGAAGACCAAACTAATGAGGCCAGGAGTAGTTTTTTGATGATTAAAATTGCAACGAGGAGTTCTCCCGCAAAGTATTGCTAAAGCCTATTATTTAAATTATGATAATGATATATAATACTAGTAGGTGGGATCCCCTTGCAGACTGGAGGCTCATATATAGTCTTATCGCACATTTTATGCCATTTTTTTAATGTTCCTTACCAGGTTCTATATGATTGATGATGCACTCTTGTTTTTGTTTGCGAAAAAATGGCAAATGGATAATGCATTTCATGTGTTGGTTCTGATATTCTAAGCTCTAAATTTCATGTTATGAATTGCTTATATTTATGGTCATTACATTTGATATTTTCGACATGATTCATTACCTGTTAGACCTTCACAAGACACATGTTAGTAACAACAAGAAACAAGAGCAATGGAAAGAGACTTATGAAAAAAATCCAAGAAAGGGAACTATATTATGGTATACTATGTGCAAATGAAATGAAAAGGAATTAGTGTTAGTCCTAACTAGAAATCGTTAGTGGATATACGATTTATATTGAGTTATATTGGGTGCATTTGATACATGTTATAGTATGGTTTTGGAAATGGTTAATATGGATTGGGGTGGTACAATTGGCAAGCAATATGTGCAAGTTTCGATGCATGAAATTAATGGCATGGGATTAATGGTATGGTTTTGGTTGGTTGTCATGTCCTATGAAATTGAATGAGATGGAGGATGGAATCGATGTGTCGTAAATGCACGTCACTCCATACTTCTCCCACTGGGTCGTCACCATAGCATGGTTATTGTTCATTTGGTTTTTGTTGTGGTTAAGCTCTGAGATTCAGGCATGGAAGGAACTGCTCGAACAACTCACATTTTTAAAGCCATTGGTTACAGGTATGGTTCTTTTCTCCCATCCATGAACTCGCTCTGTGTATGAAATGAACGTTGGCTCGCTAATGTGTTGGTTTGTGTTTTCTTGAGATTGAAAACTGTGTAAATGCGTGGGTGTTTTCTCTGGAAGGACTGTGTGGTTATTCGTTGCAAATGGAAAAATCGATGGTTGAAGTTGTGATTTCATTGGTTGTTCTATGTGTTGGAAACTGTGATGAATCTCTTTTGTTTTTATGGGTATTTTGTTGGAGGGTTTCTCTCTGTTTAGCCTTACTGGCTGCCTCCTCAAAATTAATGGTAACCATACCCAGTTGTATTCAGTTGTTATGGCATTGTTGTGTATGTTTTGAACTCCTTTTGGTCACTGTGTAC
The DNA here is from genome assembly GCA_009831015.1 of Picea engelmannii. Taxonomy (NCBI): domain Eukaryota; kingdom Viridiplantae; phylum Streptophyta; class Pinopsida; order Pinales; family Pinaceae; genus Picea; species Picea engelmannii. The sequence goes on along the minus strand of ML779179.1, from coordinate 533,702 downwards.
CTCCATATCCATCTTTGTGGGTTTTCCACCTGGTCGTGGGCTTATTTTGTGGTATTGGCATCAACACAGTTGGTTATGGTGTGGCCATTATGCCAAGAGGTATGCTTTAGGGTTGTTGGTAATACCTAGGGTCTACATTTCCACCAGCATTGTTATAAATGGTTCGGCTCATGAGAAAAGAGTGAGGGTTATGACTCTGTGCATTCTTGGTACTGGTTACTGTCCAATGAGAAATCTTTGATCCTATGCATCATTGCCTACCCTACCTAATGTTGAGTTGTCACATTGTTTTACAAGCTAAGAGTTGAAATGAAAAGAAACATAATTCTTTTAACAAGAAGGGTGAAAGGCATGATGGTTCTGAGTATGATTATACACTGTATTAATTGAAATTTTTTAAAGAAATTGGATGTGGGACCGTGAACATTTTTAAACATAGTAACTGCTTAATTTGTGTTGGATTGTTTGTATTGAATACATAACTGTTTCATCGATTACTTAATTGATTTTATGAACATTATTCTCTCTTTTCCCTACCATTATTTCACTTTTCGCACATTACAATCCCCTCGCCTTCCCATATTCACTATACATTCCATGTTCTTAAAATTTAATTATAGTTAAAATAAATTATGTATTATGGCAGTTAAAGGGTCGCATAGGGATGAATTACAATGACATATTATTTTGTTTTATGATACATTTGATTGTTTAATGTTTGTGAGTAGTCATAATGATATTTCCCCCCTCATTTTAACACTTTTCGCTAAATACAATCGCTCACATATCCCAGAACCCTTGTTCACCACCTGCTCATTGACAACTATTAAATGATTTGTATGGATTGGATTGCATGAGTCTGATATGTTGCTAAGCCAAATTTTATTTCATATTTAAAAGCATTGTTATGTATGGTCATTGAAGAAACTATTTGCTAATCAGTAATGCATACAGGAATGAGCTTTTTCAATAGAGGTAGCCATGGTTGGGGTAATCGAGAAAGAGGAAATTAGAACAGGGGCCCTAGAAAGGAAAGGTTCTCTATACACTTTGATGCAGACTCGCAAGAGTTAGGCCAGCTATTTCAAGATGGATTTTTTAATTGGATTGGGAAACGAGTGGTCCAACCTAGGCCTGAAAGGACTCCCTTCCAATCCCCACAAATTCATGGTATCCCAGTTCCCCCTCATGTCTCACTATAACCTGAAGTCCCTGAAAAGGACGGATGGCAAGAGATTGTCCACCCGGAAGTCTCCCAACATCGTGGCTGGCCTAACTTCTCTCTACCTGATCCTCCACCTATTAATCAAATTTTCCATGTTTCCCCTGTTCACTCACCAATACAGTCTTCCCATGCAAGCAAAAGGCTAAAAACCAAGGCCCACCATGCCCCTGACAAAGGAAAATTCGTTGTTGCCCCTTCCTCACCCTAAAATGACTCTTCCAAATCTATGTCCTCTTGCATGCATTTGAGAGATGATTTCTCTCATGTGATCAATGAGATTAGGCCTAAAGGCTCCACACAGCCTAAGGAAAATTCAGAGAGATCAAAAGGTGACAGCAACAATAAGGGAAAGATTTCCTCCCAGAGTGGAAAATATGGATTTTGAGTATTTTTATTTTTATTGATTGTTTAGAACAGTTGACTTCTGAGATTTTGGACAACACACTATTTTTGGATATATGGTACTATATGTTTTGGAAATAATTTCAATTATCACTGATAAAAATTGTCAAAATATGAAAGTGATAATGGGAGTCACGAGGAGGGATCTTTTGTTTGATTAACTAGTTGTGTTATGATTGGTAAAGAACTAAAGGGAGTCACAAGGGGTCTCACCTACTAGTTATTATTTATTAAAAACCCTTATTATGATTTTATTACTTTTCCCCCTTAACGAAAAAGTTGGTTGAGTTTTAGTTAAATTAACTAAAGAAGTAGTTCAACTACTTCAACTAATTATAATTACTTAAAGGAAAAAGGAAAAGGAGGAATGAGAGGAGGATAGAAGGAGAAGCATACTAAGGTTTTTTCTTTGAGTTTTGTTGAGATAGTTCAGTTTTCATTCATTCCTTAATTTATTAGAAGCCTAATTTTGTTTTATGATAGAAGGGTCCTATTATAGACAACAAGATTCAGGGCTGAATTACATCATTCAGACACTTGTTTTTCAGAGGTGTTGATCTATCTTTGATAGTCTATGTAGACCTGTTTGTTTGTGAAATAAATTTCATGACTAACAAAGGCTATTGTGCAGAGTCGAGTGGGAAGAAATCTGTAGCAACATGATCCAGATTTCAAATGTCATTTTTTTACTTTTTGTCAGAAGTCCTTTTGTATGATTCATCGGGGACATCTAAGTTTGACTTTGGTCCAAAAAATTCTCAGGGATTTTTTTAAAGAGGATGATTCTTTTGATGAATTGGAATGAAATAAATGATTGCTTTATGTCTCATCTGTTTTGATTTTTGACTTGGTGTCTTTAATTTTGTCTCTATATTTATTTCAACATATGTTATATTCATAAAATTACATAAATAATGAATTTTCCAGCAAACTTTCATCTATAAAAAAAGTATCCTAAGCACTTGTAATCAATACTAGTGAATTAGGATACAAATTTTGATGGCTATAAACATATGGTGATATTCCTGTCTATCTTTCTTTAGCCAAGCAATATCTGAAAATGATTGAGTAAGATCATTTCATATATTTTCCTCAACATTTATTTGGCGACCATACTAGGGAGATCTTCAATGTCTCTCTGGTTGTTTTTTATGTTTGATTATCATTGAATACATCTGTTTTTCTGATATCGATTCTTTGGTTGTTTTATTTTTTAATGACTGTACCTGTTGCAAGGTAGCCCAATATTGAGCCTGGTCTTCAAGACCAGACCAACATTTCTTTGAATATATTTAACACCATTTTAGACATTGTTAATACTCATGTTGAGCTTTATCATTCATGGGAAGAAATTGAACGATACATTAGTGCCCAAGAACGTCGAGAATCTAGGCGTAGACAGCCTAGAAATCAGCAATAACCTTCTTGTTCCTTCATCTTTGACCTTATTTTCATGTCCTTAGACCTTCGTGTTTCTAGGAGGAGAAGAGGCTTATCACGTGAAATTAATCCTATTTTTGAAATAGGAAGAAGGAACATTGTGTTCTCTACCCAACAAAGTGCTCTAAGTAGAACCTTGTCTGATTCATCCAGTTCATCTTTCTCCCCTCACCTATCATCCATAAGATGGCATCTAGTGGTGGCTCTGGTGGCACTGGAAGTGCTTCCTCCTCTCAGTATTCATCTTCCTCATTGATTATCCAATCTACCACAAACCCCACCAAAGTCATTAAAAAGTATGGTCTTTTTCAATTTGAAATAGACGCTACAACCACACTGTGGCATGTTTCCTCTCCTCTTAACCTAGAACCGACTACTCGTCCACTTCCTAAATTCAAAGAGAATCTCCCTAGTTTTTCGAGAAATAAAAATTTCACTACAAATGAACACCCGGTGCATTTTCTAATGCCTTTCACAACATAGGAGCCAATGACAATGATACTTGCATTCACTTATTTGACAATTCCTTGGAAGGAAAGGCTGTGGCCGATTTCTTTGACCTTCCTCCTAAGATTCTATCTACTTGGGAGGAGTTAGTATATTGGTTCAAATCCACCTATGGGAAATCTAAAATACCAGCTGAGAAGTTATGGGAGTACAATAACATCTCCTCTAAGGATGGTGAGACCATCAAGTCCTTCAAATTGTGTTTCACTAAGTTGTACAAGCAAATCCCTGAACTCATTCGACCTCGGAACCAATCTACTTTCATGAATTATTACAATGCATTACCTTCCTCCTATCGTCATAGGATTGAGGAAAAATCCATTGATAACCTCGGTTTCACTCTGCATACGTGTTTGGAGTATGAAGAACAAATTGAAAGAATAGGTGTTCCTCGACAAGAATTGGTTAAACAGACGTACATGTACACCCTATTACAACTAGTACAAGACATGAATAATCATATGATAGCATATGAGAAAAAGGGAAATGTCTCCCCTCTCACCCCTGGAGCTTCATCCTCTTTTGCACCCCCCTTTAGAAATCCAAATGAAAATAATTTTCAACCTAAAGCTATCATGCCTCGAAGTTAGTGTAAATTTTGCGAGGAACACTACGAGGAAACCAAATGTGAGGTAAAAATGAGTGCCATAGATAAGATTTTTGGTAAAAGACTGGAAAATACCATCGGTGTCCTAGATTTTGCAGAGCCAGAAGATGTCATGATCATAAATACTAGGAACAAATCCTACGCTCCCAAAGACAAATATGATCCCCCAAATAGTTATTCTAGCCCGAGCTCATCCTCACCAGCTGCTACTATTCATGTTCCTAAGGTTCTTGATAGTCAAGGAACTACTTCCCCTCTCCCCTCTTCCAAATAAAATATCCCAAATCAGTTGGAAAACATCAAAGTAGATGCAACCCTCTGGACATGGTTGTCATCCCTGAACAACAGAGGCATCTGAAACAATTCATGGAAGGAAAATCTTCCATTGTAGCCAACCTCTCTGAAGAGGTAAATGAAGAGGATTCATTTGTAAATAAAGTATGTGTACATAAATTTATATACCCTATAAAAAAATCCCCCTTTTTATATTTCTGTAAAAATTATGGATAATATCGCCCATTTTTTCCTCATTGATGGCGGTTCGGGCTCAAGTGTAATGTTGAATATTATTATGGAAGAGCCAGGCTTGTCTTGTACAAATGAAAATGCTAGAAGCATGCTCTCTTATAATATTCTACAACAAATGACCATAGGTGAGATTAAAGATGTGACCTTAGTTTTTTTTGCATACCCCAAAATAAGGACAACCCTTAGTATTCAAGTAATTGATATGCCAATAAGAAATTACTCAATCATGTTAGGAAGATATTGGCAATATTTGACGGGTGGATACCTCTCACTCGACAGGACACACTTATTCATTCCTTGGAATGATAAAAACATCATTGTCCTTAGAGAGGGAAGGATTTCACCTTATATAGAAAGTGTTACACAACCTAATGTGAATTATATCGAAGAGGACCTAGGGGTGTATTCCATATTTGTCTAGGAGGATAACATTTCCTTGGAACTAATCGACTTAGACGATGGTATGTGGCACATGCACTTTGATGGTTCATGCTCTAATGAAGGTAACGGAGTTGGCATTATCTTGATTTATCATGTACGAAAAATCCATAACTTTTCTTATATGTTGGAGTTTTCTTACACAAACAATGTCACTGAATTCGAAGCTTTATTATTAGGCATTGAAAACACCTATAATCTTGGTTGTGGTCACCTTACAGTTTTTGGAGTTTCCAAGCTTGTTGTGAACCTTGTATGTAAGATATACTCTCCTAGCAACAAGTTGATGAAAAAATACACCCAAACTGTTTGGGCACTTATCTTGAACCTAATATCTTTTCTCTTTACTCATGTTAAGAGGGAGGTAAACTCAATGGATGATTGGTTAGTTGTTTTTGCAACCTCTCCAAATCGGAAACTTCTACCACATAGACCTAATTGTACTTTCCAATCTCTATATCGTCCACATATCCCTGAAAATATAGAATCTTGGCAGGTCTTCCCAAGCGATGAGAGAGTCTTTGCTTTCATTCAAAATGAACCTTATAATCCCAAGGAAATTGTATCCGTAGAAGAAAACAAGATTCCTAAGGGCTTGACTCCTCTAGAGAGTTTGTTTTCATCGAGTGATGTAGGCAATAAAGAGATACAAAAATAAGAGGATTTGAAAAGGAAGGTGGGTGAAACCATCTCCTTGAACATTGGGACCCGAGTCTCCAAACAATGTTAAAATAGGTGTACAATGTTCTAATGAAGAGAAAATGAAGTTTGTCAAGTTTTTTAGCAAATTTCAAGATGTTTTTTCTTGGTATTATGAGGATCTTCTTGGTTTTGACACTTCTCTTATACAACATGCCATTCCCATCAAGGAAGGCATAAAACCAATTAGGCAGAAAAAAATACCTATCAACCCTTAACTGGAAGCAACTATTCAAAGGGGATTGGAAGAACTCTTGAAGGTTGGAATCATTTTTCCAATCAAGTATTCTGAATGAGTTTCCAATTTGGCTTCCGTTCAGAAAGAAACCGGACAGATCAGATGTTGTGTTGAATTTCGCGCATTAAATCGGGCCATTATAAAAGGTCACTTTCATCTCCCTAACATAGAAATGATTTTGCAGCAAGTTGCAGGGTCACAGATGATGTCCTTACTTGATGGTTTTTATGATTACAATCAAATCAAGGTAAAAAGGGAAGATAAATACAAAACCACCTTTATTAATCATTGGGGTACCTTGACTTATGAACATATTCCTTCTGGATTATCTGATGCAAGTACCACCTTTAAAAGACCTATGCAAATAACTTTTCACGATTTGATCGGTAAGATTATTCATATATATCTTGATGATCTAATTGTGTATTTTAAAAGGCTATCAATTGTCTCGAAGTTTCAAAAATTATGGTTGGGTCCTTTCAAGATCGCTTTTGTCCTGGGTACTAACTCTTACATTTTAAAATATTTACAGGAGCGATTTTTTTCCTACAACACTAACGATTCTCACTTAAAACACTACGTGGAACCAACTTGAAATTTTTTAACGTTGTTTGGATTTTCTGTATATTAGTAGTCTAGTTATATTTTCATTTTCACCACTGCTTTTCAATTCTTCTTTTATAGTAGTTTAAATCTTGCTTTCCTTTTAATAGCTTCCTGCTACTTTTGCAATTCTGTCATTTTATTTCTGTTGTTTTAGATTTTGCAGTCCCATTTTTGTCATGAATTTTATTGCTTTTCATCTTTTAGTTTAATTTTGGTCAAGAATAAGATGTTGGATCAGTTCTTCCATAGTGACACTCCTGCAAGGTATTGTTAGTCAATAACAATCAGGCTTACATTGTTGTTACGATGTTTTCTCTAAAATCATAATTGAATTTGTTGTCTTATTTCACTGTTGTCTTATAAAGAAATTGGTTATCTCTCTCTTATGCTTTCCATTTCTTCATCCATTGAGAGATAAAAGAAAAATTCCATAAAAAAAATTCTCCTTGAAGTCAAGAGAAAATTCAGGTTGAATGATTATGAATACAAGGATAAGCCCCCTCATACTTAACATTTTCATGAGTTATTCCCAAATTCCCGTTCATTTTTCCATTAAAACCGCTCACTTCCCCCTGTTGCATAATCATCATGGTTATACCTTCTTGATCTGTTGTTCTTAGTCTGTGAAACCATACATTCTGAATTCTTAATATGTTGGAAACAGATTTCCCTATGGAGTCGCCAGTTTGTTGACAATTAAAATCGCAACGAGGAGTTCGCCCGCAAAGTATTGCTAAAGCCTATTATTTAAACTATGATAATGATATATAATACTAGTAGGTGGGACCCACTTGAAGATTGGAGGCTTAGATATAGTCTTCTCACACATTTTATGTTGTTGTTTTGATGTTGATTAGAGGGTTCTATATGATTGATCATGCAGTCTTGGTTTTGTTTGCGACAAAATGGCAGATGGATAATGCATTTCATGTGTTGGTTCTGATATTCTAAGCTCTAAATTTCAGGTTATGAATGGCTTATATTTATTGTCATTACATTTGATATTGTCACCATTATTCATTACCTGTCACACTTGCACAAGACACATGTTAGTAACAACAATAAACAAGAGAAATGGAAAGAGAATTATGAAAAAAATCCAAGAAAGGGAACTATACTATGTTATACTATGTGCAAATGAAATGAAAAGGAATTAGTGTTAGTCCTAAATAGAAATGGTTAGTTTCTATACGATTTATATTGAGTTATATTAGGTGCATTTAATATATGTTATAGTATGGTTTTGGAAATGGTTAATATGGATTAGGGTGGTGCAATTGGCAAGCAATATGTGTAATTTTCGATGCATGAAATTAATGGCATGGGATTAATGGTATGGTTTTGTCTGGCTGGCGTGTACTACGAAATTGAATGAGATGGAGGATGGAAGCGAAGTGCAGTAAATGCATGTCACTCCATACTTCTCCCATTGGGTCGTCAACCTAGCATGGTTATTTTTCATTTGGTTTTTGTTGTGGTTAAGCTCTGAGATTCAGGCATGGAAGGAATTGCTTGACCAGCTCGCATTTTTAAAGCCATTGGTTATAGGTATGGTTATTTTCTCCCATCCATGAATTCGCTTTGTGTATGAAATGAACGTTGGCTCATTAATGTGTTGGTTGGTGTTTTCTTGAGATTGGAAACTATGTAAATGCATGGGTGTTTTCTATGGAAGGACTGTGTGGTTATTCGTCGCTAATGGAAAAATTGATTGTTGAAGTTGTGATTTCATTGGTTGTTCTGTGTGGTGGAAAATTTGATGGCTCTTTATTGTTTTTATGGGTATTTTGTTGGAGGGTTTCTCTCTGTTTAGCCTTACTAGCCTCCTCCGTACAATTAATGGTAACCATACCCAGTTGTATTCGATTGTTATTGTGTTGTTGTGTATGTTTCGAACTCCTTTTGGTCATTGTGTACCCTCCAGAGCCATGTTCGTGGGTTTTCCACCTGGTCGTGGGCTTATTTTGTGGTATTGGCATCAACACAATTGGTTATGGTGTGGCCATTATGACAAGAGGTATGATTTAGGGTTGTTGGTAATACCTGGGGTCTACATTTACATCGACATTGTTATAAAAGGTTTGTCTCTTGAGAAAAGCACGAGGGTTATGACTCTGGGCATTCTTGGTATTGGTTACTTTCCAGTGAGAAATCTCTTCTCCTCTGCATCATTTCCTACGCTATCTAATGTTGAACTATCACATTGTTTTACAAGCTAAGAGTTATAAAAACATGTGGTTCCACCGTGTTTGTTTCAAAGGTTTCCCACCTACTGTCGATATGTTCGACCTCTAGTCTCTCTATGTTTGGTGACCTAGAGAAACCTGGATTATTTATTATGTTAATGGTTACAAAGCCCAATTGTTTATCAACTCAACCAGTCGCACTCTTGCCAGGTATCTTGTTGACTGTCATAAGTTGGTTGAGTGGTATTGATAGTGGATTTGATTATTGTTTTGTCTCTATTTCATCGGGTTTCTGGAGAGTTGTAATTGGAAATGAGAATTGGTATATAGTCGCTGCCTCCTTTTTTTGTGACAGTTGAATCGATAACCTAACTCATTCTTTTTTTTATTAATTTGGTTCATTGGGAGTAACCGGTAATGTACATTCACAAGGATGCATCTTTTCGTTATGCGTTGGTCTGTGTGCTCCTACAACGTGGTATAAATTGAAGTTGGTGGCTAATGTGTGTTTAATTTGTCCCAATCGAGATTATTGCAAGTTGGAAAGTTGATGACTATGTTGGTTTTTTATTGTGTATAGTTTATGGAGATGGTGTGTGTCATGTTGTTTTAATGCACCATCAGAGATGAAGCACGGGGTTTTTTGTAGTATGGTTTCATTGAAAATTTAATTGTTAATATTGTCAAAGGAATGGAATCGGGCATGTTTTAAAAGAGTCTGTTCAACTCAGGAAACACCTATGTCTATGTTTGATTTGGGGATTTACGAATTATGGGCATTAGTTGATTTTCTATAGAAATATATGTTGGACAGTTAATGTAACAATATGACTATGTGTTCCTTTTGATTTTGTTTTAAATTAAAAGGGAAGTAAATGAAAAGAATAAAAAAAAAATTAACAAGAAGGGTAAAAGGCATGATGATTTTGAGTATGATTATACATTGTATTAATTGAAAATTTCTAAGGAAATTGGATGTGGGACAGTGAACATTTTTAAACATAGTAATTGATTAATTAGTGTTGGATCGTTTGTATTGAATACATAATTGTTTCATGGATTACTTAATTGATTTTACGAACAATATTCTCCCTTTTCCCTACCATTATTTAACTTTTCGCACATTACAATCCCCTCGCCTTCCTATATTCACTATACACTCCCTATTCTTAAAATTTAATTATAGTTAAGATAAATTTTGGATTATGGCAGTTAAAGGGTCGCACAGGGATGAATTACAGTGACATATTCTTTTGTTTTATGATATAGTTGGTTGTTTTATGTCTGTGAGCAGTAATCATGATATTTTCCCCCTCATTTTAACATTTTTCTCTAAATACAATCCCTCACATATCCCAGAACCCTTGTTCACCCCTGCTCATTGACTACTATTAAATGATTTGTATGGATTGGATTCCAAGAGTTTGATATGTTGTTGAGCCAAATTTTATTTCATATTTAAAATATTTGTCATGTATGTTCGTTGAAGAAACTATTTTCTAATCAATAATGCATACAGGAATGAGCTTTTTCAGCAAAGGTATCCATGGTTGGGGTAGCCGAGGAAGAGGAAATTGGAACAGGGGCCCTAGAAGGCCAAGGTTCTCTATACACTTTGATGCAAAATCACAAGAGTTAGGCCAGCTATTTCAAGCTATATTTTTTAACTAGATTGGGCAAGGAGTTCTCCAACCTAGGCCTGAAAGGCCTCCCTTCCAATCCCCAAAGGTTCCTGGTATCCCAGTGCCCCCTCACGTCTGTTGGAGTTACTTCACACACACCTAGGATTTCTTTTTCCTAAGGATTTTCCTTTTTTATTAGTCATTATTAGTCATTATCCAGTCTCCTATATTTTAGGGGAGAATATTCCACCTGGAGAATATTCTCTTTCAGTTGACACTTCAGTTTGACTAGTTGAGTTGAGTTGAGATGTTGCATTGGTTTTATCACCATGAAATATTGGGATAATCACCATAACAATTAAAAATTTCCTTGGTATCATCACCAAAATGGAGCATTACCCTTGATTCCCTGAGTTACCTCCTCACTACTCTCTGTTCAGTCAGTTAATTGAAGACTAGTTGACTAGTTAACTCAACTAGGTGGCAGTTCACTCCTGTAATTGCCTGAGCGACTAGACTAGCTGGAAGTTAACTCCCGTAACTGTTGGTGTGTGTCCAGATCATTGTAGACTACCAATATGGCACATTTTTTCTCCTCCAGTGCACACTCATTGAGTTATACAAATTATATCATGTGTAAATTATTCATTATTCACAACGGTTAATGAGAATTCTGCAATTCTTTCTCCCCTTCTTCTTCTTTCTCCAATTCTCTCTGCAAATGTTTGTATTATTGTTTAGCTAGATATATTATATGAAGTTTCAACACATTTACATGGTATCAGAGCCGACAGACTGCTAAGAAAAAGCTACACCAAAAAAATTTGCAGGTACAAAAGATTGAAGACAACAGAAAGATGGATTTCCAAAAAGAATTCATTCTTACACCTTACAACTATTTTGCATGGAAGGATAAAATATCCATACATCTCCAAACCAAAGGGTTGTACATGTTAATCTTCAATACATATACAGAACCGACATCATCCATAGAAAAATCCAAGTACTTAAATCGCATGGATGAGGCACTCGGAACAATTTGCAGTCTTATTTCTCCTGATCTCCTTTTTCACATATCTTCCTGTAAGACTCTCAATGAAGTTTGGACCACATTTTAAGGGATGTTTGGAAAATAGGATGAGAAGAGGGGACACATACTGGAGGTGGATCTTCTCACATTAGATCCAAAAATCTTCGACAATATCCAAGATTTCTTTACAAAATTCAAGGATTTACTGTCGCAACTCAAAGCTTGCGGGGTTGATAAATCGAAGGAGGAGAAACAAATGGTTCTCACCATTCTCTCCAAGATTGGTCCTAAATTCTCTGTATTCGTATCCACATTCCATACTGTCAAATTCTCCTCTAGAGCCACCTGGAAGATTCCTTCTCTTGAGGAATTTATCGAATCCCTGACACAAGAGCAAACCAAGCTCATCAACATGGGCACAATCAAAGGCCCAAGGGTGCATGAACTCACTGTGCATTATGGAAGCCAAAAATTTCAGAAATCTAAATTTAAATATAAATCAAAATCTCATGCACATCTGAAGAAGGAAGGATACACAAAACCCTTCACCGATGCCTCCGGATCCAAAGGGGAAAAGGGAAGAAAAGGGGAGAAATGCACGTACTGTCACAAAGGATTCCATTAGGAATACACATGCATGAAAAAACAAATAGATCTGATGTCTCAAATACTTTAGCAAAACAACCTTGGATATCGCATCCCCGAGGGTGCCAAGAAGAAGAATCCAAAAGATCTGAATTCCAAGAAAGACAATTCTAGCCATGCCTTGATTGCCATCAACTCCTCTCCCAATGCTTGGATCATAGATTCAGGAGCATAACATCACATGGATTCCTTAAAAGAGTATATTATTCTTTGGATGCATGCAAATGTCCTCCTATTTTGATGGGGGACAACTCTTATGTCGAAGTCATAGGCAAAAGAAGGATTGAGCTCACCAACAGAAGCTTCAAGAATGTGTTGCACGTTCCCAAGATTTTTGACAACCTTCTCTTTCTGTATCATATGATGAATTCCAACACCGGAAATAAAGTCATATTCACACCAAATTCCGTGGACATCTACGACATGCAAACCAAATCCAAGGTTTCTACTTGTGAGGTAAATCATCAGTCTAGATTGTATACAGTTTCTAAGTTCATTGAACCTGACTCTACTTTATTACTTACTGATGTTGATGAAAGTAGTAGGATATGGCATGAAAGGTTTGGACATTTGAATTTTAGATACATGAAACAAATTAGCAAGGAAATATTGGTTGATGCTCTACCAGACATCCATTTCTCCAAGGGAGTGTGTGATGGATGTGTTCTCGAAAAACGCCCTCAAGAGAAATTCGACAAAGGAAAGTCTCAACGAGATTTCACACCTTTGGATCTGATCCACAGTGACCTTATGGGTCCTTTTCCACATCCATCCATCAAAAAAGCGAGGTTTATTCTCATTTTTGTTGATGATTTCTCACATTTTACATGGATCTACTTTCTTAAGAAAAAATATGAGGTTTTTCAACACCTCAAAGACTTCAAAGCCCTGGTTGAGACACAGTCCAGAAAGAATATCAAAGTCCTCTGAAATAATAATGGGGGAGAGTATGTAAATCATTAGATCCATTATATTTTCCATGAGGAAGGGATCCAGTTGCAGCACATAGTTCCCTATACTCCGCAACAAAATGGAGTTTTTAAGCGGAAAAGCAGATCTCTAAAGGAGATGGCATATTTCATGTTGCATGCAAAGTCACTACCACAGAGACTATGGGATGAAGCACTTAATTGTGCAACATACATCTAAAATAGATCTCCCCATAGATATGTCAAGGATAAGACCCCCTATGAGGCTTGGAGCGGCCTCAAACCGGAAGTGACCCACTTTCACATTTTCGGTTCATGTGCATGGGCCCAGATTCCCTCTGAAAAGAGGAAGGCACTTGATCCACAAACCACTGAGTGAATTTTTGTTGGATACCCTGACAGTGTGAAGGGATATAGGATTATTGATCTTTCCTCAGAACGGCTCATCATTGAGAGAAGTGTCCAATACGAGGAAATTTTATCGCATGCAGACACCTTCATTCTTCCACCTGTTCAAGATGATGAGCATGCACATGCTAACTCTAATTCAGATGAGAGTTTTGATTCAGAGCACTCAAATGATTCAGATTTAGATTTAGTACAGTTAGATGCAGAGTCAGAGCATCCAGATGCAGTTGCAAAGCCAAAGAAGAGGCCTAAGTGGGCATAAACTACTCTTTAGGATGCAGGGGATCTCATTAGTGATCCAACTGATACTAGGACTACTCGATCTAATTTTGAGGAGCCTCATGCTGCACTTACTTCTAGTGAACCATTGTCCTCCAGGCATATTTTCTTGGTTCAGTCTTCAGATCCACAGTCTTATGGCAAGGCTGGTAGAAATCCCTTTTGGGAATTCGCCATGTAGGATGAGTACAACTCCCTCCTCGAGAACTAGACTTGGGATCTGGTTCCCCTTCCTTCTAGGAGGAAACTTGTCAGATGCATATGGGTCTACAGGACCAAGAGCGCAGTGGATGGAAAGATTAGCAAACAAAAGGCCAAGCTTGTTTCCAAAGGCTTTCAGTAGATTCATGGTATTGACTATGATGAGACCTTCACTCTAGTAGAGAAGATGGATTCCATACGATTGGCACTTACCATTGCAACAGCCAAGGGATGGGAAGTCCATCAGATGGATGTGAAGAATTCATTTCTTCACAGTGATCTCTCTGAGGATATCTACATGGAGCAACCCTATGGATTTATGTAGGATTCATCTTTTGTCTATCGACTTAAAAAGTCCCTTTATGGCCTCAAGCAGTCTCTGAGGGCATGGTATGCCAATATGGACTCCTACCTACTGTCACATAACTTTGTACATTGTAAATCAGACCCAAATTTCTACATGCTCAAGATGACTGATTCACTTCTACTCTTAGTTCTGTACGTTGATGATTTGTTGATCACAGGTTGCTCGACTTCAGTGATTGCTGCAGCCAAGAGGATTCTACATGATAGTTTTTTTATCAAGGACATGGATCCGCTACACTTTTTCCTTGGACTTGAGATTAGTCAAGATGCATCAGGCATCAAACTATCTCTGGCCAATTATGCATGATATCTCCTTGAGAGATTTCACATGACAGACTGCAATTCTGCTCTGACTCCTTTCCTATCAGGAGTCAAACTTGAGGATGGTGGGGAGACTCCATTGGTTGAAAATGCATTGTACAAACTTCTAGTGGGGAGCTTGTTGTATCTCACACACTCCAAAACATACCTCTCCTATGCAGTTGGTGCAGTTTCCAGGTTCATGCAAGAGCTGCATGAGCTACATTGGAAGGTTGCAAAGCATATCCTTCGATATGTACAGGGCACCATCACCTTTGGGATTCATTATGAAGCAGAATCTACATTAGATCTCATTGGGTTTATTGATTCTGACTAGGCTGGTGATAGAATTGATTGCAAGTCCACATATGGTTACTCACTTATTCTTGGTTCTGGGCCTATCCGTTGGTCGAGCAAGAAGCAAGCTTCCATTTCTCTATCTTCAGTCAAGGCAAAGTAAAGAGGGGTAGTTAACATAACCATTCAGGCTATGTGGCTACAAAATTTTCTCACTGAGTTGGGCATTTAGTTTCATCGACCGATTGTCATCTAGTGTGACAACCAGATCACTCTGAAGTTCTGCAGAGATGCAATTCAGAGGAAGTGGATGAAGCAAATAGAGATCCACATGCACTACATCTAGTACTTAGTTGTAAAGATCCCAAGACAAATTCTTTCTTGGAATCACTAACTACTACTAATTTATTGAGTTATTAAGTGCATACAAGATTCATCAACACATGGAGATCACAATATATTCAAGATGTAGAAGCACAAGCAAAGATCTGACCTTTTTATTATGAGCAATGTAAGATCAATACAATAGATGGCCAATCTGGCATAAACCTCAGATGGCCATACAAGCAATAGATATGAGCTGCTACAAAATGCTCCCGACAATACAAAATAAGCCTCCAAAGGTTGGATATACAATGAAGACTAAATCAAGAAAATCTGAGCCATACTAATGCTCAACCTCTAAGCTGGAAAGTGCCACATCCTACTAGAATGTTGAAGCCCTGAATAATTCTGCCCTGCTACCAAAAGTGTCCAATCATCCTGAGAAATATGCCAAATGATAGATCGGGCAACTGTAAGGAAAAACTAGATGTCCAAATTCCCAAATCCACTCTCAAACCCTGTAGATCTGAATTCTCCACTGAATGGTGTGCCCCACTGGATGACTGAAACCCTAGCTGGTTTGGCCCTAATGAAGGAGGCCTCCAAATGCTCTGAAACTCTCCAATAATATAGATTGGGCTATGAGAATCCTATGGGAGAAGTTTCGGGCTCAGATCTCAAGCAGATCTCCCTAGATCTGAGTTTTACTTAATCACAGGACGTCCCCTATGGCTCCACGACGTCCCAATCTACAGACAAATGTAGAATGATGATAACCCTCCAGAAAATCCCTCAAGATGATGGTCTTGCCCCTGCAAACAAAACCCAACTGTCGGAATGGCCCTAGGCACTCAGGAAAAGCTAGATCGAACCTCCCTCGATAAGCTGGCCCTGAGACTAGAATGGTGTGGAGGAGTCGTTCATCCCCGAGACCAAGCTGTGGAACAAGGTGAGTGGATATTTCACCACTGAGTTGCTCACAATGGTTTGTACAACAAAACCCCCAAAATGAATGCTCAAGAGCAATAGCAAATGCTAATCCAAAACCAGAATGCATAATAGGTGCACCCTAGCCTCTTACTTATACTTTTCCTTCTAATTCTCTGTTGAGTTAGGTTAACTCCCAGGGTTAATATTCTATTCTTTTGTTGAGTTATCTTTTACTCCTTTATCCTTTTCCTTTCTTAAGTCAACTTAAAAAGATAAATTTTAACTTCTTGACTTTTCCCCCCTCATTGTGAGACTATGACCTAGTGGGGGTGCCCAGGCCACTGAGTCTCCTCATCACCTCTCTAAGAGGTGGGGGACATTACAGTCTCCCCTGCTTGAAATTACTTTTCCTCAATCAATTCCAAACCTGCTTCTCTAACCACGTGCTCCTGCTCCCAAGTGGCATCCTCAATGGGTAAATCCTTCCACTTGATCAGATACTCCTTGATGCTTCAGTTTTGAAGCCTCTTCTCTCTGACTTCTAACACCTCCTCTGGAATCAAAACAAGTTGTCCCTCCTCATCCATGGGAGGAAATGCCTCAATAGGCCTGACGTGTTGACCGAGGTATTTTTTAAGGCACGAGACATGGAAGACGTTGTGAATTTTTCTACCCTATGGAAGCTCCAACTCATAAGCTACTGCCCCTATCCTCTTGTTGACTCTGTAAGGTCCAAAGAAACGTAGCTGCAGTTTCTCCGCTCCACTTCTCTTAATGGAGGCCTGCCTATATGGTTGCAACCTCAAATAGACTAAATCGCCAACCTCAAAGGTATGATCAATTCTGTGCTTGTCTGCTTGGACCTTTTGTTGGTTTAGTGCCCTCTGTAAATGATCCTTCAATTCCCTGAGAATGTCTTGGCTCTGTTGTATCCAATCCTGTACCATCGGATCCCTGATGTCACCAAATGAAATCTCCACAAATGATAAAGGATCATAGCTATATAAATCTCTGAAGGGTGACATGCCAATGGACATATGTTGGGTGGTGTTGTAGCAATATTCTCCCAAATGTAATCATCTGACCCATGCTTTTTGTTGTCCTGCTACGTAGTTTCTGAGGTAACCTTCCACCCATTCATTGACTATCTCAGTCTGACCATCCGTCTGAGGGTGATAGCTAGTACTAGGAGTCAATGTCGTACCCACTAATCTGAACAAATCCTGCCAAAACGTACTCATGAATCTGTTGTCCCTGTCACTGATGATGGTTTTAGGTAGGCCGTGTAGTCTAAACACCTCTCTGAAAAATAATTCAGCCACCTGTGTTGCACTGAATTTTGTGGCTATGGGAAAAAAGTGTGCAAACTTCGTCAACCTGTCTACCACCACGAAAATGCAATCTTTCCCCTGTGCTCTGGGCAACCCGGTGATGAAATCCATGGATATACTTTCCAACTTGTGCTCTGGAATAGGTAGGGGCTTCAATAGTCCTGCAGGTTGTGTGTGCTCATCCTTGTTTTCTTGGCATGTAGTGCATTCTTTGACATGCTTCATCACATCTTCCTTGAGGCCTTTCCATGCAAACCTCTCTCTCACATGCTTGTACGTCTTATTGATGCCCTGATGCCCTGCTACTGGTGAGTTATGACATGCATGCAGGATCTTAGCTTTGAGAGTTGATCCAGGAACTAAAAATATACGGCCTTTGTAATAGATGAGGTCATTTATGACCCTGAAGTTGTCATCATGTATTTTCCCATCCAACAGTTGACAAGTGAACTGATCCTTTGCATATTCCACTATCAAGTGTTCTTTCCAGTCGACTGACATACCGGACATGGAAAAAATGGATGGCCTTCTGGATAATGCATCGGCCACTGCGTTGTTCTTCCCTTTGACGAATTCAATGTCAAAGTTGTAGGCTTGTATTTTGCTTACCCATTTTTGCTTTCTTTCATTCAAATCCTTCTGCTCCAATAGATATTTAAGACTGTTATGGTCTGATTTGACCACAAACCTTGCACCTACCAAATATTGCATGAATTTGGCTAGTGCATGCATGATAGCCAACATTTCTTTGTCGTAAATGTTGTAAAGTAGCTCAGGACCCCTGAGTTTTCGGCTTTCATAGGCAAGGGGGTGCCTATTCTGCATCAACAAGGCCCCTATACCTTCCCCCGAGGCATCACACTCCAAAGTGAAGGGTATGTCGAAATCAGGAAGAGCTAGAACTGGGCAGGTGCTCATGACCTCTTTCATTTTCTCCATCGTGACTTGGGCCCCATCATTCCATTTGAAGGACC
>ML779179.1:476192-511677 GCA_009831015.1 Picea engelmannii | reverse complement strand
GTCATAATTAGTCATTATCCAGTCTCCTATATTTTAGGGGAGAATATTCCACCTGGAGAATATTCTCTTTCAATTGACACTTCAGTTTGACTAGTTGAGTTGAGTTTAGATGTTGCATTGGTTTTATCACCATGCAACATTGGTATCATCACCATAATAATTTGACCTTGCCTTGGTATCATCACCAAAATGGTGCATTACCCTTGATTCCATGACTTAACTCCTCACTACTCTCTATTCAGTCAGTTAACTGAAGAGTAGTTAACTAGTTAACTCAACTAGGTGGCGGTTCACTCCCGTAACTTCCTAAGAGACTAGACTAGGTGGCAGTTCACTCCTGTAACTGTTAGTGTGTGTCCAGATCACTCTAGACCACCACTATGGCACATTGGTTCTCCTCTAGTGCACACTCATTGAGTTATATAGAGTATATCATGTGTAAATTATTCATTATTCAAAACGGTTAATGAAAATTCTTCCATTCTTTCTCTCCTTCTTCTTCTTCTTTCTCCAATTCTCTCTGCAAATGTGTGTATTATTGTTTATCTATATATATTCTATGCAGGTTCAACAAATTTAAAATGTCTCACTACAACCTGAAGTCCCTAAAAATGACGGATGAAAAGAGATTGTCCACTCGACAATCTCCCAACATCGTGGCTGGCCTAACTTGTCTCTACCTGCTCCTCCACTTGTTAACAAAATTTTCCAAGATGCCCCTGTCCACTCACCAATATGGTCTTCCCATGCAAGCAAAAGGCTAAAAACCGAGGCCCACCATGCCCCAGATAAAGGAAAATTCATTGCTACTCCTTCCTCACCCTCAAATGACTCTTCAAAATCTGTGTCCTCCCCCATGAATTTGAGAGATGATTTCTCTCATGTGATCAATGAGATTAGGCCTAACGGCTCCACACAGCCTAAGGAAAATTCAGAGAGATCAAAAGGTGACAGCAACAACAAGGAAAAGATTGCCTCCCAGAGTGGAAAATATGGATTTTAAGTATTTTTATTTTTATTGATTGTTGAGAACAATTGACTTCAGAGATTTTAGACAACACACTTATTTTGGATATATGGTACTATATTTTTTAGAAATAATTTCAATTATCATTGATAAAAATTGGTCAAAATATGAAAGTGATAATGGGAGTCACAAGGAGGGATGTTTTTTTTTATTAAATAGTTGTGTTATTATTATTAAATAACTAAAGGGAGTCACAAGGGGTCCCACCTACTAGTTATTATTTATTAAAAACCCTTATTATGATTTTATTACTTTTCCCCCCTTAACTAAAAAGTTGGTTGAGTTTTAGTTAACTTAACTAAAGAAGTAGTTCAAATACTTCAACTAATTCTAATTTCTTAAAGGAAAAAGGAAAATGAGGAATAAGAGGAGAATAGAAGGAGAAGCGTACTAAGGTTTTCTCTTTGATTTTTGTTGAGATAGTTTAGTTTTCATTCATTCCTTAATTCATTGGAATCCTAATTCTCTTTTATGATAGCAGGGTCCTATTGTAGACAGCAAGATTTAGGGCTAAATTACATCATTCAGACACTTGTTTTTTGGAGGTGTTGATCTATCTTTGATAGTCTGTGTAGACTTGTCTATTTGTGAAATAAATTTCATGACTAACAAAGGCTATTGTGCAGAGTCGAGTGGGCAACAATCTATGGCAAATTGATCCAGCTTTCAAAGTTCAGTTTTTTACTTTTTGTCAGAAGTCCTTTTGTATGATTCATCGGGAACATCTAATTTTGACTTTGGTCCAAAACTTCCTCAGGGAATTTTGTAAAGAGAATGATTCTTTTGACGAATTGGAATGAAATAAACGATTACTTTATGTCTCATCTGTTTTGATTTTTGACTTGGTGTATTTACTTATGTCTCTATATTTATTTCAACATCTGTTATATTCAGAAAATTACATAAATAATGAATTTTCCAACAAACTTTCATCTATAAAAAAATCAGTGTAAGCACTTGTAATCAATACTAGTGAATTAGGATACAAATTTTGATGGCTATAAACATAGGGTGATATTCTTGACTATCTTGCTTTAGCCAAGCAAGATCTGAAAATGCTTGAGTAAGATAATTTCATATATTTTTCTCAACACAATGGTGATTTCTTCTTTGATATTGTTGAACACCTCCTGAGTATCCATTGTCCATTCAAACCTCTACTCCTTTTTCAGCAACAAATTGATCAGATTTACGATGCTTGCGTAGTCACGAACAAATTTTCGCAGAAAATTGATTTTGACGAAGAAGAATTGGACACCCTTTTTGGATGTCTGGGGGTTGAGCTCATTTATTTATTTAACTCTTTTTGGATCTATGTAAATCCCTTCCTTTCATACAATATGGCCCAATAGTTTCCTTGAGTCACCATGAACATGCATTTCTTTGGATTTAGAGATACACCATACAGTCTACATCTTTCAAAAACCTTTCTTAAATGATGGATTTGCTCATCCCTTTTCTTTGAATGCACTGTCAAGTCATATTGATAGTCTGCCATAAAATTTCCTATGAACCCGCTGAATGCATGATCCATGGCCCTTTGGAATGTGGCTCCATGATTCTTCAAACCAAAGGGTATTCTAGCATATGCATATGTCTCCCACAGTGTGATAAATGTTGTCTATTCCCTATTTTCCTTGGCCACCAAGACTTGGTTATATCCATAAAAACCATCAAACATGGACATGCAGGCTGATCCGGTAACTTATTGTAGAAGAAACTCCATATTAGGTAAAGGAAAATTATCCTTTATGGTTTCTTTGTTAAGGTCTCTGAAGTCAACACACATCCGGATTTCCTAGATTGTTTTTCTTACAATCACTAGATTTGAAAGCCAGTCTGAATGTCTGATGGGATAAATTATCCCCTCCTTCTCCAATTTCTCTAATTCAATATTTACCAGATGTTTCATCTTGGGATTCAACATCCTTATTTTTTGTTTCACTAGCTTTACCTCTTCCCTCAAAGGAATGATATGTTGGAATAAAGTTTTATTGTAAGATTTCAAATCATCATAATTCCAAGCGAACACATAAATATATTCTTTGAATAATGAAACATATTGATCAATTTCCTCAGTGGTACAATCAAATCCCAAGTTGACATATTTTGGGGAACTTTCAGTTCCTATATTGACTTTTCTTGCTTCTTGCACTTTTTGAACTGAAATTTCTTCAAGGAGATTCTTAGCATGAACATATTTCGTAAACAAAGATTCAACTTGTATGCAATATTTGGGGACAACGGACGACTGATCGTCTTCATCATCATCGTCATTTAAAAACATTTCCATTTGTTCATCGTTCTCAAATACTTGCAAGTACTCCATGTTATTGGGCACGGACGATCGGAAAGCCCTTTCTACCTGGAAAGACATTTTGCTTTGGACATCATCTAGGTTTGAAAATGAGGTCGCCAAGGTTAGTGAATCTTCCTTGTGATTCATGTCCCTTGAAATGAAAGAAATGTTGAAGGAATTAAAAGATTCCATCAATTTATTAACTCTTTTGAAATACAACTTAAGTATTTCCTTTTTTATTTTATACCTCTAGGTAACCTGATTGATGACCAGCTATGAGTCGCCAGTTACAATGAGATGTTCTATTTTCATTTCCTATGCAAGGATCATCCCCTTAATCAAAGTTTCATATTCTGCCTCATTATTTGTGCATGAAAACTCCATTCTTACAGCATGTGGATGCATAATCTTACTTGGACTCAAAAGAACAATTCCAACTCAATTCACATATTTTGAACAGGCTCCATCGAATGACATCCTCCAATATCCTTCAAACAAACACTCTTGATTCTCAGCGTCTTTAAATTTCTCTAGGATTTTGTTATGCTCCATGTCTAGGATAGCATAGTTTCCAATCTCGACATCTATGTAATCCTCCATCAATTAATTGTCCTTCTTCTTGAAAGAGAAGGGTTTTCTAGGTTCACAGGGTACTTTAATCATCACTCCCTCTTTTCTTGGTATCATCATAAAACTTCCATCATTCATTATATATCCATCGATCATGGATGTCCAATCTCTTCCCAACACAACTACATATGCTAGGGGAAGGTATACCAAAATAATATTGAAAATTGCAATGATATGGGGGTCTGTTGTGATCCAAGCATGAATTTCCTTGATTTTTCCATAAGATGGAAAATTTCTAGAATCAATTGCATATATGATTTCACCGGTTTCATAGTACTTAGTGCAACTCATGCCCAATGCCTCCATGACCGCAAGTGGCATTATATTACTTTTCATGCTAGTGTCAGCTAAACAATTATGTAGTGAAACATCATGCTTTTCAATTGAAATGTATAAGGGCGTAATTTTACCTCTTAGCTTGGCAGTTTACGAGCTCTAGATTTGTTTTGTATTAGTAACGATAGCTTCATCTCTTTCATATGGATCATCCAACAACTTCAAAAAATTTTGACTTTGTTGAGGAATATTCACCACTTTCATAAAGGGAAAAGTTATTCTTAATTTACTTATCCTCCACGAAATTATATGTCATTTGAGTGGAGTCTGAAGCCAGGTGTTTCCTTTTAGTTCCATTTCCATTTGTCACTTTCTCATTTGACACTTTTTTATTTTTATTTTTTTTCCTTTATTTTTGTTTTTCCTTATCAGAGTCGCCTTTATTTTTTGGTCTATTTACAAACCCTCTTGTCTGGGCACCATTTTCTTGCGAGTTGGGATCATTTTCTCCCTGTCCAAATATATACATGGACGTATCACATCCATCCATATGCATAGTTTCATATCTTTCATCAGGTGAGTAGTAATTTTCTTGCTCAATTAATTGCTCAACATAGACATCATCTAGAACAGTTTCATTTGGAGTAGGGTTGTCTGGGAACTCTTGGTCTGTATGGGTTATCCGTGTTCTCAAACCTCACTCTATTTTCTAGGGGAGGGTTCCTCTTTTTATCTAGTATTGGAATTCTTGGATTTGGCATCTAATTATCTCCCCTTCTTAGTTTATTTATCTGGTTCTTCATTTGTTTGATGGTTCTATTCATCTATGCAATTTCGATTGTTTTCTTAGTTTCATGTGCTGCTACAGGGTCAACCTTTATGTCAGGTATGGTTCCCTTGAAAAATCCTCCTCCCGGCATTTGATTCTGAGCCAGTCGAGGATTAAATTCTTCATTCTTTATTGAATTGGAATCTCCTTGATTATCAATATTTAATCCTCCCGACTACTTTTGTACTCTAACCAGTATAATATTGGGGTCAACACCCATTTCAATCATGATTTCTTCCATTTCAGTGGCTTTAGTCATTTCCTCCTCCAAAGTATCCATTTGGGATGTTCTGATAACATATTTTACATTTGGGGTCATTGCATTCTTATAACAACCGAGAATGACAAGTTCATTTGGTATTTTATCTTCTGGAATCTTACTCAAGGTTTTATTGAACCTGAGATTAAAATCTTGTATCCTTTCATTCTTCCTCAACCCAATCTGGGTGAAATCAGTGAGAAGGGTATGGTAAGCAATTGGAGGGGAAAACATATTCAAGAACATAACTTTGAGGTCATTAAATGAGAAAATGAATCTATTCGGCAATGTTGTATACCATTCATACGCTCTTTGATCCAGGGGATCAAAATATGCTCAAAAATAAAAGTGCTCAAAATCGCTCGAAAACAGACTCGTGCGTAGATATTGTCATCACGATCCCAACGTAACTTGAATGGGCTCAAATGGACATTGTATGCGAGAGATGTTGTGTTCTATTCACTTTTCCAAATAGGCAAAAAAAATGTTGATTGTACAAACCATACAGTATGACTGTGCAATCCATACAATCTGACTATGCAGATCATACTGTTGACGTGGCATGGGACCGTGCAGGACACGTGGTAGGTGATGAGTTGTCAAGTGATGATGTGGTAGAGGCTGACATGGCAGATGAGTTGACAGTGGTTGAGTTGGACCTATCCGGTGATGACACGTGTCATTTAGGTGGTGAATGGGAAAGTTCCACTTGGCCCAACTAAGGGCCTCCATGTGGCACCTCGTCATTGGTTTATGGTGTAAAATTTTGTTGGAGTCTGCAGGGGTTGAACCCACAACCTCCAAGTATGGAAACGTCTTGGCAAGGGTCGGGCTACCAGCCCACCAATGGGATTTTCTTAACCATATAGTGCTAAAATTGTATTTGAAATTGCATTACACTTCATGTGGGTGGACAAAGGGCCGGGGCTTATCCCTAACCCTGGTCACTACACTAAACCCATATTCCATATGGCCAATAAAGCGGGCATGAGGTTCCAACTGTTAAGCCCTGGTGACATATTACTCCACCATACGACCATACGCGCGGAGGTTCCAACGACTAGGCCGAAGGGCGTGTGATTGAAGGTCGACGCTAGGCCACATGGGCCATGCGACCGACACCTCCATCGGAAAAGGTGTCAATCCCCCTAATTGTGTGACAATATGCCACCAATTGTGGAATGGGTACGCGTGTTGTTTGTTTTTCATGGGAAACACTCGGGAGATGGGTTAGTCACACACAAGTGCGTTTTGGCGAGCAGAGACAACAAGCTATTGGGGAAAAACATTCAAACTTGTATGTTTCTCAGTTTTTGGCCAAACCAGGTGCAGGAAGAGCCCAACTAGGGGTTTTTGGACATTCTAGAGCCATTTGAGCCATCTATTTTGCATTTTGAGCATTGTAAAGCATTGTTTTTGACACTTTGGGCATTAATGAAAATGATTCATTGGAAGTTGGACCAGGATATGTAGCCCAAGAGAGGGGTGAAATCCTTTATCATTTTGTTGTGTTAATGTACTTACTTTTGATGGTTGTTATGTTTTTTTATGCTTCTCATGTTTAAGTAAAAAAATCATTAATTTTTATGTGTTTGTAAATTGATCATATTGCCCAAGCACATACAAATTACACTTGCAATTTTTAAAGAGACACAAGCCTTCTCATTTTCATATCTCTCTTCCTGATAAGGTTTGCAGAAACAACCTTACCATGACATCATCATACTCAACACGGTGAAAATCGCAAACATCAATAAATAAGTGCAGATGCCTCTTTGCATCGATTGCTCTGTCTCTAGAAAATTTGGTTACGGTGCCCTTAGGGAGAACAGGAAGATCATGTTGCTCACCTATAAGATTTAGAGGGGAATCTCTTACCCTCCTTCAATTTTCAAATCCTTGGTTTCCTTGATTTCTTGTAGCATCTCTTCCACCTCCTTGTCTCTCCTCATGATGCTCGTCTCGGGGTTGTTTGTCTCTTGCTTCCATGTCTAGAGAGATTCCAGAAATAGGCTTTTCACTTCTAATAATAAAGAGTTGCTTGCTTTTACTTCAGGTAATGGGTCCCTTGTATTCATCCAAATTCAATTATGAACTTCTTCTTGTGCTTCTCTAGCTAGCCTTTGATTTCTTGATATATTAGTAAAAGCACATCTTGGTCTTGGTGATGGTTATGAGGTATTGTTATGTGCATAGTTGATGCACTTGTAATGGCACAAGTTGTGTGAGTGATTGATGTGCATGGTTGATAGTACAGGTTTATTGGTATATGTTGATAGGTACAGGTTGGGACAGGTTGTAGGTTGATTTTCTAGAGGTAGCAAAGCATCTAAGTTTTAGAAAAGTGATAATCATAGCTCTTAGAAGGTGTACACAGATTTCAATATAGAAATTCTACGTACATACACGAGTTGCAGTATATATAGGGCACACACATACACGTGTTGCAGAGAATACAGGTCACGTACCTGTTGGGTTTCGTTGGTACATGTTGAGAACAATTACAGGTTGGTTACCGGATAGTGGCACATGTTGGTTACAGGTTGTTGGCTCTTATTGGTACCGGTTTACAACGGTATATCTCACAGTGACAGTGTGATAGTGGTTTCATCATATTAATTATATTTCAAGGCAGTAGGATGGGGCAAGGATAGGTGGTTGTAGCCACCTTCTGGTTGTATCTAGAGAACATAGGGGGTTGTAGCCTCCTTCTGGTTGTAGCCATAGAATTGGGGAGTTGTATCTTCCCTCAGGTTGTAGTCTTAAAATAGGGGGTCAGAGCCTCCTTCCAGTTGTAGTTGGAGAATCGTAAGTTGGTTCTTCCTTGAATATAATTCTTAAAGACATATAAAAAAATCATTCTGTGGTTTTATCTCACATTGGGTTTCCACATAAAATATCGATGTACTGTGCATTGTGTGGATTTGTCTATTATTGTTTATTATGTACTAATGGATGTTAATGTTATAGGATGCAATAACATATTAATGATGAACTGATGAACATTGTTGAACAAGTTAAATTAATATACATTGTGTTTAAAAGGATTGATAATTGGTATAAATTTCTCATTACTAATTCAGCCCCCCTCTCAGTAATCCAACACAACATTCGCTCAAATTGTTTATAGTAATAAAGGCATTTAAATCACTCTCAATGATTGATAATCGAGTATAATAAATGAGCGATTAAATGTATGATAGAGACAACTAAACATTGAGCACTAGGGGAAAATCCAAGTGGCCAAAAACTATTTGTCTTATGTGCTTCCTCAATCCCATGAAAGCCACCTTGTAGGAACCTATGGCTAGCCACTAAAATACATGTGCATAGATGTGTACAAGGTATTTCTAGATTCCAAGGGTTAATGGTAAACAATGAAGCTTGAAAGAGCTAGTGAATCCATCAAACTCCAGGTCCCAACCTAAGAATTAACAATAAGAAAAGAGTGGTTCCCTTGCCAAACATGTTGTGACCACATAAATTGAAAAGGATTTTAAATAAAAATATATGAAAACAACTATGTATCAATGTAAATAATTGTGGAAAATTATTTGGATACTTGTCCCCACAATATTAACCTAACTACAATATTATTTTGGCGTTTAAGTGAGGAATTTAGTTGATTACAAGTTAATTTGTTGATTTTAAAAGGGTAATATTTGTGTCATGAAACAAGAATATATAAACAAGGTGCACACAAGTAATGTGACAACACTTGAAATGAAATGCTAAAAATGAAAAATATATTGTTGAAAAATAAAATCTCAAAGAAATTTCTAGAAAGGAAGAGAAATGCACTTTGAAAAATACCTAAAAAAGGGAAATATTTTTTAATCAAACCTTTTCCGTAATTTTTTTTATAAATTTATATGTAACAAACATGAATTCAATTTTGAGTTAATGGTGAAAATGAACAAAGCTAAGCAACGAAAAGGAACCCAAAAAATGGTGAGTACTATAAATGAAGCTATTTCTTTCCCTACCTTCAATATCCTTTTAAAAACTCAGCAAAAAAACATTAGGCAATAACAACTTTTTGGAAATGTCTAAATGTGCCTATAAAAATTCAAATGAAAACCACAAAGATTAGAAATGTAGAAATGTATATGGTTTCAAAGAAAATAACATGAAAACAAAAGAATATGATCCATGTGAACAAGAGAACTTTAACAGAGTGGATACATGTGAAGCTCAAATAAATATAATGATAGATCAACTTCAAATAATTTATATTCTGAAAACAGGGTTACAAAGCACAGTTGTGATTGTTCCCAAAGTAGTTCTCTTGATCTTTTCAAAAAATATATAGTCTGTTACATATTCTTGAAAATGTAAATGTGTTTGTCTTAAAGACTGGTATTAGGGCTCCCGCTGACCATAAATCAAATAAATACAAGAAATAAGTTTTTAGAAAGAGGATGGTGGGCAGTAGAAGGATCAACAAGACCTAGTAAGAAGAAAAATGAGTTATCATTCTTCGGTTAAACCTTTCTAGTGAAAGAGGTAGAATAACTGGATGAAGGACTTCATAAAGAAAAGAAGGTTGTGATCAGTGTAAACTTACTATGATGGTCACTCATGTCTTGATTTTATCGTCGATGTCCTTTTATCGTTTTCATCAACAGTTCCAGGAACCGTCTCAACTGCTTCTTGTCCTTCATTTTTTAGTTTATCGATATCCTTCTTAAACCATTCCTCGATGTAACCTTTCATAGTTGCCACGTTGATTTCATGCTGGATTTTAATATTGAACATCTCACCCTCCAAGTCCTGGAGATCAATGGAAATTCCATGTAGTACTTTGTCAATATCCTGATTTTTTAAGGAGTAATCCACTAGAGAGTTATCTATGTCGTTCTCATAATATACAATTATGCCATAGAAGTTTTCAATTGGAAATCCTTTAAAAATCTCAACCTTCTCATTGAACTATTGTTTTGTTAGGAACAATAAGTTGAGGATCAACTTGGGATCTTGGACTTCTCTAGTGCTTCCGACTAGGTCCACCTCCGTGATCCTTTTGAATAGATATTATCTCTTTGTTATGGCTTGGTTGCACGCTTGAAAGATGTTGTTCAAGTTATTTATTTTCTCTTTCCAGCAGGCATTCAACTTCTTGATCCGACTTGGAGAGGGAAGGTCGTCCTCTCTTCTCTTTAGCTCTGACATGTTGGTAACTTTAATACCAAAGGGTACCACGACATCAATGTAGAAACCTTATTATTTTTTTAGGTTGGCCTGTAGATATTCAAGGAAGGCATGTGCCCTCAAGCCAAAAGAAACCATGCTCTTTGAAATTTCCCAAGCTTCTGTAATTAATGCCATTCTTTTCTTGCATATAGACAATCTAGGGAAATGATAGCAATGCACTATCATGAAAACCAAATAAGAATAATTAAACACTTTCTCATCCTTTTTATACTGAGACAATTGGGAAGATATTTCAATGGAAATCAACTTCCCCCAATCGAAAATGGCATGCTCCTTGACAGTAAAATATAAGATGTAAAGAATCATACAGGAAATACTAACAGTATTTTCTTGGCCTGTAACTCTGGTGAATAACCAAGAAATTTCCCAAAATGGGTTTTTGAAAAAGCTAATCTACAATATAGTAATATCTTCAGGGATGGCCACATGATTCTCCAAGAATTCAGGTAATATATCCAGGTCGTTGTCGTGTTTTTTAAAGAATTCTCTACAATCTTCACCTTTGAATGTGAGTGTTGGCTCTGGGAGTCTCAACATTTTATGGAACACTTGAGGTGAAAGAGATATGGGAGAATGGTCTTGGAGTTGAATCATCCACTGGTTTGGTATATACTTCTTAGCACACTAGGAAACTAGCTCCTTGCGACTTCAGGAACACAACCTGCACGAGCAATTTCAGACGTCAAAATTACTTCCTTCTGAACAGAAGGGGATGAATAATAAGAGTACGCTCTAGACCATTGAAAGTTCTGTTCGTCTCGTCCAAAAATGTTCAAAGTATCTCTATAGAACTGTTGTCGAGATGTTGTTGCCATAAGTTGATGAGAGCGTTCTTTTGATCTAGATAATATTTGAAATGAGCGCTTAAGAGATATAATATAATCTTCCACTAATCATGTTATAATGTGGTTTAATGAGAAATCTCCTCAAGCCCTTCTCCTATTAATGACAATATTTATGAGACCTGCATAATGAATTATTAGAATTAAACCATACTAAATGTGTATTGGGAAAAGTGCGAAGGTTGCGGGGACGGACGGGAGCAAATAGGATTTGGGATTTTCATGAGCACGCCAACCCAGGAACCCATGAACCTGTGACTGGAGAAGGTCAAAAATTGGCTAAGTGTTGTGATGTGTTCGGACGAACTCAACATAGGAGAAATGGCATACTTGGAATCTTAGGGAGTCCAATGGTCAAAATGTATATCGCGGATATTTTGGATGAAAAATGTATATCACGGAACATGGGATATGAGAGTTTGACCCTGCCAACCTGGGAACCCGCGACTACAGAAACGGATAAGTATGGGATAATGTGGAGGTCAGTTGAACTCAATATGTGAGAGTGTGGATTGGGGATGAGGATTCGTGAGTCCACCAACCTAAGAACCTGCAAACTCGTTGTTTTGAAAAAACAATTAAGTATAAAAACTAGAAAGGGAGAAAAGAAGGGAAAAAAGGAAAAGGGAAACTTGGGTGAGTATAGAAGAGGGAAAAGAAAGGGAGAAAAGGAGTTGGGAAAATAGAAAAGGGGAGGGAAATCTTGGAAGCAGGAATTGATATCAACACCTCTTGAGGAAGCTACATGAAAGTATAAATAAGAGAGAACGGATATCCTATTAGCACCTATTGAATATTATTGAATATTTATTTGGTAAAAGGTTTATTGTAGGTACACCTTGATACATCAAGTTACACAATAGTGAGGAAGTGAAAGAAGATTGACGAAGAAAGTTTTGGAGTTGTAGAACTATTGAAAAAACCCTATTTTATGAGGTGTACATGGGCTAAAAATACAATAGGGTGCATACATACATATTCTAATAGTATAATAGAGTATGTACATACGCAGGATGGTAGTATAATAGGGTGCATACATGAGGGTAAAGCCATAAAAAACTTGATAAGATCAAGATGCCAAGTATCTATATTTTGAATCATCCCTTCTTCTCGGCTTCCCCCTCCCCTTTCTGAGTATTCGACTGCTCTAGCAGAGATTGGGACAGAGTGTTGCGTTCAGGCATGTCGCCCCCAGGGGGTTCGGAGACATTGGACCCTCCCCTGCCCCCTCCTCCGGAAGTGACTGCGTTCAAAGAAATGATCGATTTGAATTCTAAGCGACAACCTTCAGCCAGCCAGCAGAAGTTTGTCAAGAGGATGGATACCATTCCATCGGTATCCCTCCCCGAAGAAGAAACCTGCAAAGCAGCTCTAAACCTTGCTGAGAAAGGACTTATAGGCCAGTTCACGGGCCTCTGGCCCTCGCCTAAGTCGGTAGAGGAGTGGAATAAAAGGAACTAGACTCCGTTAATCAAAGAAGGAATCAAGAGCTACTTTATAGGCAAAAGTTTCCTTGTCTTCATTTTTGAAAGTGCAGAGGACAGAAGCCTAATCTTCAGAAACGGACCTTATTTCATGGGCCCCCAAGGACTATATCTCAACAAATGGTCGCCAGACTTCGACCAGGCACAGGATGTCCCAACTGTTGTCCCGGTGTGGGTGCGGCTTCCCCATCTTCCCCTCCACTGTTGGAATCAGAAGTCACTCCAGATCATCGGCAACAGATTAGGAAAATACATAGATCAAGCTGCAAGAAAAGATCAATACTCATGCGCACGCATCTGTGTCGAAGTTGATCTGGAAGAAGGTCTATCGGAAGCCATTAAACTAACAGTCACAGGATGGACGCACGTACAAGAGTTGGACTATGAACAAATCCCATTCAAATGTAGGCACTACCATGGCTACGGGCATTTCGCCAAACACTGCAAGAAAAAGGTTGAAGAACAGCCAGACAATCAGAATGGAGAGCAATGGACCTTAATACAAAAAATCAACAATAAAAAAAAAAGCAAAGGAAAAAGAACTCTGAAAGAGGCACCAAGCAACTCCAATCCCAACCAAGAAAAGAACTCAATCAATAAAGAAATAAGACAGAGAAAGCCAACCACAACAGCCACGGAAAACTTGGACCAAAGTCATCCTCCTAACTCTAACAAAGAAGAGGAGGAAATGGATCACCTAGAAGTCCCCCAAGGAAGCCCTTCCAACCCCACTTACGCGGATGTTACAAGGAAAAAACCAGCTGAAAGCTCCGATTCCTCGGAGGAGGAAAATTATGAGCAGCCCACAAGAAAAGTTGGCAGGAAATCCCACAGAGAAGCAAGGGAAGAAGAGGCTGAAAGGCTCAAAACCCAAGGAATTCAGCCCACAATTGAGATGTCTATTGGGAGAAACTCCAGAAACAGGCCCCCCAAGGGAGGCTCTCACCCCACCCCTGGTAAATAATGCGCCTCGTCTCTTGGAATTGCAGAGGTCTGGGAAACCCCATGAAAACAGAAGCGGTTAAGGATTTGCTCAAAATAGAACCCTCAAACATTCTCATGATCCAAGAGACTAAGATAGAGGGGAAAGCCCTTCTAGACATCAGCAAGAAGAAATGGAAGAAAAGCGCAGGAAGTGCAGTCAGCTCAAGAGGCTCATCCGGAGGGCTTGCAACTCTATGGACAGAAGAGCTCTTTCAGCTGACTAAATCCCATGAAACTCAGCATTGGATCTTCACGGAGCTAACGCATTGTCCAAGTAAGATGATCATATCCCTCTTTAATCTTTATGTACCTGTACTTTATTCTGAAAAGAGAGATTGTTGGAACACTCTTAAAGAATTCCTAGAGCAGCATTCCCCTAGTAATATCATTCTTACTGGGGATTTAAATATTGTCTTAAAACCCAAAGAAAAAAGGGGAGGAATCAATAGCAGAGACACCATGCTCCCCATGGTTGAAGACCTCATTCAGCAATGGAATCTCCTTGATTTCAGTCCAATCAAAGGAATCTACACATGGTCCAATAATAGAGTGGGAGAGGAACATATTTCAGCCCGGCTGGACAGATTTCTTGTCCAAGACACTCTGATGATGAACAAGAAAATAATCGCCACCAAAATTCTTCTGAAACTGACCTCAGACCACAAACCAGTTCAGCTCATTCTGGATGATGAAGAAGATCTTGGTCCAATCCCCTTCTGTTTCAGCCCTCTTTGGACTGAAAGGGATGGATTCATGGACACAGTGAAAGCAGCTTGGGTCAACTCAATCACAGGGTCCTCTAGCTATGTGTGGGAACAAAATCTCAAAGCCACAAAGCAAGCTCTGAAGAGTTGGATAAAGAAACCAACTCCAAACCCAACCAGTGAAAGAATAGAAATTGTTCAGTCTTTAGAGGCGCTGCAAGTCGAAATGGAAACCAGAGATATCACTCCAACGCTGCTAGACAATGAAGTAAAAACACAATGTTCTTCTTTTAGATCTTTCTGAATTGAGGAAGAGTACTGGAGAATCAAGTCCCGAATTTTGTGGCTGAAGGTAGGTGACCGTAACACCTCCTTCTTCCATCGCCAATATCGAGCAAGACTCTCTAGAAACCACATCTCTAAAATTACAACAGCAGAGGGGCAGATCTGCAAAGGGTTCAGCCAGATAAAAGAGGCAGCGGAAAGACACTACAAACATCTTTACACCACAGACACTCAAACCAATGAGGAAGACACTGCTGATCTCCTCTATAACATCCCTCTCCTGATTAGCCCGGAAGACAATGACATTCTCACTAAGCCCATTACTGAAGAAGAAATCATAAAAATCATCTGGTCCATGGAATCGGACAAGGCCCCTAGGCCTGATGGATTCTCAATCCATTTCTACAAAATTTGCTGGGACATCATCAAAGCTAACCTTCTAAAGATGATAAAAGGATTTATGGAAAAATCCAAAGTAGGAGGAGGAATTAATTCCACCTACCTCGCCCTCATACCTAAAGAAACCAATCCTGAAACCTTCGCCAGATTTAGGCCTATTTCTCTTTGTAATGCCTCCTACAAAATTTTGGCAAAGCTCCTAGCTAATAGGATCAAGCCATTGCTCAACAGGCTGATATCAAGCAATCAAGGAGGATTCGTTGAAGGCAGGCACATTCTGGATAATGTCATCCAAGTCCAAGAGATAATTCACTCAAGCAAGCAGCGAAACAAAAAAGGCATGCTGATAAAACTCGACATGGCCAATGCCTTTGATCGAGTTAATCGAGACTTCCTTTCCAAAGTCCTTCTCTCCTTTGGCTTCTCCCCCCATTTTTTCAATCTCATCTCAGCTTGTACTGACAACCCCTGGATTGCCCCTCTCGTAAATGGCCGCCCTACTCCTTTTTTCCAAGCCCAGAGAGACCTCAAGCAAGGATGCCCGCTCTCTCGCTTCTTGTATATCCTGATGGCGGATTCCCTCAGTAGAAAGTTATCAGCTGAAATAGCCACAGGCTCCCTTCCAGGCCTAAAACCTTCCACTTCCTCTCCAGCCCAGAACCACTCATTGTTTGCTAATGACTCCCTTCTCCTGGGAGGCGCTTCTGTAAGAATAGGCAAGGAATTTGACTCAGTCCTAAAACGCTATTGCAGGGTCACTGGTGCCTCCATCAATGAAAGAAAAAGTGCAATTTACGGTTGGAACATTGGCCAGCAAGAGCTAACAGGAATCTCCAACACCCTTGGGTTCACCGGTCATGCCCAATGGGAAAAGATTAATTACCTAGGCCTTCCCATCATCAACTGTTGCAATAAGAGGTCTCTATGGACAGAAATCATTAGCAAAATAAAAGCAAAAATCTTTGTATGGGGAGGCTACTGGCTCACAAAGGGAGGTAAGGTCATTCTGATCAAGGCGGTCTTATCTGCGCTTCCAATTTACCAAGCAGCCTTTCTCCTCGCCCCAAAAAGTGTGACGGATCAAATCTCCAAGCTGCTCCGCGACTTTCTTTGGCAGGGGGGGGAAGGGAATCAACACAAATTTCACTTGGTTAAATGGGAAATGGTCAAACGCTCAATCTCTGAGGGAGGCTTGCAAATTCGGGATCCAGCACTAGTCAACCTGGCGTTGGGAGGCAAAATCGTGTGGAATCTCTTCAAAAACCCCAAGCATCCAGTCAGGGAAATTCTGAAGTCGAAGTATGCTCATAATGCCCCGTCTAGATATCTACAAGAATGTCAAACAAGCCACAGCATGCAGGTATGGCGTCTATGCAATAAAAGCCTTAATTTCTTCAAGGGTAAGGCGTACAGGATCCCAGGCAACAGAAATCACATTAAGTTGTGGCAAGATCGCGTAATGGATCGTGATCCCCTCGAAGACAATGAAGAAATCGCAGACTTGAAAAACTGGCTGGAACGTGCAGGGATACACAACGTTTATGATTTATCCAAGTGGGACAGTCATGATGATTGGAAAGGGTGGGATTTTTTTGGAGTTCCAGACCGCTTAAACCATCAAAAACGCATCCTAGAAGAGCTGTTGGAAGAAGCGGCCCCAGTGAACAGAAAAATGAAAGATAGCTGAGGGTGGGGGAAAATTGGAACTTATACAATAGCAGAAGCCTACAACGCTCTCCAGCCAATCAGGAACAACAGCAAACCCCCGAAATTTTGGAGGAAAGTCTAGGATCCGCTAGCATTACCCAAGGTAAATTTCTTCTTTTGGACTCTGGTCCACAACAAGTTGTTAACGGGAGACAATTTGGAAAAAAAAATCATAGTTGGGCTGCATAGATGTGAGTTGTGCAGAAGCAGCCCAGAAACAACTAAGCACCTCTTCATGGATTGCATTTTTGCCAAAGAAGTTTGGAGTCTCATTCTTCACGAGTTAAAAACCACAGTACCTCAATATAACTCTGTAGCAGACTTTTTTGATGCTTGGAATCAATGCTACCCCAAAAAAATCCCCAGCAAATCATTTTGGAGGAAAGTCTGGAATGCCATCCCCAAATATGTTTGCTGGCAGCTCTGGCTGACCCGGAATGACCTGATATTCAATGAAAAGAAGCAAGCCCCTTTTTCGGCAGTGGCAAAGGCCAAAGCCTTCCTCCTAGAAGCAGTTCAACATCAGCATTGCTCTGATTATGCTTTGATGCTCCCTGAAGAAGAGAGATGGTTGGGCCCCCTTTCTCCTCACCCTCGAAAGAAGTTATCAACCCCTCAAGCAGCGAACCCGGTTTGGCGAAAAAGAGACTCCGAAGCTTCCATCCAAGAATGGTGGAGAAATCAAAAAATAACCACGATCTTCTTCGACGGAGCCTCCAAAGGAAATCCTGGGACAGCAGGAGCAGGAGGAGTCATCTATTCCTCGGATGGCTCGAGAAAGGACAGTTTATGTTGGGGCATCGGGCAGAAAACCAACAATCAAGCAGAGATCCAAGGCCTGCTCAAAGCCTGCCAAATAGCCAGAGATAGAGGATACAAAGAATTCCAAGCACTTGGAGACTCATAGATTCTAATAAAAAATTTAAACTCAGAAAAAATGTTCACCAATGCAAGCCTCAACAAATCGATGAATAGACTAAAGAGAATTATGCTCGACTTCGACTCCTACAAATTCCTCCACATCCTCAGAAACTCAAACAGCAAAGCAGATCTATTGGCGAACAAAGGTTGCACTCTTGGAAAAGGGCAGCTTCTCCTAAATGACGAAAGTTCATTCCATCCCTACAACTCATGAGTAATCTGCATTTTGTAATAGGATAAGAAACAGAAATAGAAGATTTGTAATGATGGCTGCCACGGCGCAAGCCTAACCCTTTTCTTAATAAATAAAACATATATGTTTCAGTTAAAAAAAAAGTATCTAGATTTTGAAAGCAAGCTCCTAGGAAGGTCTAAAGTAATCAGGTACATCATATCTATCAAGTGGTTCAAAAGGTATGTCTTATTTCTATGAGTAGTTGGAGTTTTTTTGTATACATGAGAAATATATATTGAGTTTGAGGATTTTCCATAGAGAGATTATTGGTTGCATGGGACTTAATGTATAAGTCAGATCTACAGAAACACAATGATGGTATAATCAATATTTACCATTGATACATCTTCGAGTGTTGAGACATAGATAGTATTCCTTGGTACATGGTTGAGGGTTTTTGGTTGTGATGTGTCAGTGAAGTTGTTGGTTAGTTTGAGCCAAATCTGTTGTAGTACATGGTTGGTACATGTGTGAGTGTTATTGGTGTATCTTATGGACATTGTGAGAGGATTTTGTTAGTGGTCTTGATATATGATTTGTACACACTTGAGGCTA
This sequence comes from Picea engelmannii, assembly GCA_009831015.1. Classification (NCBI taxonomy): domain Eukaryota; kingdom Viridiplantae; phylum Streptophyta; class Pinopsida; order Pinales; family Pinaceae; genus Picea; species Picea engelmannii. Next base: position 493,027 of record ML779179.1, on the reverse strand, counting down.
CATAAGAGTGATGTTTTGGCACATGTTTTGATGTAAGATGTTATGGTATTTGGATCATGTATTGTGTGATGTATTGATAGAGGACAATTTTTTGTTGGTTACATTGGTATATCTCTTTGGTATATGGTTGAGATACATGTTGGGATATATAGTTTATGTGTTGGCACACACATTAGGTTTATGGTATGGTGATGTTGGTACATCTTGATGAGTCATAGTTTGACTTGTTGATGCATGATTGACACATGTGTGGTGTATTTTTAGAGGTACTTTCTAGTAGTATTTGTGACACATGATTGGTACATGTTTGGTACATGTTTAGAGGCACTTGCTAGTAGTATTGTTTGACACATGGTATATGGATGATGTGGCATATATATCTTTATATATTAATAAAATCACATCTTGCTCTTGGTGATGGTTATGAAGTATTGTGATGTGCATAGTTGATGCAGTTGTAATGGTACAGGTTGTGTGAGTGATTGATGTACATGCTTGATAGTACAGGTTGATTGGTATATGTTGATAGGTATAGGTTGGGACAGGTTGTAGGTTGATTTTCTAGAGGTAGCAAAGCATCTGAGTTTTAGAAAAGTGATAATCCTAGCCCTCATAAGGTGTACGCAGGTTTCAGTATAGAAAGTATGCATACATACACAGGCTGCAGTATATATAGGGAACACACATACACATGTTGCAGAGAATATAGGTCACGTACTTATTGGGTTTTGTTGGTACATGTTGAGAACAAGTACAATTTGGTTACTAGATAGTGGCACATGTTGGTTTCAGGTTGGTTGCTCAGATTGGTACTGGTTTACAATGGTATATCTCACAGTGACAGTGTGATAGTAGTTTCATCATATTAATTATATTTCAGGGTGGCAGGATGGGGCAAGGAAAGGGTGTTGTAGCCACCTTCCAGTTGTATCTAGAGAACATAGGGGGTTGTAGCCTCCTTTTGGTTGTATCCATAGAATTGGGGATTTGTAGCTTCCCTTAGGTTGTATCCTGAAAATAGGGGGTCGGAGCCTCCTTCCAGTTGTAGCTAGAGAATCGGAAGTTGGTGCTTCCTTGAATGTAATTATTGAAGACATATAAAAAAATCATTCTGTGGTTTTCTCTCGCATTGCGTTTCCACATAAAAGACCGATGTATTGTGCATTGTGTGGATTTTTCTATTATTATTTATTATGTACTGATGGATGTTAATGTTATAGGATGCAATAACATATTAATGATGAAATGATGAACATTGTTGAATAAGTTAAAGTAATATACATTTTGGTTAAAAGGATTGATAAGTGGTATAAATTTCTCATTACTAATTCAGCCCCCCTCTCAGTAATCCAACACACCATTCGCTCAAAGTGTTTATAGTAATAAAGGCATTTCAATCACTCAATGAATGATGATCGATTATACTAAAGGAGCGATTAAATGTATGATAGAGACAACTAAAATGAGGGGCACCAGGGGAAACTCCAAGTGGCCAACAAATATTTGTCTTATGTGCTTCCTCAATCCCATGAAATCCACCTTGTAGGAACCTATGGCTAGCCACTAAAATATATGTTCATAGATGTGTACAAGGGATTTCTAGCTTCCAAGGGTTAATGGTAAACAATGATGCTTGAAAGAGCTAGTGACTCCATCAAACTCCAAGTCCCAACCTAAGAATTAACACTAAGAAAAGAGTGGTTCCCTTGCCAAACATGTTGTTACCACATCAATTGAAAAGAACTTTAAAGAAAACTAGATGACAACAACTATGTATCAATGTAAATAATTGTGGAAAATTATTTGGATACTTGTCCCCACAATATTAACCTAACTACAATTTATTTTGGCATTTAAGTGAGGAATTTAGTTGGTTACAAGTTAATTTATTGATTTTAAACGAGTAGTCTTTGTGTCATGAAACAATAATGTCTAAATGTTCCTATAAAAATTCAAATGAAAACCACAAAGCTTAGGAATGTATATGGTTTCAAAGAAAATAACATGACATTTATGCATGCACATGCAAGAAAAACATTGGATGTCTACTCAAGGCACACACTCTAGTAGAAGAACTTATACATGGGAAGGTCACATAGGTTTTGAAGAAAAAATTGTGCACTCTTCATTGAAAAATGACTAACACTCACACCAAAGGATGATATTGAAGAAAACTAAGGTTTTAAGAAAAAGGAACACTTTATGGGTAACTACTACAAAAAATGAAAAATAAAAGAAAGAGTATGTTAACTACCAGAGTGGAAAAATAGAGCATACACACAACCAAGAGTGAGATTTGGGATCAAAGTCCATAGTGGACTTGCCAATTTATTGTGGATATTTTTTTGGATGAATGTGGAAAAAACCTATCTTAATTCTGAAACTAAGAACATAAAATATATGGAAGGACTTTAGTGGTTTACAAGAAATCACAGTATTTACCCTATAACAATCATTCAAGTAATGAAAAGTGAATAAAAGAAAAGTTTAGTTTATTGATCACTATTTGTGAAACTATTTAATGGCGAGGCATAACAAGTAATTTATTGCACCAATGGAAAAACATTAGATTTTATTTTATTTTTAACAAGAACAGGTATATTTTATATTGACAAAAATCTACAATCGTATTCTTCAGAAAAATGATACATATCAAGTTCTTGTGCTTAAAAAGTATATAATAAGAATTAAAATTTGCACCCTAATATATATGGCACAACATATGAGTCCTAAATATAGATTCTAACCTCCCTGATATGGGCATATTCTAGCAAAAGTATCTATTAATAAACTTACTTTAAAACACATGGAAAAAACTAAACATTTCCCAGTACATTAGAGCTACAATTCAATGTTGACTAGCTACTGCACTCTAAGTTATTTGCTCATAACTATCATTTGTTGTTGCAATATGTCTCCATATTTGTTTCGTGTTGATCCAACAAAGGGAAGCATCCTTGAAGAATCCATTCTTTGAATGTTTCTTAGCTCATTGATAGTGTGCCTAAGTAGGGCACATTCTACCTCTAAATCTGCAATCTCCTTCTTTTGAACCTAGACCACCTCTAGGATCAAAGTGGTTTCCTTGTCTCTTCTCGCTTCCTACTTTTGAATTTCATCTTCAATATCCTTTAGAGATTACTTATTGGCTACCACAATTACTTATTGCATCCTTACTATCCTCTTGATCTCTGTTACTTCACAAACTTAACAGTGACCAACGCAATTATGTGTCATTTTTCTCTGACAAATTAGTGCTCATGGTTTTGATTTTTGAAATTATATAAATGACTATTGATTAAGGTTGGTTGTCATTGATGTCAACCCTTGAAGAAAGTTGGGTAGAAAAACGGTTTAGGTAATGGACCCAGGTTTGTTTGATGTAAATATGACTCATTATTGTCTTTTCATGGTTGATAAGAAGCAAAAATGGTTGAACTCCAAAGTGGTCCCCTTATGGTGAAATCCCTCGTGGGAAGACGCTTTGCGGTTTGAGTTATCCTAGAAGTATGGTTAGAGAACCCATGATTAATTGTGGAATAATTAGATGAAGATCAGTGAATTTGTCAGTGAAACTATCCTAGATGGATAGTTCTTGTCATGCCATTTTTGGTGGTATGTGGAACGTCACATAACTCCTCACGGTTTGAGAGTTATGGCCTTACAAAGTTGGAGGACCCTCATATGTTGTCTTGAAGCCCCAAAAAGTCAAAGTGTTTGCAAAAGAAATTATTTAAATAATAAAATTAATGGAGAACTCCCTAAAATAAGGAAAGTGGGATGCTACATGAAAGTATAAATAAGAGGCAAGGCTCTCTCATTTAAACACACATGAATATCATTGAATATTTATTTTTTGTGAAAGGTTATTTGGGAAGGTATTAATAATAGAGAAAAATTGTAGAAAAAAAAGTGTGGCAAGAAAAGTGCGACAGAAAAAGTGTGGAAGAAAAATCGTGGAAGAAAAATCGCAGAAGAAAAAGTGTGGTAGAAAAATCGCGGTAGAAAAATCACAGCAGAAAAATCACAGAAGAAAAAGTGCGACAGAAAAATTGCGGAAGAAAAAATGCAGCAAAAAAATTGCAGCAAAAAAAGTGCGGAAGAAAATTCGCAGCAACAACATGCTTAGGGTCTATTTATGAGAGATATGGCACATTTTGTTTGAGGTATGTTTTGTGAGCTAGGGTTTAGCTATTGAGATGGTATTGGATGTTTAGTATTGCTGCATATATCAGATTTGTTGAGTGATACAATTGGTATTTTGTTGTTGGTATTTGGCATATGGGTATTGGTCTTTTGGTTTTGATGTGTTGCTGAAGTTGTTGGTTTAGCTTGAGGCTACATAACAGTGAGGTTGTAGAACATGGTTTGATGTAAGGGTTTTTGGTATTTGGTTATGGATAGTGTGATGGATTTCTAGAGAACTTTTGATGGTTATATTGGTATATGTACTTTGTGTATGGTTAAGGTACATGGTTGAGACAAGTAGTTGATGAGTTGGCACATACATGAGGTGTACACTTGATGATGTTGGTACATCTTGATGAGTCATAGTTGATGTGCATTTGATGCATGATTGGTACATATTTGGTGCATGGTTGATGCATTCGTTGATGGTACATATTGAGGTACAGGTTGGTGCATGGTTCATGCACTTGTTTATGGTATAGGTTGATTACAGGTTGTTTGTACAAGTTTTTGTGATGGGGTATTTGTACAGGTTTGGTGCATGGTTGATGCATTTTTTTTTGGCACAAGTTGAGGTACAGGTTGATGTATGGTACATGTTGTCACAGGTTATTGGTACAGGTTGTTACAGGTTGATTACAGGTTGATTGGTATAGGTTTACAACAACATATCTCACAGTGATAGTGTGACAGTGGTTTCATCATTCTACTTCTATGTCAGGTTGGTTGGACAGGGCAAGGATAGGTGGTTGTAGCCACCTTCTAGTTGTATCTAGAGAACTTAGGGGGTTGTAGCCTCCATTTGGTTGTAGCCAGAGAATTGGGGAGTTGGATCTTCCCTCAAGTTGTACCCTAAGAAACTAGGGGGTTGGAGCCTCCTTCTAGTTGCAGCTAGAAAACAAAGGAAGTTGGTGCTTCCAATGAATGTAATTCTTCAAGACATATAAGAAAAATCATTATGTAGTTTTCTCTCGCTTTGGGTTTCCACGTAAAACACTGGTGTACTATGCATGTGTATGATTGTTCATTTGTTCATTTCTTATTTACTCTAGAGTTATTGGATGATAATGCTACATTGATATAACACTTGGATTATATTGTTAAAAAGGATTAGATTGCTCTATTACTGATTCAACCCCCCTCTCAGTAATCCAACAATTGGAATCAGAGCAGGTTCCTTCATAAATTAGTTTAACCACTGAAAGGTAGATCATGGAGAGAAAAAACTTGTATAAAAATGGAATACCACAGTTTGATGGACAGAAGTATGCATTTTGGAGCATAAGTATGAAGACATATATACAGGCACATGGATTTGAAATTTGGAAATCAATTATAGATGGATACACAATACCAACATTTCCGCCAACAAATGACAAAGCAGTGAAACTCGGTCAGAATAATTCCAAAGCCACAAATTCACTTCTGAATGGTCTTGGTGAAACGGTATTCACCAAAGTTTCACATTGTAAATTCGTTAAAGATATTTGGGACAAACTTCAAAATATTTATGAAGGAGATTCAAAAGTCAAAGCAGCAAATCTTCAAACTTACAGAGGTTAGCTCAAACAACTAAAGATAAAGGAATATGAGAATATTGCAGCTTACTTCTTACGAGTTGATGAAACAATAAATGCAATCATGGGATTTGGAGAAGAAATCAAAGAATCTATAATTTTTCAAAAGGTACTAAGATATCTTCCTATAAGATTTGACCCTAAAATATCATCACTAGAAGAAAGAGAAGATCTAAACTCAATAAGAATGGATGAACTACATGGAATCTTCACAGCATATGAAATGAGAATTGAACAGGAAAATCCATATGTAAAAGAAGCATCCTTCAAAGCATCCAAAATATCAAAGCAAGAGGGAAAGCAACAAGAAAAAGAACATAGCAGCAATAGTGACATCTCAGAATATGATGAAGAAGTGGCCAACTTTGTCAAAAGACTGAACAAGGGAACCGACGACAGGTATAGAGGTAAGCTTCCTTTAATTTGTTTTAATTGTGATGGTATTGCTCATTTTGATAACAAATGTCCTCATAATAAAAAGAGAAATGATGAAGGTTACTCAAAAAGAAAACAAACATGTAAAGGAAAAAGAGCCACAAAGAAAGTTTTCAAGAAAATCTTATGCACCAAAGAAGACATCTCATCATCAGATGAAGATGAAGTCAGTGAAAGTGAGACAAAAAGAGTTCTATTCATGGTAGTAGAAGACTCTGATAAAGAAGACTCTGAAGAAGAATATGAAGAAGTCGAAGAAGAATATAAAGAAGTCAAAGAATAAATTGAAGAGGAAGAAATTGACTACCGAGAGGAATTATTAAGTGTTATAGAAGTTATCAGAAGAGAAAAGAGGGAAAACAAGAAGCTACAAGCGGAATTAGACAAGAAAGAAGATGCTCAAGAATTAGAACAAATGATCACAAATTTGAAGGTTCAAATTGAAGAAGATAAAAGTATTGAAGAAGCACTCAAAGAACAACTATAAAGAAGAGATGGGATCATTGAAAAATTGGAAGCAGATATTGTCACATTAAGAAAGGATCTTCAAAAGAAAAATATGCAGAATGGCTCAAAATTTTTGAATGACATTATTAGCAGTCAAAGGCCTAAATTCTAATCATGAAAAGTCCAGACTTGGATACAATCAGACAGAAAAGGGATCAAGCTCCAAAAAAACATAACAAGAAACATATCCAAAAAGCTATGCAGAAACAATCAAAGGGGATAGGAAGGTCTACAGAGAAAATTACAGGGACACTCCTCCACCGAGAAGATTCAAATTTCAGAATCAACGATTGGCATAAACAGATAGGTCTCATGAAGAAGAAGGATTCATAAGAGCACCTCCTTCTAGAAGATCTTCAACTACTAGGTATCAAACTATATTTTTTGGTTTATGTTATGCATGTAATAATTTTGGACATAAAGCTGTGAATTGCAGAGCTAACAACAGGAACATAAACAACTTTGAAAGTCATACACAAAAGGGTTATCCAAGAAGGCCTAGTGAAACACAGAGAAGAAGTTACAACATGTTTGAATCATTGAACACTGAAGTGGAATGCTACAAGTGTAACAACTTTGGACACATGGAAAAAGATTGTAGAATGACAATCCCTCCTAGAGAACCACAACAAAACAACAACAATCACAGACAAGAACCTCAAAAAAGGACATAGATAAGAAAGCAGAATCAGTACAACAATGAAGAATGCACACTCTCTATACAAGCTAAGCAGAAGAAATGTGGTTGGCATGTTGATAGTGGTTGTTCAAAACACATTACAAGTGATAGAGATAGTTTTCTTACATTAAGAAAGGAAAGAGATGTATCGGTCTCCTTCGGAAATGATGATTCAGCTAAAATCATTGGAAAAGGCATAGTCAGAATTGGGAACAAGAATACAAAGGCATAAAATGTTCTACTAGTAGAATATATGAAACATAATATTCTAAGTGTGAGTCAAATGTGTGACCAAGTTCATAAAGTTACTTTCGATTCACAAAAGTGAGAGATAAGAAAATAAGGTTCAGGAAAATTGATTGCTACAGCTGTGAGAACTTCAAGCAACATATATGTGTTAAGTGAAATTGGAAATGAAAAGTGTTGTCTAGGAAAGGAAGATGAAATTTGGTTATGGCACAAAAGAATGGGTCACACACATTTTGATAACCTTGTCAAAGTCAGCAAAAGAGAAGCAGTCAGAGAAATGCCCCAGATCACGAAACTAACCAACACTTTATGCAAGCATTTTTAACAAGGAAAGAAAACAATGACTAGGTTCAAATCAAAGGAATATTCAACGACGAGACCACTAGAAATTGTGCATACTGATCTAGTTGGACCAACTACAACAAAGTGTTTAAAAGGTGAGAAATACTTTATGTTATTAGTTGATTATTATACAAGAATGACTGGAATTTTCTTTCTCATGAATAAGTCAGAAGCTTTTGAAAACTTTGAGATCTACAAGGAAATGGTTGAAAATGAAATGGATTCAAAAATCAAATGCTTGAGATCTGATAATGGAGGAGAGTTCACTTGAAAGGAATTTATGGACTACTGCAACAGTCATGAAATAAAAAGGAAATTTTTCGTTGCTAGGACACCTCAACAGAATGGAGTTGTTGAAAGAAAGAACAGGACAATATATGAAATGGCTTGAACAATGCTAATGGATTCCAAATTGACAGATATTTTTTGGACATAGGCAGTGCATATAACAATTCACATTCAAAACAGAGTAATGCTTAGAAACAACATTGACAAAACTCCCTACGAGCTATGGAAAGGAAGACCAGCAAATGTGAAGTACTTCAGAGTTTTTGGAAGAAAATGCTACATCAAAAGAGAAGATGGAAGAATGGGAAAGTTTGACTCTCGTGTGGACAAAGGAGTACTTGTTGGTTACTCAAGTACAAGGAAAACATACAAATGTTACAATCTGATATTGAACAAAGTTTTGGAAAGCATCAACGTAACAAATGAGGAAACAGGTAGACAAGAATTAAAGGAAGAAGAAAATGGATCAATGGAATGGATTTACGAAGAAGAAACAAAAGATGAAAAACAAGGGGAATATGAAGAGGATCCGACAGAAGCAAAATAGAAAGTTTAGAAAGTGCCTCAAAAGACACCTAGAAAACAAGTACAGAAGAATCATCCTTCAGATCACATTTTCAAAAACAAAGATGCATGAGTTGAGACTAGAAGAAGAATGTGTTCACCAAAACAAACACACCTAGCACTCTCATCTACGATTGAACCAACCTGTTTTGAAGAGGCCAGCAAGAATGAATTTTGGAATAAGGCCATGGATGAAGAATTGGATCAAATAGAGAAAAAGTACACTTGGGAATTGGTTCCAAGACCAAAGGATAAGAATGTGATCGACACAAAGTGGGTATACAGGAATAAATTGAATGAATATGCACAGGTTACAAGGAACAAAGCTAGATTGATATGTAAAGGATATGCACAAGTTGAAGTAATCGAATTTGAAGAGACATTTGCCCCAGTAGCCAGAATGGAAAAAATACGATTTCTTTTAGCTTATGCATGCTCCAAAAATATTAAAGTGTATCAGATGGACATAAAATCAGTTTTTCTGAATGGAGAACTTGAAGAAGAAGTCTACATTGAAAAACCAGAAGGATTTCAGTTGTCATAGATTGCAGATTATGTGTGTAAATTAAAGAAGGCCTTGTATGGTCTAAAATAGGCTTCTAGAGCATGGTACTCTAGACTGGATAAATATCTGCAGTAGGCAGGGTTCATAAAAGGAAGTGCAGACAACAACCTCTACATCAAGGTATGTCATGATAGTATTTTATTGATTGAAGTTTCTGTTGATGATATTATTTTTGGTAGTGACGATGACAGGTTAAGCCAGAAATTTGCAAAAGGATATGCATAATGAATTTGAAATGTCATTATTTATAGAACTATCCTTCTTTATGGGTCTTCAGATACGTCAAAGCAACCAAGGAATTTGTATTTCTCAAACCAAGTATATCAGAGAAATGCTAAAAATGTTTGGAATTGAAGATTGCAAACCAGTTGTAAGTTGAGAAAAGATGATGATTCAAAGCCTACATATCAGAGGCAATACAAGTCAATGATTGGTATCCTACTATATGTGACAGCATCCAAACCAGATGTAATGCAAGCAGTTGGACAGGTGGCACGATTTCAAGAAGCACCAAAAGAGACACATGTCTTAGCAGTGAAAAGGATTTTTAGATATCTCAAAGGAACATAAGAGTTTGGATTATGGTATCCAAAAGGAAAGGATCTATCACTTATTGCCTACACAGATGCAGATTGGGCAGGTTGCATTGATGACCAATGAAGCACCAGTGGAGCAGTGTTCTACTTATGTCAGTGTTTAGTATCATGGCTAAGAAAGAAACAATCATCAATATATTTATCTATAGTCGAGGTAGATTATATTGTAGCAGAAATATGTTGTACATAGGTTCTATGGATGAAACAAACTCTGATAGATATATAGGTTGAGTATGATGATCCCATTCCAATATATTGTGATAATACAAGTGCCATCGGTATCTCAAAGAACCCGGTGATGCACTCCAAGACGAAGCACATTCCAATCAAGTATCATTTTCTAAGGGAATGGATTGCAGAAAAGAACATCAGAGTTGAATATGTGGGCATAAAAGAATAAGTGGCATACATCTTTACAAAATATCTTCCACAGGAAGCCGTCGAATATCTTCGTCAGAGAATCATATTTATTTCTACTCCAAAATGAATGTTTTTGAATGCCTATCTTATATGTCTTCGATGTACGCGAGGAAGCACCATAAAGAGGACAGTTCAGGTTGGGAGATCAGACAGTTCAGTCAGGAGGAGTAGCCCTTGATGGAAAGATACCTTTGTCATTGATGACAAAGGGGGAGATATTTATCAGATGCAGAGGACAGAGGCATGATTCCAGGGGGAGCAATGGTCATAGAGATGCAAAGTGGTTATTGGTCACAGAGATGCAAAGGACAGAGGAATGGCTCCAAGAGGAGCATGAGTGATATGACTTCAGTATTGCATGACATGATTTCAATATTTCATAAGAGTGTTTCCATCAATGCCAATGGGGGAGATTATTGATTAAGGTTGGTTGTCATTGATTTCAACCCTTGAATAAATTCCAGTAGCACAAAGGTTTGTGTAATGGACCCAAGTTTGTTTTATGTAAATATGACTCATTATTGTCTTGTCATGGTTGATAAGAAGTACAAATGGATTCACTCCAAAGTGGTCCCTTTATGGTGAAATCCCTCGCGGGAAGACGCTGTGCGGTTTGAGTTATCCTAGAAGTATGGTTAGAGAACCCATTCTTAATTGTGGAATAATGAGATTAAGACCAGTGAATTTTTTTGTGCAACTATCCTAGATTGATAGTTCTTGTCATGCCATTTCCAGTGGTATGTGGAACGTCACATAACTCCTCACGGTTTGAGAGTTATGGCCTTACAAATTTGGAGGACCCTCATATGTTGGCTTGAAGCCCCAAAAAGTCAAAGTGTTTGCAAAATAAATTATTTAAATAATAAATTTAATGGATAAATCCCTAAAATAAGGAAAGTGGGATGCTACATGAAAGTATAAATAAGAGGCAAGGCTCTCTCATTTAAACACACTTGAATATCATTGAATATATATATTTTGTGAAAGGTTATTTGGGAAGGTATTAATGATAGAGAAAATTTGCAGCAGAAAAAGTGCAGCAAGAAAAGTGCGGCAAGAAAATCACGGAAGAAAAAGTGTGGCAAGAAAATCACGGTATAAAAAGTGTGGTAGAAAAAGTGCGACAGAAAAATCATAGAAGAAAAATGACGGCAGAAAAATCATGGCAGAAAAATCGCGGTAGAAAAAGTGCAGCAGAAAAATCACGGCAGAAAATGTGCGGCAGAAAAATCATGACAACAACATGGTTGGGGTCTATTTATGAGAGATATGGCACATTTTTTTTGAGGTATGTTTTGTGAGCTAGGGTTTAGCTCTTGAGATGGTATTGGATGTTTAGTATTGTTGCATATATCACACTTGTTGAGGGATACAATTGGTATTTCGTTGTTGGTATTTGGCATATGGGTATTGGTCTTTTGGTTGTGATATGTTGTTGAAGTTGTTGGTTTAGCTTGAGGCTACAAAGCAGTGAGGTTGTGGCACATGGTTTGATGTAAGGGTTTATGTTATTTGGTTATGGATAGTGTGATGTATTGTTAGAGAACTTTTGATGGTTATATTGGTATATGTACTTCGTGTATGGTTGAGGTACATGGTTGAGATAAGTAGTTGATGAGTTGGCACATACATGAGGTGTATACTTGATGAGTCATAGTTGATGTGAATTTTATGAATGATTGGTACATATTTGGTGCATGGTTGATGCACTCATTGATGATATAGTTTGAGGTACAGGTTGGTGCATGGTTGATGCACTTGTTTATGGTACAGGTTTATTACAGGTTGTTTGGACAGGTTATTGTGACAGGGTATTTGTACAGGTTTGGTGCATGGTTGATGCATTTTTTTATGGTACAAGTTGAGTTACAGGTTGATGTATGGTACATGTTGGCACAGGTTATTGGTACAGGTTGTTACAGGTTGATTACAGGTTGATTGGTACAGGTTTAAAACAACATATCTCACAGTGCTAGTGTGACAATGGTTTCATCATTATACTTATATGTTAGGGCGGTTGGACAGAGAAAGGATAGGTGGTTGTAGCCACCTTTCGGTTGTAGCCGGAGAACTTAGGGGGTTGTAGCCTCCTTTTGGTTGTAGCAAGAGAATTGGGGAGTTGGAGCTTCCCTCGGGTTGTAGCCTGAGAAAATAGGTGGTTGGAGCCTCCTTCCAGTTGCAGCTGGAAAACAAAGGAATTTGGTGCTTCCAATGAATGCAATGCTTCAAGACATATAATAAAAATCATTCAGTGGTTTTCTCCCGCTTTGGGTTTCCACATAAAACAATGGTGTATTGTGTATGTGTATGATTGTTCATTTGTTCATTGTTTATTTACTCTGCAGTTATTGGATTATAATGCTACATTGGTATAACACTTGGATTATATGTTTAAAAAGGATTAGATTGCTCTATTACTGATTCACCCCCCCTCTCAGTAATCCAACAATGACCTGCCTAACTTCAATTTGTATGTATACCTTGAAACTCTATATCGCTCCTTTCCAATAGCCTTTAGCACCCAAATTTATATTATGTATACCCTACATATTCCAATTTTAAATTCCAATTGCTACGCAATAACATCCCTTCAAACGCCAACTACCATCTCCTTCTTCAATTTCCTCTTTTTTTTTAAACACTGAGTGCTCAGAAATGCTCAGGATAGAATCCTGGGTGTAATTCACTCCAATTTGCGGGCACAAATATTCTAAATGGGTCACAAATTGCTCCAAGACACCGCTAATGCCTTCCATTATCCCACCTAGACTAGAATTTGTGATGGTATATGGTTGATAATCCATCCACTATACCTTCATGTTGTGTGAGTTACAGACCTTACTCACTAGCATTAGGTGGAGGGTTATTATTGTTTCATGTAATTTGAATTGATATAGGCTCAACACATGTTACACATATAATCAATTTTCACCATTAACTATGAAATTATTCATAATAGTGGGTGTCTTAATTCCCCCAAAATATTTTTTTACCACCCTTTTAAACATTTACATAATCACAATTACAAGTTTAATCTTATGGAATTAATACCCTTGATTGCTCCCATTTATCTTGAAATATGCCATGATCAAGCCTGCTTGCCATATTGGCTAACTCATCTTCTTTCTTATTCATTTCCTGAAGCACGTGATAGAACTCCACCTTTTCAAACCATTCTAGAACTTTATTTATCCTGTAGAAGATTTGTGACCACAAAATTTGGATTTGACTTATGTCTTTTCCTTATGCCTTTGTGTAATGTTCTAATTTTTAATTATAAATATTCAATGGAAATTATACTTATGAATTTATTTTCATTAATGGTACTTGGACCATAGTATAGAGATAGAACGTCATCTTGATTTTTAGAAGATTTCCCTAAACCCCAAGCATAGGAATTTTACTCATTTCCTTTGGTGATCTAGGTGGATCTCGGTGGCCATCCACCTTTTCTACTGAATCAACGTTTTTTAGCCTATGGTTTTGATAAAACATGATATTAACCCTTTTTATGGGGAATGTAATTTAGTTCCATATCCATTTCTTAATTACATCCATCATGTTATGATTGCCTAGGGGTCTTATGTACACGCCTACAACGTAAATGTAGCAGATCCCATCAGAACTCTGTAGTTAAGCATGCTTGGGATAGATTAGTACTGTGAAGGGTGACCTCCCAAGAAGTTCTAGTGTTTTACATTCCTAAGTAATTATGTAAACTTATACCAATTTATCCCACATGTATCATGGGAATTATTCTCCTCTCACTCTCTCATATATAATCAAGGTGAAGGAGTTCCTTTGAGAATGCAATGGAGTGTGATGTAAATCTTGTTGCGAATGAAGAATAGCCAAAATATATTTCTCTTTGGAGATAAGCTACCACCAGTCTATCCAGTTTGTGTCTACAACATTATTGATGTGTTTTCACCCATCGAATAGAGACCAATTATTTTTTGGGTCGAACTTGGAAAGTTCTAAATAATATTCAATTGTTGATCATAAAGACCCAACAAGTTTCCAATCAACTTCAGTTTTCTAGTTCTTCATCATGAAATTCTAACGTGGATAGTTCCTCTTTGAAACAAAAGAGAAGGAAAGGAAATGATACTAAAAAGAAGGAAAATACTTATGCTAAGATTCTCACCGAATAGCCCTATGTTTCAACTCTATTCAACACTTTAAAAAATCTAAAACAGAGTTCATATGCCAAAGATATGGTAATTTCCTAAATCATCCATATTTCCTCAATCATATCTATAGTTAACAATTTCATTTCCATTTCCGTACTTTCACGTAACTCTATGACTTACCTCCCTAACACTTAGTCATTTTTCATGACTTGCCACATTTTACTCCTTTTTACATTAAGTCTTCCATTATGGATGTGGAATAAACTTCCTCTTCATTTACCTTTTTCCCTCATTCCCATGTCTAACAACCCAAAACCCTGTGACCCTCAATTTGCACCTTCATTTTCGCATCATCCAAATTGCACCTTAATTAGGTTTTACACTTAGTTAATTTATTGATCTTTGAATGTGGATGTGAGAGACCCTCCTTCCCCCATCCCTTGACCTCTAACCCGCATGACTTATCACTTATCACCCACATGAATTACATTTTTTTTACTCACTTTTATACTTATCTAATTCTTTGAATATGGATGCAGGACAACCTTTTGCATTCCCGTAACTCTGCCAACCTTCCCTTTAATTTTTTAATATTATTTCATTTAAATAATATTTTCTATCATAAGTTTACTTCTATTTATTTTGGGACACAGCTCCCAATGACACTTGGAAATGAATACCAACTATACATGGACACATGGAAGATAAGTGGACCTACCCCCGAGTGACACATGGATGGACAAAGATGATGGGATAGTGACTTGGCATGATGACTGGGTAATTATGTGGAAGTCAAAATATACTTTGTGCACAAGCTATGTATAATTTTATGGCTCTCTCTACTTCATTCAAAAACAACATGGAGACAAAATTTATTCATAAACATTTCATGATAACCCTCCCATAATGCATGCGAGATTAATAAAGTCGAATTTGTAAATCAAAGGCCCAAATTTCACAAGGACAAATCAACAATGGTTTAGTCTCCATCTTCCAGAGCTCATAGCTTTTGATCCCGACGTTTGATTTGAGAAAACATTATATTGTCGGAAAGGTAAAGAGATGAAGAAAAAATTGGAAGTGGTTTCATTTGCTGAAATATAAGTTATCATGACTCAAAAATTAAATTACATTTGTGACTATTTTTGGGCTTGAAAACAAATTATTTTCGGAAAATGATTTATTTAAAAACATTCTTGAGCTTCTAAAGTGGGTCTTGTTATCACACAGTTTGTAGGAAGGATTTAGGTTAGCTTGAATCAAGGCTTCAAACTAGCGTAACATGAGCTTCCCCACCCACTGTCACCTCGATGGGGGGCTCTTTCTATTTAGGATGGCTAATCCAAGGGAGACGTCCCTAGTAATCTGGGTCTCTGAAAAGGCTAAAGGGGTAATGGATCAAGATAAGGATTCCTTTTCACAGATTACTGCCAAGAAGGAGATAGTCAAAGAAGATATTCCACTGATAAGGGCACCTGTTTGCGAGACAAGACAAATAACTAAAGAATGTGCTGCAGTGGTTAGTACTTCAAATATTAATGACTATCTTCAACATATATATGAGCAATGATCAAATGTAATTATTGACGAAGTCAATGATTACTAAGCAAAGACAAATGACTTATATCACTTCTTCAATAAATACATAAGAGATATGGGCATTCAATGTATAAGATCAAATCCTTGTATTATACCAAAATGCAATTCATATCATAAATCTGCTCACAATAAATATTGTTGTTGCGTCACTATGCAGAATGAAGGTGACGTCAGCCTTAGTAATAGGTCAAAATTGAAGACAATGAGTGGGACGTTTTCTCAAACAAGCTTATGGATGCAATCAACAACTCAAAGTTTATCAGATAAGGTGATAAATGTCACAACGTTTCAGGCCAAACAAGAGATCAAACAAGTGTGATGTCACCTATATTATTGTTGCATTTAGGGTTAGGGTTAGCTAGTCAAAGAGGTAAACGATTTGACAAATCAACCAAATGGAATTGCATAAAACCTCTATGGCTATAGAGAGATGAGTCAGCCGCAACTTTTGGTCCAAGCAAAAAATCAAACAAGGCAAGACGTCATCATCATTAGGGTTAGTCTAGACGCTAGGGTTAGTTAGGGTTTCAAACAAAAGAGTTTTTGAAAAAGAGTTTAAGCACAAACAAGCTCAAAGTTATACTTCTAGACTAGTGCCTTGGGTTAATGGAGTCAAGTGGAGTGAAACTAATGGCTTGGAGAGACTTAAACTTAAGGACAAGAGGGTTAGGGTTTGATGGTGCTGCTATGGCA
>ML779179.1:434965-474429 GCA_009831015.1 Picea engelmannii | reverse complement strand
TAGTTTCTTATCGAGAGGCTTTTTATTGCCTTCTCGGGGATCCCCTGGGTGAAGCATCTCTAGGTTTTATTTCCTATGGCTTTTATCTTTTACCAGCTGCTTTTACCCCCTGGGCCTTTAGCCCCTTCTTCCCACGAGACAAAATGTACCCTGAGAGGTCATCCTAATGGCCAGACTAGGGGAATGGGATGGATGAGCGAGGTATAAGATGTAAAATTGATAAGATGGTGGGAGCGGACGATGGCTCTGCAAATCCCCCTTGGTGGCTAACCAAAACCCATGAATACCAACTTGCTAAGTTACCCCATCAATCACCCCAACAATGGTCAAGTGGATTAGTGTAAGATCCAAGCAATCATCCGAAATGAAAGGAACCTAATGCATATATAAGAAGGTTATAACGATCAAATATGACACATACCATGATACCTCGGACCAATTACCTCATGGAGCAAGAGTCCTCTCTGATGCAAGCCCAATTCCGGTGGTGATGGATGTTGCTACTGTAGACAGGACAAATCTGGCTGAGAAGAAGAAAAATGGGCCCTCAAGGGCCATGCTCAAATCGATCTGCTCTCGTACTCCATGTCTAGGACCATGTGGGCCTCGAGACATGATCTCCTAGTTATCCCTAGATATCGGGGATAACAGGTCTCAATTGATGGCCCACATATATAATATCGCAAAGAGGGAAAATAAAACCTCAAACCTAACTAAAATGTAGTTTCAATAATATGAAGAAGATATTATAAAAGAGAAGAAGAAGTATATTCAAAGGGTTGGCAGCGGGTTGTTAGAGAGATTGTTATAGAGGTATTTTTTCTAAAAGCAAGTTTGTTGCATTTACAAATATTTGTGAATAATTATTTTTGAATTTCCCCTTGATATTCCTTTCCACTCAACTCTCTCAATATTCTTCCATACATTCCCCAATACATTTCAAGTCCAGAGGAGCAAAGTCCCTTCTTGTAAAATGTAGATTTAATTTTTTTTAAGTTTATGTAATTGTCATTGAAATATTGTTGAGGTTGTTTCATCCCTCTTGTTTCAGAAATTGTTAATATTATTTCATTTTGGATATTATTATTAATTTCTCCCCACAGAGAACTATTTTGGGGCATTACATTAGTGATTTTCCAGACTTTGAGTTTAAGACATGATATTTCAAATGTATTGTCCATCAAAATTGTTTTTGAGTTGTAATGATGCAATCCTCTAAAGTTCTTTGATGACCTCCCTAGTTTATTTTTTCTTTAATCTTGAAAAGACACAGTTTATTATGTATTCACATAATTTTAAAAGAAAATAAAAATATTTGTCGAAAGAAAACTCTATACAAATCTCTTTTAGTTATATTTATTCACTTTATTTTCCATGAGTAAGATGATGTGCTTAATGAATAAATCTACTAAATGAGAGATTTGTTGGAAGATGTTTTGGGGTTTTCTCTTTATCACTCACTCATTGCATTCATCTAGATCCATACAAAGAATCTTCCAATATATCAAGTGAGGAGAACCACCTCTATAAAAATGAGGCAAGTCTTTCTTTTTCCCCGCAAGATTTCTCTCAAATGTTGGTCATTTTCCCTTGACACAAAAAAATGATCAACATTTTTTGTGACCATACTGGGGAACGATTTTTTTTCAATAAATATGATACTTTTTAGGACCAGATATTATTGGAAAACTAAAAGTTGTCTGGTTCATGTTTTGAAGAAATATTTAGAGATTGATTTAAGATGAATTGGGTTCTTGAAAAAATCATTCAATGATCATCAAATGGCCTTGAAGATATGTTATTAAAGTTCCAAGAAAAATTCAGTTATGAAAACTTTTGCAAAACCAAAGAACCATCCAATATTTGGGAGGATGAGCTCTATGACGACTCCATCATTAAGACTCCAAATTTTGAAGAAATATGCCCTGGTGACTCCACCAAAAAGATTCCATAATTTCAAGAAGATCTATATGATGACTCCTCTGAGGAGTTTCTTTCATGTTGCAATGATATTTTTCCTTCCGCACCAATCCCAACAAAATGTTTTCAAGTTATAATAAATGGAGAAGGTACCCAAACAAAGAAATGGTTGCACAAAATTCCACTCAATTTGCAAGGAGAAGTTCATCCCTTGACAAATATCTCCAAGGACAAGTTTCCCATGTTCTTTGGAAATAATTTAGAGGATGCAAAGAATCATTTGGTTAAGTTTGATAATGCTTGTGATATTTATAATGTGATTGAATATGATTTTGCATGCCGACTATTTATCTTAACTCTAAAAGGAAATGCTAGTGAATGGTTTTATTCATTTCTGCCTGGAACCATCACTAGTTGGGATGTATTAGAAAATTTATTTGTCGATAAGTATTTTCCAAGGAAATATTCATATTCCCTTTTCTTGAAATTGGTTGAAATATAGATGAATGAGGAAGAGACAATCAAATATTTCACTTTCAGATTTGTGAAATCCCTTCATGAGATTCCTCAAGAAATGTTTCTAAATGATATCATCATTTTTAGTTGTTATGAAAATTCCTTTCCCATGAATTTGAGATTTTTATTGAAGCAAGAGGGAAAGTGCAGTTGGAAAGAGTTAATGCAGTGAGCTCAAGTCATTGAAAGAAATGTTCATGAAAACGGTGTTAATATCTTCAACTTCCCAATATTGTTCCAAGGCAATGGAGGAATGGATTTAGAAGAACAATTTTATGAAAAATGTGAATGTTTTTTTACATCAAATTTTGTTCCTGAAACTGAAAATGAGAACCCAAATGTCTCATTTCAAGAAGAATGTTATCTGTCACATGCTCCATTGGAGGGAAATTTCAACATCTCATATGCCCAATTTGAGAGAAATCATCACAATGATTTTAAGAATGGATTTAAAGATCCTCCATTATATATACACTAGGATTTCATTCAATATAATCATGGTGAAAATGTTGCAGTAGGTTCTCAATTTCCACAACCAATTTATACAAATTCAAAAGATGAGTTTCTACATTGGATGAACAAAAGTGATGATAAAATTTATCACTTTACATTAAATCTTCAAGCTATTGATTTCTTGTGTGGAGTAGAGTTTAATGAAGAAGAAATATTCCAAACATCAAAAGATGAAGGCAATTTGCAACAAGAGGTTCCAAGGGTGGTATATTTCATTTATGAAGACAATAAGATTGTTGGTGAACAACAAAATGCATCCCTATAGTTCCCCACAAATATTCAACAAAAAATTATTTTTGCAACCTCATTATGGAAACATGGTCATTGTATGATGAAATAATATCTATAGAACATGGCCAATGAAACAACATTCTCAATCATGGTTGGGAGTAATCAGATGAGTTGGCTATGTACATGACTACATTGGAAATGTTCTTACACTTGAGAGTATCATTTATCTCCAAGTAGTTTAGGGTAGGTAAGTTTCCTGTATATAATATTGTTATGTGAGTGAAGTTTTCCAATAATAAATTATTGGATCAAGATAGTGGATTGGGATTACTCCATAGCCCAATGGATGAAGGCATCTAGTCTTGGTATGGGTCCCCAACAACCCACATTTGGATCCATATGTTGATGTATCTCCACCCATCAAATAGAGACCAAATGTTTTTTTGGGTCAAACTTGGAAAGTTCTATATAATATTCAACGGATTATCGTGAATACCCAACAAGTTTCCAATCATCTTCATTTTTCCAGTTCTTCATCATGAAATTCTAACAAGGATAGTTCCTCTTTCAAAAAAAAGAGAAGGAAAGTAAATGATACTAAAAATAAGGAAAATATATATGCCAATATTCTCACTAAATATCCCTATGTCTCAACTCTATTCATCACTATACATAATCTAAAACATAGGTCATCTTCCCAAGCTATGCCAATTTCCTCAATCATATATATACTTAACCATTTAATTTCCATTTCCATATTTTCATGTAACTCTATGACTTACCTCCCCAACACTTAGTCATTTTTCATGACTTACCATGTTTTATTCCTTTTTACATTAATTCTTCCATTGTGGATGTGGGACAACCTTCCTCTTCATTTACCTTTTTTCCTCATGCCCATGTCCCGCAACTTGCAATCTCGTGACCCCAATTTGCACCTCCATTTTCGCATCATTCAAATTTCACCTTCATTAAGTTTTACACTTAGTTAATTTCTTGATATTTGAATGTGGATGCAAGATTGGGTCATTTCATGCTTGCGTTCTTCTATCTTCCTAACACTGGGGAGTTTAGACCCAGCGTTCATCATGATTTGACCAACAAAAAAATCCAAAGCATCGACATATCAATCTTCAGTCAAGACCGAAGAAGGTCTCAACCGATACACAATGAGGATCACAAATACCATCTGGTATGGTGATAGGGATTAAGGACTACATACACAGGGATCCATCTAGTATAGCATTAATATACTCCATTAACTACAACTTACTATTATCAATATGTAAGACGATACACACATATATCCAAACAACACATGAGTGACACACGATAGATCAGGAATATTGCATCTTTATTACTCCCATTCCATAAAACATAAGAATACATTAAGAAAACTATATTCAACAACAACAGGGTCTCATGTCCTCTTTAGATAATTCCCTAGAATTAAAACACAATGTGACATGCACATTCTTCTAGACCTCAGACATATGACAGACTCATACTTATATTCAAAATCATTACAACATTACAATACTACAAAGGCTCAGAGTGATCTCGACACACAACAAACAACAACTCAATCAATCCTCTAAGTGAGTGTCTAATTCTATTTCTAATACCACTGCATTCTTTTATAGCTTCTCTTCTCGGGAGCTCTGTCTCTTTTAGATCTGCTCCACTTGTTCTACTGAAAAACTACCTTGCATTCTTTTGGCACCTACCTGTAGTCCACATAGCCTTATAGAATTGAGGAAATCTTAACTTCCTTGCTAACTCATCTTTTGAAAACTCCATTCAATAATATTTCTTGATGATTCCTCTCTTAATTATGGCATGTGTCTTCTTCATTTTTGGCGCAACTGACAAGGCTCAAACTGACACGCACTTGGTAGAATTTAGAATTGGAATGCAATATCAAAACATGGTCCGACGTGCACTTCTTTTCATTTTCCCCACATTAGCTTAGGTGCACACAAAACTGGAATGAGAACACACAACATTATTTGTGCGCATGTGTGAGATGAACCCAAAAATTTGTCTTCCAACAATACCCCACCACTATTACTTGACTTGTCCTCGATCCAACTCCCTCATGGAATTACCACCGCAACGGACATGACAATGCTTCTAAGTTCCTGCACAAAATCCTTAAACTAGCACTTGATATCATTAAGGTATCCCTAGAGATCATGTATAAGAAGAACAATTGCCTTGGATTTGACTGTTGTTACCTGAGAATTTTTCAGGTCCATTTTGTTGATTCTCTCAATGAGAGGGATGGCATAAACTTGTGTGTCTGAGAGTTTCATAAATAAGATCAAGGCCTTATCGACCGCATAAGTGGTCATCTCTAATATACTATGTTGTTCATCATGAGATAAAGTGATCTCCTTTGTTTTTGTTGCAATTTATAGAATCACAACAACGCACTCCCCTAGAGGAAAAGAAGCCAAATATCTGTTTTGTTGTGCAACCTCAACCTCTGTTGCACGAACTTGATAATTGATTGTAGATACTTCTAGAGGATTTTGGAGGTGGGTCCACAAGGTGAAGCCACAGTCAACCATGCGGGATAATAATTCCACCCTACATTGGCCATCATGGAGAGTTTCTTGGGATGACTTAATCATCTAAAAGGATTGAGTTTCAGCTATATTTTTTTGGTGGATTGGTGGAAGAAGGGTGATGAGTTATGAATCTAGATTCTCTAGGTGGGCCTTTACAATCAAGAGTTTAAATATTGAAGGGATGTCATGCCACTATGTATAAATAGTGAGAATATATGCATAGTGGTTTTCCAAAGCTCCAAGAAGGTCAGTGAATGTTATACTTAGCTCAGTGTACTGGGCCTAGGTGACTGCATGTGTCAGACTTTTTGTTTCATACCTCCTTTGTAATTCTTGATGATATTGAATCTCCTTTTGATATTTTTCATGTGTCTGATTATGCATGGAAATGTCCACTTTGTGCTAGAGTTGTAACTACACATGAGCTTGGCCCAATTTGTAGTTTCTCTCACTTAACTCAGAGAGTAGGGTGGTAGCACAGTCTTGTAACATGGGAGTTGGGATTCATTCCAATGGGATACCACCACCATTGGTATATATTGTAAGTAATATTGGGGGGTCCACTCTAAGGACCTGAGCGGAGGCATAGGAGCTAATCCCGGAAGTCAGTGGTCGTGGAGTAGTGTCTGGTATAGGTGTTGGTCCCCCAAGTTGTTGACAGAGATGGTCGACGTTGCGAATAGCTTCCGAATAAAATTTATGGAATAAAATTAATCACTATAGAAACAATTGTCATTATAAGGCATCGATTAATGTAGTGACACCTGAAGCCATCTGAACAGAACCCTACTGTGTGGATGGAATGGTACCGTATAGGGATGGGTCGATCCATTGTTGCTTTGCCTCAATCGGGGTGGAATATTTTTTTTGTTTTGCGGGATGTGGGTCTCGAGAGCGCTTGATGAATGTATCATCTTTAGAAACCCTTCCATGGGGTACTATGCACTATGATTGTCTTGGTGTTGCTTCATCCTTCTTTTGTTCTTGATTTCACTTAGTGCGTTTTTCTAGAGTATCGGTTTCCTCAGTGGGAAGTGGTTGTATATGGGTGGGACATTCAACAACTCCTTATTGAATGTCCTCTTCCATGATGTAAAATGATAGGAGTTCCATTTCATTTCCTTGATCATCACTGGGATAGATGAACACATTATGGAAAGTACGTTCAAATAAAATATATCCATCATACCTATCCATGAGGGTATGCAGGATGCGCACTTGTGAAGTAGTTTCCTCAATTAGTTTTTGCTATTAAATATGAAAAAACTTGTCATTGGATTCTTGAGTGCAAGGATCCTTTCTCTCATGTAGTTGCAAGAATTGGGGGGATTCAAAGGCATACCTACTTCTAGTAGGTCATTCGAAACCCTAAGGGGGCCTCCAAAGCACCATAGAGAGAAGAAATAGAATACAAATATAATGAAACTCTTTCTCAGAGTATTTGGACTCTAAGAAATCATCATTGAATGTTTGTCTTCGACAATCCTAGATCTATTATGGCTATGTGGTCTTCATAACAAATCCATCATAATTATTTCGGTTGGGTTCTAGGGAAGGATATTGTTGGGTTAAATAGGCTGATACTTCCACTCACCATTATTATTATTGTTCCTTTCCTACTAATATTGTGGACCCTTTTCTTTATAGGCCAAAATTGAATCGAAAAACAAAAAGTTACCAAGCATGTATGGTGAAATAACTAGGAGGTCTGTTAGGGGTGTTAAGAACTCAGAGTGTTGTAGGGGAACTGTCGGTTTTCTTTGGGTCATTTAGATTTATATTTTCCCAGCTTTCCCATTAATATGTAAATGATTGGATGTAGTGTGAGACACCTCCACTGGAATTCATGATCTGTAAAACATATCAATCATTTTGCACTAATGGAACATGATGAAAGATGTTACCGCCAAACGAGGGGGGGTCATACCATTTACTACTAATGGCCCTATTAATGGTATTTCCCACATGTATCATATAATGGACATGCCATTGTCTTAATTCGTGAGAAGACTAGGACCATAGAGCCTTAATTTTGATAGGGACATCTCCATACATGTGCAAGTGTGACTCTTTGAGGGAACCACACATGTTTCATGTGCACCCCAACATGGGTCCCCCTTGGTTACTTAATCTTAGTGATCCCTAATGGGACGCATCACCACTTCACTCATATCCATCCTACTTGTTTTGTTTTTGCGAGGTTCATTTCTTTTCTCAATGGGGTTAGTTGTGATGGGATGAGCCGATGTTCTTTCTTCTACCACATACTTTGTAGAAGAATCCATTTCTTTCACATGCGAATCCTTTACATGTGTCTTGGAAACCCTGAGTTTCGAGGGAGTAGTTTTATTTCTGAGTAGCCTACACGGGGCCTCTAAGTATATGTGGTGCATATGATGTCAGTGCATGGATATCCACCGCCATTCACATGAACACATGTAGCGACGAATATACATATCAGGTTTGAACCTTTCCTGCATAGACACTTTGATCATATCCCATTCACGATGAGGTTCCTAATGAATGGCCCACCATCACTCAAGAATTCCTATGAGCACTGTATCAAGAGTGTGAGCCCTATGATGTTATGGAATGTGCCATATCTATTCAATAAATGTGTCCACGAGTTTCGACCCATCGTATCGATGGGATCCAAATTTTTCCTTGCACACTTTTGTGGAGATATGGGTACACATTATTGTCGACACTTCATATAGATTTTGTTTCCACCTCTCCATAGCATATTCGGAGTCAGTGTCATAAGACTTGACACTTTGCCAACTTGATTCTCCATATGCGGTGGGGTTAATGTAATCCTCCATGTTCCCAATGATATTATAGATGTTTTCAATGACCAAACTCAGCACATCCTCATCCAATGGATCATTGTATATGTCTCCTTCATTCGAATCCAGTGGGTGTGAATTGTTAATATTATGGTATCTGTGGGAGGTATTTACCTCCACGTGTAAACCTGACAAGAATAGAAGACTCCTAAAAGAAAGAGAAAACCCTAATGAGTTGGCTAATAACCCTAGAAGTCTTGTCGGCTCAAGAATATAATTTATATTAGGTTATTAGCCTCCAAGAGAAGAAGTCGGCTAGAAATAATAATAATATACTAAACAGACATGTACCCAGAAGGAGAAGTTGGCCCCAACAAATTTGGCAGAACCACTATAAATACAGGGTGTCAGTTCTCATTTGACACATCTCAGAATTGCAGAGAGAAACTGGTGCACACTGCAGTTCCCAGTTTGGTGCGCACATGTGGAGGAGAGTTGCAGGTGCAGCTGCTACAATAACCAGTTTCAGTGTTGGCTTGGACTATCTCTTGGCTAGGGTTTGGACTATTTGATCAGCTATTTTTGGTGCGCTATCCTTGGAGGAAGATGCGCTACACCTTGTTTGGCTATATAGCTTGGGGTTTGCTTCTGGAGTAATTCTCAGTCAAGGTTAAGGTGCTCGGAGGGCGGCTTCGGCCTATGGTTGGGTGATGAGGGTATCGTCAATGGTAAAACAAGCAAAATATTCTATATTCTAATAGGTTATGGGCCCACACTTCCTTCATTCAGTCTAAACGCTGGAAGGAAACATAGCCGCTGGGATATTGATCTCATTAAGGAACTGCCGCTAGGGTTACTGGCAGAAGCAGCTTCCAAGACACTGTCGCTATGGTTATTAGCAGGAGCAGTTGCAGAAACCCTGAACCTCTTGTTGAGGCACCTTAAGTGATTGGATTGACCTATTCTCTGGATAGATCAGTGCGTTCTAGCCTAGCGCATCTCCTGATACCCTCAGCAAGCCAAGACATGAAGTTTGAATTTCTGGTCAAATCTAGGGTTTGACCAAGTCAAGCAAGCCATGACTAACTCTATGAAGTCTAAGAACAAGTTAGATGGAGCCTCTAACTTCAGAGCGTGGAAGACAAGGATTGACCTCATCCTTGCCAAGAATAAAGTGTTGGATATCGTGAAAGGAAAGATTGTGAAGCCAGAGTTTGAAGAATGAAAAATGAAGGAACCGCAGAACGTTGCAGCTATGGAGAAGTTCAAAGATGTTGACATAAATGCCATGAGTATCATAGTGGATTCTATAAAAGACCACTTGATACCCTACATCTCCCATCTTAACTCATCAAAGAAGATGTATGATGACCTAACAAATATCTTCTCAGTCAGAAACATTGGACAAGTTATGAGTCTGAAGAATGAGCTTCGTGAAATGAAGATGAATGAGGATGACAACATAACATCATACTTTGTAAGGATATCCCAGTTAAGATATCAACTACAATCTATTGAAGAGATCACTTCAGAGAAAGAATTAGTGAACATAGTACTCAATGGTCTTCCCAAGACATGGGATGCATTTTCCGCAAGCATGAACACAAGGAAGGAGTATCCGACATTTGAAGAACTTTGGACTTACTGTTCTCAGAAGAATCAAGGATCAATGAAAAAGAGAAACCCCAAAAGAAGTACGACAATCAAGATTTCACAGTAAGATTCAAGAACTTCAGGAAAAAAAGGAAGTTTGGTTCAAGGAGGAAGCCAAATCAAGAGAAAGACATTTCAGAGGTGCAATGCTTCAACTGTCGAAAGTATGGTCACTACAAGAATCATTTTCCTGAGCTAAAGAAAAGAAAGGAGAAACACGAAGCATCAATTGCCGAAGAAAAGGAACCTACAAAGAATACTAAGCAGGATGGAAGAGACTTCTTCTTCTAAAAGGTAACAACACTCTTCTTATTTCTTGTACATATCTTGTTTGCATCGTCTCTGTACATATATTGTATATCTATCTCTTGGAAGATAATGTATTCCAAGAAGAACTATACCTATGAAAGAACAAACAAGATGAAAATAGATATCATTAGATAATACACATGAAAGAATGAAATACAAATCATGTGGAAGCTATTGCAAGTTAAGCCGAATCGATCATGAAGAGACTTAGAAGAAGCAAAGACAGAAAGAAGTCAGCAATCGAGAGGAAATTGGAAAAAGAATTATGACGTTTTGTAGAAGACAACAAGACGAAAGTGTGGATTCTGTTAGACAAGAGAGCCAATTATATATTGCAGAAGACGATAAGGATGCAGATGGAAGCATGGACTCTGTTAGACAGAGGGAACCGATTATATCCACTCTTACATGAATCAAGGGTTAGGACGGAGCTAATCCTATGATCCATTGAAAATGATGAAGTATATATCCATGATAGTAGCCATAAAAGACAATACATGTTCAACTCAACCGCAGAAGAAGACTTCTTCGAAGAAAAGCCTCTAAGTATTCATGGTTGTCCATCCACATCCGTGATCCTATAATAAAAGGAAGAAATGGAATCTTTAGGGAATGGAACCTACTCCATGGTCCCAAGATATAAACACAAGGAAGAACATGAAGATTCCAAGAAAGAAAGAAAATCCAGAACAACCAGTCATTGTATCAAGAATCATAAGATTATCAGCCTGATATAAAATCAATATTAGCAATCAAGCAAAGGAACTGAAAGTCGTGATGAAGAATAGTGTATGGAAGACTTATGAATGATAGCATTACGAAGATCTAGAACTAGAGGTTCTCCCAGATGGAGGGAGAAGACTATGATTATTACTTGTTCCAGTAAACCAGACTTATCTCCACATGAGTCATTATATCATCCGCAACATCCATGAGTTGGAGTTCTACATCAGATGAATACAAAGAATGTTCTCCATAGAAATTGAATAAAGAGCGTATGAAGAGCAATATCAAGACTTTGAGGCATACCAGAAAGAGACTCTTGTATGCAGATAGAAGAATATAACTTGGTGGAGAACCTCCAGTGCACAGCAAAAACGTGGTGAAGATTTCCTATAACATCAAGATGACTACTCAGTAGATCAGATCTCATGATGACAGAAGAAGTGCCACATGGATATGTTCAAGTTTTTCCAACTATGATATACTCTATTTTTCAGATCTACATGAAGCCTTCACAGTGTTCTATACTAAAGTACATTTGAAATCAAGCATTACATTATCCATGATGAAGTCTAGAAAGGAGAAAATAATTCTCCAATACATATCTCCACAGATGAGCAGATAAGCAAACATTTTGGTAAAGCTTTTATCCAGGATGAAAGAGTTTGCATACTCAAGCTGGAGCTCGTGGAAACAACTTCCTTCTTATTGAAAAAGGAAGAAATGACTCTCCAAGTTAGGAGGGAGCACTGAAAACATTATTGAAGACATCCATTTTTAAATTTGAAAAATAGTCCATCTTGGACAGATGCTTTCCTGTTCAGAAAGTGGATTGAGATTTCTTATGGATAGTCACTTCCCATTGTGGTTAACATGGGAAGTAGTCTGATTATTGATGTATCATAGACAGTAACTTCCCATTGTGGTTAACATGGGGAGTGGTCTAGGGAAGTCTCTCTTCTTGAGGGTTACTCAAGAAGACTGGCCTGCCTCGCCGGACAACGATTTCTCATTGTGGTTAACATGAGGAATGGTTTGTTTTGGAGGTTGATGCAAGATAGTATTTTCCTCTTGTGGTTAACAGAGGAAATGGTCCGAACAGTCATTCCTTAGGATTTATACATTCTCTCCAGGGTGCACTTTGATTAGTGTAGGAGGAATGGCCTAGGGTGGGGAATGGTCCAGGCTCAGCAATCAGGGACAGACATTCCTTAGGGTTTATATATTCTCTCCAAGGTGCACTTTGATTAGTGTAGGAGGAATGGCCCGGGGTTGGGAATGGTCTAGGCTCAACATTCCTTAGGGTTATACATTCTCTCCAGGGTGCACTTTTATTAGTGTAGGAAGAATGGCCCAGGGTGGGGAATAGTCTAGGTTCAGAAGACAGGACAGTTATTCTTCCTTGCTTGAGAAGAATAGTCCAGATATCTCATTATTCTACTCTGAGGCATATATTCTTTCAGAGCTCACAGATGTGAGTGAAAGATTGGCCTAGATGATTTAGTTTATATCATACCATTGTTTATGTGCAGGTTGATATCAAATGTTTGTTATGAAGACTGTATGACAGTAGATGAAGACTATTGTGGTGGATATGTTCCACTGTTTATGACTATACGTTGTTGATCAAGTACTTGTGTGTTACTTGGTGTGGTAGTGTACCAATGGATTGTAGTTATGTACTACTATGAATAGACACGCTTGTGTTCTATCTTTGTTCTAATTTCCTTGAAGACTATCAGTAGTTTATTGGAGATAATCATCATCCAGATGAATGATGAACAGAGATTTTCTAGACGGAAAATAGTTCAAGAGCATTTACTCTTCTAGATTATAAGAATGACTCTTGTATCACTCTATGGTGTGAGTGACTTATCTAGCATCATGTCTAATTACTCAGATGAATTATGGTTTCGAGAGATGATGCAGCTGATGGTGATGGTGATGCTCATGATCTAGTCATGAGATAGTCTAAACGACTATGTTGATGTTATCGGGTAAATGGTATGTTTTTGTGCTCAAGACCATTACCTATAATACCTCCCTAGCTAGGAGGGAGTGTTAATATTATGGTAGTTGTGGGAGGTATTTACCTCCACGTGTAAACCTTATGAGAATAGAAGACTCCGGAAAGAAAGAGAAAACCCTAATGAGTTGGCTAATAACCCTAGAAGTCTTGTCGGCTCAAGAAGATAATTTATATTAGGTTATTAGCCTCCAAGAGAAGAAGCCGGCCAAAAATAATAATAATATACTGAAAAGACATGTACCAAGAAGGAGAAGTTGGCCCCAGCAAATCTGGCAGAACCACTATAAATATAGGGCGCCAATTCTCATTTGACACATCTCATAATTGCAAAGAGCAACTAGTGTGCACTGCAATTCCTAGTTTGGTGCGCACGTGTGGAGGAGAGTTGCATGTCCAACTGCTACAACAACCAGTTTCAGTGTTGGCTTGGACTATCTCTTGGCTGGGGTTTGGACTATCTGATCAGTTATTGTTGGTGTGTTATCCTTGGAGGAAGATGTGTTACACCTTGTTTGGCTATCTAGCCTAGGGTTTGCTTCCGAAGTAATTCTCAATCAAGGTTAAGGTGCTTGGAGGGTGGCTTCGACCTATGGTTGGGTGACGAGGGTATCGTCAATGGTAAAATGAGCACAATCTTCTATATTCTAACATGACTATGCACAGGGTGTCTACCTCAAAGGAAATCTTCATCTTCTTCAAATTAAGCACACCATTATTGTCAAATTCCCAATTGATTCCAAGAAACATGGGGTATGGATCAAAGTCATCTATAATATTTATGACCTCAAAGTCATCCTTTGCCTTCACCCCTTCTATACTCACTTCCACTTGCTCCATTTGACCTATAGGGTGGATCTTGTATTGGTTTCCCAATTGTAGTTGTATGGGCGACCAAACCAATTTTGGTTTACCCATCACCTCCCATGACTTCTTTAGTGGAATATTCACGTCAGAACCAAGATCTAACATGACTCCATCTATGTCATAGCCACCAAGGTTTGTTGTCATCTTGAATTTGTGCCCAGTGCACTATTGTGTATTGACTTGGAACAAATCTCTTTTTGGTTAGGGAGTGGATATAGTCTTCTCTTTCAACTCCCTCCCCATACAAGTGGCTAGCATCTGCATCAACTTATTTGTAACATCGGGATCATTGAACAATATCAAACAACAATGTAAGAAATTTCTTACTTGATCCTTCATGTTTGTCTCACAACCTAAGTCACAAAATACTTATTCATGTGTTGCATACTTCAACTAATTGATGTTCCTCAATTTTTCTATTCTCATCACATCAAAACTATTCCTTCATGTGCACTTCTTCCATAGACTTCTACATGGTGCACTACAACTCCTCACGCATGTGATCTTCCTCCAATGACTGTTGCATCACACACTGCAGCTCCTCCCATGTACGAGCCTCTTCTAGCAACCTTCATGTCATCCGTTGCACTTCTTCACGGATCTAAACCTCCTCCAGTGACCTTCGTGTTGGGCGCTGCAACTCTTCACATGATCTTTCTTCTATGATGGCTCTCTGCACGTCACATAGAAAGTTATTTTGTTGGGAAATATAGAACTTATGAGGGAGTTGTGTTCCCTTTCTGATATTCCCCTTCAACGTCTACCCTGAGCTCTCAGCCTATTCAAAGTCCCTTCTTGTATTGGCTCTTCCTCGGGTTACCAATCGAACATTGAATTCCTCATCTTTATTCTTATTTATGCATGGATCTGCATGCACCATATTTCAATGCGTCTTCTTTTCTTCCCACTTCTTCACTAATTCGATATAGTCCTCTATGACATGATTAGAACTGCAAAAGTATGCACAAAGCACATGCAGTTTGGTACAAAACCTTGATACATGTCCAATTTATCCAAAATTGAAATAAGTGGGGGGTCTACCTCCCCCTTTTCCATATACTCAGCCACAGAAGCTCCCATATCCACCTCTGGGACCTCCTTGGTATCTGCCTCTTTCTGCACTGCCACAATCACCACCCTTCTATTCTTCCTGTACCCAAAATGGATCGTGGGTATTATCTTGCATCCACTGGAGTGACTGACAATTATTTACATCATATCCCATGGATTTACAAAAATCACATAATGGAGTGTGATGCATCTTTTGATACTTATGAAAATTTGGTCAGCAGGGTGGTACATGGCCCCACTATTGGCATAGCTCACACCATTTCATCTATCCATTTGGAAATGGACTTGATGTGGTCGTCGCCACATAATTTGGAAAAACAGGGCACTCGTCCTTGCGATGCCCCTCAAAGTGACATGTGGTACACCAAACATGATAGCGCACAACTTTTTTCTTTGCCATATCTTGCAACTACATCATGAGGTTGGACAGTTGTGACTGTAGCTACACCAATCCCATTGATGTTTCTGTCCATCTTGGTGTAACTTCTAGGCACATTGAAATTTATACCACTGCTTGATTTGTCACCTTCTACTGGGTGAGCGGGACTAGTATATGGGAAAGAAACTCCGCAATAAACCACTCTCTATGTTGTGCATCCTGAATCTAGAACGTCATTCTATCCAACAAAATATTAAACTGCTAGTCATAATCCCACACAGTTTCTCCTTGTTGTTTATTAATCTTCTTGATCTCAGTAATACACTGAGATTCAAACTTAGTATTTTGAAATTCCTTCAGTAAATCCCTCTTGATCTCTATCAAAGACCTCATTTGTCCCACTAGCATAGAGGCCTTGTACTTCATGTACCACGTCAAGTCTATGTCCCTTAACATAGTTTCCAACTGCTCAATATGTGTTTCTTCATTTGTGATCCTCTTCACAGACCATATTGCTTCGCACATGAACCAATGTTGTTCAACATCATATTTACCCATTCCATGGAACACGGGTAGTGATCTGAAATGATATTTTAAGGAATTTGGTTAAGTATTTTGCATGAGTTGATTTACCATTTAGAAATTAAAGAGAAGAAGAAGATTTAATGAAAGAATGTTGCAACCATCACAAATAATGAAGAACAAAAAATGAGCATTAAGAATAGAAAACCATAATGCCAAAACTTGTTAGCAGAGTTCGACAAAGTTTCCTACGTCTTTAGGCCTTTGTCTCAGTGGGGGAGGCTTTCTTATTAATATTCAATGCTTCAAAATTACATCATAATTACATCAATTTGTTCTCTGACTACCACATAAATGTTCTTCTTTGTCTTAAGAACTCAATGCAACAGACGAAACTGAAAAGGGTGGAGAAAAACTCCCATAAATGGTCTCCAAAGCTCTGCTACTCTTCTGGCTTCCCTATATAAAAATGGCTTACTATCTACAACTTGGCATCATTTTGATGTTTTGAACATGTTCATGGATTTAAAAGGACCTGGTTTATATAGAATTTGATTTGGGGGTCACATCCCAACTTCCTCCCAAGATCTGGCCTCAATCTAGGCTCCCGATCCTCAAAAATGGGAAAAAATCCCATTATAACAAGCATGCAATCATTAAAAAATCCCTTTTCTAATGTTAAAAACCCACAAATTGAAAAATATTAGGCACACACCCGTATTCTCCAGTGCCCTGGTCATATGGAACCCATGTGGACAGTGCCTAAGCTAAACATCTAGGCCCGCGCCCAAGGTTCTCAGCCTTGGTCATGTGGAAGGCCATGTGGCCATGCCCTGATCAATTTCACTACGCCCCCTACTCCTTAGGTCCCAACCATATGCTAGTTCATCCTGGTCTCCTGCCTTGGTCGGCATGCTAGCCCTGTCGATTGGGCGCTACATCCCCCAACTCTGGTGCATATCAAATTCAAATAAGATATGTGTCATTTGTTTAAACAAGTAACATGTGCACCCAAACAGTTAACGTGTGGAGGTTAGGTCATTGATTGCTCGGGAGGTCAGGAGGTTGATCCACCAAAAGGATAAACAAATTTTGACCCGACCCTTATTGGCCTAATCTAGGGTACCATTTGGCACCATGTGATTGGACCACGTGTCACGCCCTGACTGGATCGTACATCCCAATCAGTTGCACAGTCATCTTTTCGTACTTCCACAAGTCATGCCCAGAGGAAGCCACATCACTTCCAGCTCATTTCTACCTTTCAATACGTACTACCATGTGTCAACATCTTCGGTTTCCATGTCATCGTATAGATTTCCACGTGTCAATCCATACAATCCAGTCACCTGCCACATCAGCACCCAAAAATGTCAAATATGCATGCCACATGTCAGCCTCGGGTGCTACCATGTCAGCATGATGACATCATCATGAATTCATGTTGACATCATCTTGCATGTCATGCTGACGTACTGCTGACGTCAGCAGTATAGACTGTTGACTTTGACTTTGAATTTTTTTGCATGTTTGGGAAAAACTTCAGATCACGATATCTCCGCCATACATAGTCCATTTTTTAAAAAGAATATACTGTTGAAATCAAAACGATGAGAACTACGTGATGGCGTTGGCTTCGTCTGAATCTGAGAACTTTGAATTTTTGGCCTTTTTGGATCCATTTGGATCACACCTCCCCACTGAGACATTTTGGTCATCCAAAAAG
The DNA here is from genome assembly GCA_009831015.1 of Picea engelmannii. Classification (NCBI taxonomy): domain Eukaryota; kingdom Viridiplantae; phylum Streptophyta; class Pinopsida; order Pinales; family Pinaceae; genus Picea; species Picea engelmannii. The sequence goes on along the minus strand of ML779179.1, from coordinate 456,614 downwards.
ATATTAACCAGACATCAAGTGCGGGATAGGCCTCCCCACTTGTCCTTTGTCTATCAAATATGTCCTGTGCACATGTCGCATCATAATCAATTGCAAAAAAAAACATGATGATTGAACACATATTGTTATCCATTTGCATTTGTTCACATCTTTCTGAACCCACTACCATCCATGTAGAAAACATTAGCAGCGATAACCATATCACAAACATGACTGAAAATGAACCAACATGTATGTTCTTCTCTACAAGCTTGCACGACAACAACTCATCTTGAAGAAAAGTATGGCTAGATTTACATGCTACAACCATTTTACTTTTTTTCTTAAGATCAACTGCTTCATTTGGTACAATTATAGGTGTATTGCTTGCATACGTTTCCTTCTTTAATTGTTCCATTGTGAAAAGAGATTGATTCCCTTTGATATGATTAGCATGCATAACATATTTTGTCCTTTCTTTAGTTAAGTGATATTGATTTTGTTCCCTGAAGAAGATTGCTTTGCAATCATATAAATAAGGGCTACCTAAGACCATTCCACATGCTTCTAGCGGTACCACATCATATATTATTTCATCCACAAATTACTTAGATGTAATTCAAAACTTTATGACACATTGCTTTGTTATGGGAAAATTTTTATTTTTTCTGATCCAATTTAGTGAATAAGGTTTGTGATGTATCTTAGTTTTTAATCCCAAATGCTTAACCACTTCTTATGAAATTAAGTTATCTTGAGATCCGCAATCTAACAAAGTGTCTATCTTGGTATGTTTCATAATGACCCTTATATGAAACAATTTACTTCTAGAATCATAACCATAACCAATTTTACATGACAAACCAATTGTTGTGATCTTAGTCTCATCACCTAAATATGACCCTAAGTCTGTTGGTTGTGTTGTTGCCTAAAAATTTTTCCTCCCATTCCTCTCTTTGAACTACTTCGTTTTCTTCTCTGGGTGCAATTTCCAACAATGTTCATCATCGTGCCCTTCTTTCTTGCAATGCTTGCAAGAGAGCTTATCTTCCTTCACTTTCGTTGATTTTGATTTCTTTCCATAACCTTTACCTTTTCCTTCTTTCTTTGAAGATGATTCCCATGATACACCAAATCTAGTTTCCCATGCTTCAATATACATTGCTTGAACAAAAACCTCATCAAGATTAGTAGGTCCAAACATAAACATTATATTATGAATATGTGCAGGAAAACCTCCTATATACTTCATAATATTTTCTTGTGTATGTAATGGAATATCTAACATCAAATCCATCTTATGAAATTCACCTGTGTATTCTTCCACCCATTGTTCTTTTATTAATTTAAGACTTTTCCATTCAATTAAAGCCTTCTCCTTATACCCCAAAAGAAAAAAAAAATTGTAAGTGCAAAAATAAAATATTGCCATGATGGGAATACATTACCAATTTGTTGAGTACCATGTTGCAACTTACTCTGCCACCAAATGAGTGTTGTGCTTGCAAGACGAAGCGATTCTAATTTTATCTTGGTTTCCTCATCATTGATTTGTTGCACACAACAATATACCTCCATCTGTCTAACCCAGTTATCAAGCTTCTCAACATTGACTTCTCCATTATACATGGTCAACTCAAATTTCTCATCAAGTTTAAGTAATGGCATGTTAGGCTTATGTTTATGAGAATGTTTTCTTGCAGAAGTAGGATTTGAACTTGTACTTGAAGAAGAAGAAGAAGAAGAAGGAGATGAAGGAGGTGAAGGAGGAGGTGAAGGAGGGTCCTCTCCTTCTTCACTTTTGTCTTGAGTTGAATATTTCCCTTGAAAATGTCTCTTTCGTTCCAAGTAACCATCATACAACACTTTTACCATCTCTGACATGGAAAAGAAAGGTTTGTGAAACTCTCTTTCATTTTGAGAAAGTCCTTCTTCCGATGCCATATTCTCACTTTGACATGTCCTATTTCTTGATCCAATTTCAGGATCTCCTTCTACAAGATCTCCTTCACAACGACTTAGATTTTCCCTAGCAATCATGCATACTAAAAAACAACCAACTGCCAACCTGCTATGATACCACTTGATCCGAAATGATCTTTTAAAGAATTTGGTTAAGTATTTTGCATGAGTTGATTTACCATTTAGAAATTAAAGAGAAGAAGAAGATTTAATGAAAGAATGTTACAGCCATCATAAAGAATGTAGAACAAAAAATCAGCATTAAGAACAATAAACCATAATGCCAAAACTTGTTAACAGAGTTCGACAAAGTTGCCTATGTCTCTAGGACTTTGTCTCAATGGAGGAGGCTTTCTTATTAATATTCAATGCTTAAAAAGTACATCAAAATTAAATAAATTTGTTCTTTTATTGCCACAACAATGTTCTACTATGTCTCAAGAACTCAACGCAACATACGACACTAAAAAAGGTGGATTAGAACTCCCAGAAATGGCCTCCAAAGCTCCGCTACTCTTTCGGCTTCCCTGCATAAAAATGGATTACTCTCTACAACTTGGCATCATTATGTTGTTATGAACATGTTCATGGATGTAAAAAGACCTAGCTTATATATGATTTGAGTTGGGGGTCACATCCCAACTTTCTCCAAAGATCTGGCCTCAATTTGGGCTCAAGATCCTCAAAAATGGGCAAAACTCTCATTATAACATGCATGCAATCATTAAAAAATCCCTTTTCTAATGTTAAAAACCCACAAATGGAAAAATATTGGGTACACGCCCCTATTATCCAATGCCCTGTTCATATGGCACCCATGTGGCCAGCGCCTAGGATAAATAGCTAGGCCTGCACCCAAGGTTCTTGGCCATGGTCACGTGGAAGGCCATGTGGCCATGCCTTGGTCCAATGTCACCATGCCCCCTGCTCCTTAGGTCCCGGTCATATGTCAGTTCATCCTGGTCCCGCGTCTTGGTCGGCGGGATATCCCTATCGATCGGGCGCTACATCCCCCATCTTTGGCACATATCAAACTCAAATAAGATATGTGTCATTTGTTTAAATGAGTAACACGTGCGCCCAAACAGTTAACGCATGGAGGTTAGGTCGTTGATTGCACAGGAGGTCAGGAGTTCGATCCACTGGAAGGCCAAACAAATTTTGACCTGGACCTTATTGGTATAATCCAGGGTGCCATGCGATGCCCTATGATTGGGCCACATGTCACACCCTGACTGGCGCATACAACCCAGTCAGTCGAACAATCAACTTTTTGTACTTCCACTTTTCATGCCCGGAAGAAGCCACATCACTACTAGCTCATTTCCACCTATCAATCCATACTACCATGTGTCGATATCAGTGGCTACCACGTCATCATAGAGACTACCATGTGTCAGTCCATACAATCCAATCATCTGTCACATCATCACTCGAAAATGCCAAATATGCATGCCATGTGTCATCCTCTGGTACTTCCACGTCAACATATTGATGTCACCATGATGTCATGATGTCATGCTGACATCATCTTCCATGTCATTTTGATGTACTACTGACATCAGTAGTATAGACTGTTGACTTTGACTTTAACTTTTTTTGCCTATTTGGGAAAAACTTCAGATCGCGATATCTTCACCATACGGAGTCCATTTTTGAAAAAGAATATACTGTCAGAATCGACACGATGAGCACTACGTGATGGAGTTGGTTTCATATGAATTCGAGAACTTTCAATTTTTGACCTTTTGGATCCTTTTGAAATAGGTAGCCTCAAGTTGCTATCCTGATTCACCATCATCACTCTCAAACCAACTCCTCCGATATGATTGTTGGGTGTCAAAATCCTCATTATTGATACTCCTCTTGGTGAAGTAGCATTGACTTCACCTTCTTCTTCACTTGTCTCTTCTCTTCCATCTCCTTCTACTCTTTGTCCTACTCCAATCGCTTCACTATCTATTTTTCTTTCTTCTAGATTTCAAATGTGTAAGGGGGGTGGTTCAAAGTGGGGGTAAGTCCATATCCTTATGAAATTTCTTGTGAGGGGACCTAGATAATTTCCCACCTATATTCTTGCAAGACAATCTACAATCACCAATTCTTCTCCCCCAACACGAGGGGATCCTCTGTCTTCCTTCTTTTATATCGTGCCTCATCTTATTATGAGGTTGCAACACTTTGAAACATCCAATGGGTTCGAACTTCATCACTTGGGACTACTCCTCCTACTACTACTAGTATCCCCATTGAACACCCAACTCTCAACACCGCGCCTCTTCGTGGGCCTATATTTGTTTTTTCTCCTCCTTGTGCGGTCTATTTTCTCTTCATCCCAGTCCTGGCCCATCATCACATACTCCTTGCTATATTTTTTCCACCTCTATAATCCGCTTTCCTTATTATCTCAACTCTTCTTGCATATCTCTCAACTTTCTCTCTCCTCTTCTCTTCTGGGTCCATCCCATTCCTCACCTCATTCTAGAAACTTATGGATCCTCCTCAATGGATCCATATCCTCTCTCATTTCCGTCCGTCTTTGAAACCCCCCTAGTTCTAGGGGAATTTACTCAACCATTCTATTAGGATCCATGTGCATCAACCCTTTCTCTACAAACATCATCTTTATCCAGTGTGGAAAATATTCTAACATTCATTTCCTTGGACCTTCTGAGAATTTTCTTTCATCCTCGCTAAAAGAATCAATGTAATCCTCACCAAATTCAATGATATATCCCTCCTTCACTTGAGAAAACAAAAAATCAATGGCTCGAGTCCACTTATTGTCTAACTCCTTCAATCTATCAAGCGTGACTTGATCCTAAACCACTGGGTCTAGAGACCACAAGGAAGAATTGGTAGCAGTTTTCCTTTTCAGCCACTCATACAACAAACAGAGAAATTCAACACAGAATGTCTCGTGCATATCAATGTAAAGATATATATATTTCCATCTCTTAACATTCATTCTCAGATCCTGATTTTCTCGTAGGGAAAACTCATGCTTATTTTCCTTTATCCAGTCTTGAATTTCCTCCTGATATGAATACCACCTTCTGTTTTACCTTCATCCTCTGATACAAGACTTCCAAGTCCCAACAACAGAACCATTTGTTGGGTTGTTTCACACTTGTGTACATACTTCCTAACGCTAGGGATTTTAGACCCAGGGTTCATCCAGAGTTGACCAACAAAAACCCCAAAGCATCGGCATATAAATCTTCATCCAAGGTCGAAGAAGGTCTCACTCGAGATGCAATGAGGATCATAGAGACCATCTAGTCTTGTGACAGGGATGAAGGACTATATACACATGGATCGATCTGAGATAGAATTCATATACTCCATTAACTACAACTTACTATTATCAATATGTAAAACAATACACACACATATCCAAATAACACATGAGTGATACACGATAGATCATAACTGTTGAAACTTTATTACTCCCATTCCATGGAACATAAGCATACATTAAGAAAACTATATTCAATATCAAAGAAGTCGCATGTCTTCTTTAGATAATTCCCAAGATTTACAACAAACTTTTTCATGCACATTCTTCTAGACCTCAGAAAAATGACAGAATCAGACTTATATTGAGAATCATTACAATATTACATTACTACAAAGGCTCAGAGCGAGCTCAACACACAACAAACAATAACTCAATCAATCCTCTAAGTGAGTGTCTAACTCTAATGTTGATATTGTTTCTTCCTTTTATAGCTTTCTCTTCCACATAGCCTTCTAGAATCAAGGCAATCTTAACTGCATCACCAATTCATCTTTTGTCAGCTCCACGTTCCCTTGTGTTGCTAGCAGTAATCATTCAAGAATATTTCCCAACAATTTCTTTCTTGATTCCAGCGTGTGTCTTCTTGATTTCCGGTGCAACTAACAAAAATTGATTCAATGCACACTTGGTATACTTTAGGCTTGGAACGCAATATCAAAACTAGGTCAAACACACACTTTTTGTCATTTTCCCCGCATTACCTTAAACATGCACAAAACTAGAATGGGTGTGCACAACTTCATTTGTGCGTGCACGTGAGATTAACCAAAAACTTGGGGTGACAAAAGAGACCCTCCTTCACCCATCCCTTAACCTCTAACCTACATGAATTATCACCCGTGTGACTTATCACTTATCACCTACATGGCTTATCTTATTTTCTTACTCACTTTTATACTTAGCAAATTCTTTGAGTGTGGATGCGGGACAACCCTCCTCTTCATTATATTTTTATTTCATTCCCGTGTCCTGCAACCCGCATCCCTTCCTCATACTTAGTCATTTTTATCAATTTTTATCTCCTCACCTACCTCCTTTACCTCTACATTCTCGTAACTTTGCCAACCTTCCTTTTAATTTTTTAATATTATCTCATTTAAATACTATGTCCTATCCCTAGTTTACTTCTCTTTATTTTGGGACACACCTCCCAATGACACATGAAAGTGAAGACCTATTATATGTGGACACATGGCAGTGAAGTGAACCTACCCCGGGTGACACATGGATGGACAGAGATTACTGGAGAGTGACTTGGCATGATGACTAGGTGATGATGCGGCGATCAAAATATACTTTGTGCACAAGCTATGCGGAATTCTATGGATCTCTCTACTTCATTCAAAAATAACATGGAGATGAATTTTCTTTATAAATATTTCATGAGAACCCTCCCACAATGCATGTGGGATTAATAAAGTTGAATTTTCAAATCAAAGGCCCAAATTTCATGAGGACGGATCAACAGTGGTTGAGACTCCATCTTCCAGAGCTCACAACTTTTGACCCCAATGTTCGATTTGAGAAAATGAGAGCTCGTCAAAAAGGTAAAGAGATGAAGAACACATTAGAAGTGGTTTCAATGGATGAAATATCAGTTATCAGGCCCTAAAAATTAAATTACAGTTGAGACTATTTTGGGCTTGAAAATAAATTATTTTTGGAAAATGATCTATTTAAAGAAATTCCTAAGATCCTAAAGTGGGTCCCAATTGATGGAACACATATTTAATAGTAAAACCATAACCCTAACTGAAAATTAGTTTCAAAAATATGAAGAAGACATTATAAAAGAGAAGAAGAAGTAGATTCAAAGGGTTGGCAGTGGGTTGCTAGAGAGTTTTCTATATAGGTCTCTTTGTTGAAATCAAGTTTGTTGCCTTTCCAAAGATTTTTGAATCAGTCTTATTGAATTTCCCCTTCATATTACTTTCTTCTCAACCCTCTGAATATTCTTCCATACATTCCCCAAGACATTTCATATCCATAGGAGCAAAGTAGTTTCCTGTAAAAAGTAGATGCAATTTATTTTAAGTTTATGTAGTTGTCATTGAAATCTTGTTGAGGTTGTTTTAGACCTCTTGTTTCAGAAATTGTTAAGCTTATTTCATTTGGGATATTATTATTAATTTCTCCCCACAAAAAACCTTTTCAGGGCATTACATTAGTGATTTTTCAGAATTTCAGTCTAAGGCATGATATTTCAAATGTATTTTCCATCAAAATAAATTTTGAGTTCTAATGATACAATCCTCTAAAGTTATTTGATGACCTCCCCAATTTATTTTTCCTTTCGTCTTGCAAAGTCATAACTCATTTTGGATTCACATAATTTTAAAAGGAATACAAAATATTTGTTGAAATAAAACTCTGTACAAATCTCTTTTAGTTATATTTATTCACTTTATTTTTCACGAGTAAGATGATGTTCTTAACGAATAAATATGCTAAATGAGGGCTTTGTTGGAAGATATTTTTTCTTTTTCTCTTTATCACTCACCCATTGCATTCATATAGAGCCATACAGATAATCTTCCAATATATCCAGAGAGGAGAACCACCTCTATAAAAACGAGGAGAGTCTTTCTTGTTCCCCACAAGATTTTCTCTCAAATGTTGGTCATTTTCCCTTGACAGAAAAAAAATAAATAAATAAATAAATAAAATAAAAAAATGATCAACAAGTATTTTTATTTTTTTGTTCGTTAATAGAAGTTGGGTTTTAGTGTATTCATGTGTTCTCTTCTATCATTTTTTTTGTATCTCATTTCATTCTCATTATAATCTAGATCAATCTGCTCCTTTTCATTTCTCAATGCATGTCTCTGACAAGGTCATGGTATAGAGAGTTGGGTCTTGAGCTATTTTTGCTCGAGGAAAACCACTCTCACTATCCCAAGTGACCTCCCATGCCAAAATAAAAGAGAGGTGATGGATTAGGATATCCTTTCAATATGTTTCTCGAGGAATACCTCGTGCAACAAAAAAATGAAATGATGGAAAACTTTTCTCAAATCCTTTGACAACTATTGATGGTGGTTGAGGCATCTTCATTAAGTATCCATTTTGGAGGTGAGACACCCTTCAAGGTAAAAGTAAATTTTTATATCCCCTTATTTGAAGGATAGATAGATGTTGATGATTTGGATAAATGGTTGAATATGTTATAAGGGTATTACTCTATTCAAAAAGTTTTGACAACAAAAAGATCACCTTCGTGCACCTCAAATCCCTTCCCCATGTTACAACTCGGTGGAAAGGTTACTAGGAGAGGTACAATGTGGATGAATCTATGCCATTTGGGAGAGAACCTACCTGGGAAGCCTTTATGGATGATCTCAAGGAGTAATTCTACCATTTTGGAAACTATGATGACCAACACATGATATGGAAAACTCTGTGTCAGAAAAGGGACCATACAGTGCCAAAGTACACTAACACCTTCCATACATTACACTCAAAGTTGGGTATCAAAGACTCCGAGAAGCACTTGTTTCTGAAGTACCACATTTTCTTACACAGTTACAACTAAACAAAGATGGATTTCTTGGAAATCTCCTCACTGGGAGTTATTTATCGATATGCAGTCAAAATCAAGCGAAAATTAAAGCAATGGAGTAAGAGGCAATTTGGGATTGCAAACATGCCACAACAGAAGAATGGAAAAGGAAACCCTAACTCACAGAATGAAGTACAAATCAAGTAGAGTAAATCTCAAGAAAATCAATCCAAGTCATCGACTAAGAAGGGTGATGGAAATTCTAAGAAGGATGTCACCAAAAAGTGGTGTGAGTTCCACAAAATCCCCTTGCACAACACCAATGAATGTTGCTCGAAACAATAATTGGTGGTAAATCTCAAAGAAGAATAATTAAAACTTGACTTGGAATCTGAATCAAAGAATAATAAAGAGAAACCGATCATCGATGAAGAATCCACTACTACCATGGCGACCACAACAATCCAACTAGAAGAACCAAAGGATCTTGAGGAGGGGGGGCACTTCTTTCATTCACAAATGTGGGTGAAGGGGACCCCAGTACATTTCATTATTGATAGTTAGATCCAAAAGAACCTAATATCAGTCGAGGTCATCAAGAGTTTGAAGCTGCCAATAATTCCACACCCCCAACCATACACCATCATATGGTTGAGTAGGGGATGAGACATCCATGTCAACCAACAATGTCTCCTATCCTATGACATCGAGACCTTCAAATATGACATACTATGTGATGTTTCCCCCTTTGAAGTCTGTGATGTTCTTTTAGGATAACCATATATGTGGAAAAATCATGTTTTCTATGAGTCTCGACCCCATAGTGTCATTGTTACTATGGGTGGTTATCTCTACAGGGTACTAGAGGTAGTTATGACTACTTCCACTTCATTGATCTCGAAAAAAAGATGTCGCAAAGTAATATCTAATACCACAAAGTTTAGCCTCTTCATGATTCATTCAGAAGGTTAACAGAGGGTCATTATGACCACTATAGCCTCAACCCAACACCTTTCTATACAATGGAATTAGGTCGATGAGATTGTAGAGTAGAACAAAGATATCTTTTCTTCACCTACGAGGGTACCTTTTCACTACCAAGTCAAGAAAAGCTATATATCCCTTCATAGCTCTATTGGAAATATCCCTTTTTAGGTGTGCTTGGGGTTCCAACCATTAGCCCCCATTAATATAAATCTTCTTGTTGCATCGTCATTAACATATTCCTCCCATACTCATACTGAGGCATCTCGTGCATCCAAATTTTTTGAACAGATCCAAAAAATTTATCAACAGGTTCATGACACCTTTCAAAAGTCTAATCCCAAGTACAAGTAGGAAAATTACTTCAGAAAGGCAAGCAACTCACCAAGGTTTAGATTCAACAAAAAATTATGCATCTCCCTAGGGAAATTGATGCAATGGGGACCAATGCTTTCTAAGGGGGGAGGATTGATCTAGGTGGATCTCAATTGCCATCCACCTTTTCCACTAAATCAATTTTTTCGAGCCTATGGTTTTGATAAACCATGATATTCACCCTTTTGATGGGAATGTAATGTAATTCCATCTCCATTTCTTAATTACATCCATCATGTAATGATTTCCTAGTGGTCTTATGTACATTCCTACAATGTTAATGTAGTGGATCCCATTAGAATTTCGTAGATAAGCGTGATTGGGATAGATTAGTACTAGGATGGGTGACCTCCATAGAAGTTCTAGTGTTTCATATGCCTATGGAATTTTGTAAACTTAGACCAATTTATCCCACATGTATCATGTGAATTATTATCCTCTCACTCTCTCATATATAATCAAGGTGAAGGAGGTCCTTTGAGCATGCAATGGAGTGTGATGTAGATGTTATTGTGAATGAAGCATAGAAAACATCTTTTTCTCTTCAAAGATAAGCTACCACCATTCTATCAAGTTTGTATCTACAATATTATGATGTTTTTATTCATTAATAGAATTTGGGTTTCACTGTATTTATGTTTTCTCTTCTATCATTTTGTTTGTATCTCATTATGTTCTCAATATAATCCATATCATTTGGGATCAAGAATTATCCTTCCCACTTTTCGACCCTTAGATTCCTTTATGAAGCTCCATCAACGAATATCGTGCACTTATTTTTTTCTTTTCTCCATTTCAAAAATTCTTCTTGCTATAATATAATTTTCCATTTTAATCTCAGAGTTTTCAAATGCTACATCATCTTCTCGATGACACTTTGTTTATAGTTGATCATGTTATTAACCCAAGTGCGCTCATATTTTTCCATATGAGTCACATATTGTCCTTTTAATCCTCTAATATGTATATATTCTAACAATAGGTCGCATGCTTTGGTGGCTATTCTTTCCAATAGAAGAAGATATTATTGGAATATAGTTTTGTTTCTTTCTAGCCATATTTCCTAGCATATAAATTTAAGAGTAACCATCCCAACTCTTTTTAGGAAAATTTTGTTTTGAAATTTTCTTGCATATATTATGTTCCACCATGTAAACATTTTAGACCATGTGTTTGGGAATGGCACCTCACTTAATATTTCTTTGAAGACATGTCTCCATACCTGCTCAGTATATTGACTTTCAAATAAAACATGGTCAATAGATTCTACCTTTGAACAACATAATGCACATGTTGAGGGTCCTTGCATTCCTTTTTTAATAAAGTTTTATGTTGTTAATAATTTCTCAAGTGCCATGATTCAACAAAAAGCATTAATTTTTGGAAGTGAATCTCCATTCCAAATGTATTGTGATATCTTTTATTGTGGAGGGTTCTGGCGATCTTAGAGAATACTAAAATAACCTTGTTTAACAATATGAGCACTAGAATTCCATCCTCTATCATCAGGTTTATTATTTTCCATCAGGGCACGCCCAACAAAATTATTGAAGAATGGCTCTAATAATTTTTCCAAATTCCTTGGGAGGAGAAGGTTTTCCATCCTACCCACCTTGATTTTTCATTCCAAACTAAAATATTTGACAAATTAACTAATCCATTGGCCAATAACAAAGGTTTTAGATTAGTTATCTTATAAATTGTTTCTAATGGATGTTTCGCAAGAATTATATCAAACTATATATTGATTAACTGACCATTACTAGGGATCCACATTAGCTTCCTACTTTTAAAAAAGTACTTGTTTATAAGTACCATATTCCACCATTTCAATGCTCTGGTGATAAGTATCCATAGAAACTTAACTCCCATTGAAAAACTCATGATTGTTATGTCTTTTATTGCTACTGGTAGATTGGTAACGTCAACAACGCATACTTTATTAAATTTATCCTTACAGCTAGGTCCTACCGTCGAGAACCCCATTTTTGGGAGAATTTGGCCATCTTTCCTATAATTCCTTGCTAGACAAAGTAAGTCGGGCTTTTTTAAAGATATTGGCATACCCAAGTAACTAAAAGAAGTCTAGGTTTTTGTACTTGGGAATTTTTGAGATGACTTGAATTTTCTCTACTAGCATTTTCCATCCATATATCTGACTTTTGTCATTGTTAACTTTCCCACCAGAGGCATTGAAAAAACTATATAGGACTTGTTTAAAGATTTTTTCTATAATGGGAGAAACAACCCCTAATAACAAAGTGTCATCTATGAATTGTGAATTATTTATTACTTTAATCCCTCTCATGTAATTTATACCTTGGATCCATATTGTTACTCTTTTTTCTCTAGTTTCCTACTCAACACTTCAACCATTGTAATCTAAAGAAGAGAGGAAAGAGGATAGCCTTGATGAATACCTCTTTTGATTTTGAAAAAGGAGGTGGTTCTACCATTCACTAGAGGAGATATCCAAGGTGACCATATACATGCTTGAATCCATGAAACAAATGATTCATTAAAACCAAACCCTTGTAGGGATTCCAAGAGGAAGGAATTACAGACTTTGTCGAAGGAATTTTCCATTTCCATCTTAATTATCATTCCTTTCTCTTTGTTGACCCAAATAGAGTGGACAAACTATTGTACTAATATTATATTATCCACAATTTGCCTTCCCTTCCTAAAGCCTCCTTGGTTTTCATAAATAATCTTGGGAATGATCTTTTTCACCCTTTTGGCTATCACTTTGGTCAAAATCATTTATGTTGAGTTACATAGAGATATGGGTCAAAACCTTGCAAATGATGCCAAATTTGTTTCTTTTGTAATGAGATCCAAAAGGCAAGTATTGGTGATACCTCCCACTTTATTTTTTATTAAGGAGTAATTCAACATTTTCTTTAAATCAAACTTTACAATGGACTAGCAAGATTTGAAAAAATGTATAGTCTTGAAACCATATGGCCCATCACTTTATCCAGTTCAATCCCCCATACTACTTGATAAACTTATTCTTCTTCAATTTCTTTAGCCAAAGCAGGGTTATCTTCCTTAGAGACTAAGACTATAATGCATCTTAATAGATCTCTCAATTATGAGGATTTTTTGCATCTTCCTTTGTATAAACATCTTCAAAATGTGCTCAAGTTGCCTCCTTTACTGCTATAAAATCATTCAGGTGCATTTCATCCTCCAGATTGATTTCTCTTATTGTATTTTTATGTCTTATGGCTTTAGTTTGTTTATGAAAAAAGGAAGTATTTTTGTCACCTTCCTATATCCATAAGCTACGAGATTTGATTCTCATTCCTCTTCTTCCTTATGAAATGAAACATATAATTTTTTATATATGTTTCTCTCTTTTGTTATCATTTTCTCTATGACTTCTAATGATTCCATGTATTTTTGTAAGGCCTCCAGCTAGTTTTGGCATTTTTTTCTTTCTTCATCTGGTGGGATATATGAAAATTTAACCCATTGTTTTAAAACCTACTTGACTGCCTTTAGCTTTGATTCCCAAACAAAGGAATGAGAAATTGTTATCAGTTGATTCTACATTGTTGCTATTAAATTCATAACTTTAGGGATCTAGATCCAAAGAGGATTAAATATGAAAGGGTTAGGGCCTAGATTCTTTTATTCTTCAAAAGAAAGAACTATGGGTTTGTGATCTAAAACACTTTAAGGAATTATCTTTGAGGAAATTACCTAATACCCAAGGAATAAATCATTATGGATTAAGAATATGTCCAAGTGTGTAGCTATGTACCCCAACCCTAGTCTTCTGTTGTTCCAGGTATACTTACCCTTTACTAGCTTAACATTGACTAAATCCCATTCTAATATTATGCCTTCCATATTCTCTTGCATAGGATCCTTGAATATAATACCTCCAAGTTTCTATTCATTAGAGAGGATTGTGTTAAAATCCCCTACTACTATATTTATTTTTTCAAATACACTTTCTTTTTGGGATTGCAGGGTTTCCCAGTAGTCTATATTTTGCAAGCATTGGATCAACATGCAAATACAAGAAAGATTGAAGAACATGTTTGATGATAGGTGCCAAAATTTTTGTCATAATCCAATGTTGTGAACAATGTTATGATTCTAAAACTATATGTGAATGATCCCACAGGGTGCGAATTCCTCGCGATGACCATCTTGCATTGATTGCTACACCTTCACTATTTCTCTAGTGTTGCTTCCTGATATTTAAATTTTATTCTTTACCAATTTTGTCTCTTGGATAAGGACTATAGCTAGTTTTTTTACCCTTACTAAATCTTGAAGGGTTTATACTTTGGTTTTACTTCCTAGCCCTCTACAGTTCTAGGATACCACTATCACTATTTAACTAGTGGTTTTTTTTGGTCACCTCCTAAAAGTTTCAAAAATACTTGAAATCATTGTCCTTTGTTGCCTTGATATCTTCCTCCTACACCCAAGGTAATTTAAATGGTTTTTTGGGTGCCCAGTGATTTTTATATGTCTTCTTCTTCATCTCTTTTGTCCTTTGACAATTTTCCTTCCTGTTTTTTTGTTGGCATTCCTTTCTCTTTTTATTCCTCTTCTATTTGTTGTTGTGTTTTCTCCCTTGTTAAAACCCTAGTAGAATAATTGTATGTTTTCTCCACTATGTTATTAATTTCCTCCAACCCATATATTTCTCCATCATCCTCCAACTCTTGCATAGGTTGTTCCTAACTATCTAGGAAGTAGAAAGGTTGAAATGTTTGTGGTACTAGAACCTGTTCAATCCTTTGTAGGTTTTCTTTCCTAGTCTCCTCTTGATGTTCTTGTGATTCCCTAGATAAAATTTCAAAATGATTCTCGATAACAATCTGAGTCAGTTCTCATCGTTTAGGCGGGTTTGAAAGGTTGTTCCTTGGTAGAAAAATGGGATGATTTAGCATGAGCATTTCAATTTGTATATTAGATGTTGATGGTGTTGAATTCTTGGCTGCTCTTTTATTTGGACGCATCTTATTCTTTATTGTTTTCCAAAATTCTCCTTGTTCTCATGTGACCAAAGTCTGCAACCGATTCTTCTTACAATCTTTAGAAAAATGGCCATATTCATGGAAAAAATTTCACTTGAATGGAAAATGTGCATAGTCTGTTTGTTGAACATGTGTCTAATTATATAAAGAGAGAATTATAGCTTCTAGAAAAACCTTCTCCAAGACCACTTCGACACAAATGCAAGTGAAAGAATACATGCTTGATTTAGGATCAGATTTATCAATGTATTTACCTAACGTGTTACTAATAATTCATAGGGAATAATCAACCCAACAACGAAGAGGTAAATGGGAAAGTCGAACCCATATGGGAATAATAGATGAAATATCTGATTTGGATCAAAATCAGGGGTCCATCTATTTAGGTACATACCTCGAGAGATAAAAAAAAGTATGGTCCACTTCTAAAAATAGGGTCTCATTCTTCTTTAGGTTAAAAGAGGAAGGCATATCATCTTCTTATGCATAAAAAATGATTAATCTTACCTTTGATTAGTTCCCATGTAACATCCCCATTGTAATCCCCAGTTTAATTAATGTTTAATGTAGATATAATATGTGGCTACAACCAAGCGATGTAATATGTGAATTGTATTTTTGAATGTTAATGATAAAATGTGATTCTAGTTGTTAAGGGGACATGGACAGAGATTGGGGATTAATGAATCCACAAGAGATGGGAGAGCCTAAGAGAATTCATAAGAGGGTGTCCAAGGGGGAATTACCCATGTATATTAAATCAACCCATTTTCCTAAATTTTCTATTTGTATATGAACCTTCTAATTTTTTATTGAGTGTTCCCAAATCCAATCATTGAATACATGTAAGAGGGTGGGTGTGAGAATTCACATCCCATAGTTATTGGGCACATGGGGATTAAGTGCGATCATCTTGGAGAAGTGTGTGAGTCAAGAAAGGAAATCTAAAGGGAGGATATTTGTATGGTTTGGGACAACAATTTTACACAATGTTTTTTTTTGCATAAGCCTAAAGTAGAGAGCTTGGAGCTGGAAAATCCATGGAGGGAGAATTCTAGAGAATGTTAGACATTATTGGATCATATTTGGGGATGAAGACTGAAGAGACAGGTTTTCAGGCCTGAAGAGTGAACTCCTAAGTGTGTTTCACTGTCACAACAAGTCTTTGTTATTGTTTGTTGGTAGTTTTCCTGGCAACAAGTTCTATTCAGTTCCCAGCTAAGAGATTCTTGGTTAACTATGCTAGAGAGACCCTAATAAACTAATGGTATTCCCGAGGGACTAATATCAGTAAAGGGGTACATTCCTTGGGTTGGACAGGTCAGGAGGAAGATATTTGGTGGAAAATCGGGATAGTTGTATGAGAATATCAGTGGGTTGTGGGAATTTTGAGCTGTGAGTGGACAGTGAAAGACCACCCTCTTTTTTGGATTACAAGCCTATGCTAGGGGCTGAATTGTTGTTGATATTTGGAGAAACAAGTATATGGTTGGGTGGAATGTTCATCCCAAGCATTTGGTTGCACAACTATTTATAAAAGATAAGTTTTATCATGTTGTTGTTTGTATTATGAGTTTATTTGTTGTGTGTTAACTCTGTGAATCAAATTGATTTATATGCTAATGAAATTGAGTTTAATAGTTTCATTTCATGTTGTTTTAGCATGTTGTAGATGCATCTAAATAATGGTAACATTCAACAATTAAATATGTATGTAATTCGTAGTTGTAAGCTACAGGAAATTATTGAGGTAGGAGAATTTTTTGTTTTTATGAGTATTTTGCACCATAATTTTCCTCGGCTGGGCTAGGGGACATTCATTATGGTATCAAATCCTCTGGTTCAAACACCATTCTTGTATGGGCCAAGAATGAGTGAAAATTGAGTAAATTGTTGTTGCAGACTTTAGTCTCTGTGAATTTGGGGGGAAATCGAGAAGTTGGAGTGAAACCTTCAGATTCGTAGGAAAATTTTGAGTTTAATTTCCTCAAAGAAGTCAAAGAAATGACTTGGGGTGTAAATATGTAGGTTGCAGAGTCAAACTCAACCTAGAAGGGTCAAAATTCATGTTCTAATGGCCATTGTAGAGTTGGAGGGAGTTCAGTGAATCGACAACCAAGATCATGTTTGATCTTGAGATCAATGACCCGGATTCACTTTGATAAATTTAAAAATCGATAAGGTTTCAGTCGTTTGAAAGGTGAAGTAGATCAATGACTAGGATTCAGTTTTTACCATTTTGAAGATGAGGGAAATCGACGGGTGAGATTCGTTTTCGACAGTTTGGGAAATGAATCGAATCAACGATCAAGATTTGTTTTGACTATTTGGGAAACGAATCAAATCAGTGGTCTAGATTAATTTCAGTCATTTGGGAGTTGGATCCAATCAAAATTCAAGATAATATTGGATTGGAGATTGACTGTCCAAATTAATCGGAGATTTGGTCGAATTTTCTAACTGTTGGAAATTCGCCAAGAGAAATCGTCGACGATTGATGGTCAGGTTGGCCAAAATGGTGAAGAGTTTCATTCATGCAATATAAATTATCGATTCTCAATGGGCCAATGGTTTGGCGTCGACTGATTCGGTGAAGTTTTTTGACCATGCAAGATAAATGGTCGATGGTTGGGCGTCAACCGATTCGACGAGATGTTTAAGTCATCCAAGAGAAACTACCGATGTTTGATGGAGCAAACAGGGTGATGATGTGTCATGCCATGTCAACATCCATGTGTCATGCCACATAATAATCTATGTTTCATGTTATTTCATCCAAGTTAACACCTCATGATGATGTGTCATGCCACATCAACATCCACGTATCATTCCACGTCAGTAATTTCCATGTCATCTCAGAAGTGGCCTATGATCGATCATTGGGTCGGTCAATTTAGAAATGTGTTGCAAGTGGTTTCCAAGAGAAATGACATATATTATTTTCATATTAAATAAAATAGTTTGAGAACAGATTTCCAATGAGCTAATATGTTTGCAAAATAGATCTCGTATGAGAAAGTTATAGCCAAAATAGTAAGGGTAAAACTTCAGTGTAAGATTACTTCCATAAGGCATAACCCCTTACTCAGAAGCTCATTTAAGCTATGGGAGCAGTCTATGGAAATTTTATGAACCATATAAAACAACCACGAAGCCATATTTAGGATCTAGGTATGTAAAAATGTGTAGGAAGAAAAATAGGACACTTGTACCATACAAGGATAAATTGGGTAAAACAACCTAAACTTCTTTGGACCATAACTTTCAGTTTGGAGCTTAGATTTGAACAAACAAATAGTTACTGGAAATATATTGAGGAGAAGATACCTATCCACCCAGAAGTTCTCTTTGGACAATAAAAATTTCTAGAAATTAATAAAGATATTTATGTAATAGTAAAAGAGTGGAAATTGTAGCATGTAAATGTTGTAACTTTCCGTTCATAACTCATATTGAGGCATGGATATAGTCATTCGAAAGATGTTTTAGAGGGGAATGCATATAAGGAATAATATTTGTATTTGGTGCATTGTTTCCTTCATAAATTGGGATAAAGAGTAACCTATATTCTAATTAATGAAATGTTTTATGTTATGCATGTTCTAACAATAATTATTACATGCACATCTCTTGCATAATTAGAGGTACGGGAAAGAAAATTTAGTTATTATATGAGGAATGGATTTATGGAAGTTTCTCAAGGATATTACAACCATGAGGAAGAGATTAGATGTATGCATGTCAACATGGGTAATGCTGAGAGAGAGTCTATTGGAAGAAGGGGCAGACAAGAGCCTGTAACTATGAGAAATTACATAGGGAAGTGTAGAGCTATAGGGTCGATAATGAAAGGATTGTGAAGGCTCAGAAAGAGATACTTCAGAGCTTAAATATGTTGCATAATAAATTTAACAAAGACTCTAGCACTAAGAAAACAACTAGTGATATACAAGTGACAACATCCATATCCCAAAGCAAAAGGGATGATCATGGAAATGATAGAAAGTCAAGAAGCATGAGAAGGAACCATCATTCTCCAAAGAAATCCACTGAAAGAAATCATGCAAGTTCAGGGCCAGGCAGCAACCCAAGTCTATCTCATGTTCAGAGGCATAGAAGACGGTCTGAGGTATATATCTTTCAAGGCGAACTTGGGAAGATCAAGCCATCAAATTTTAATGGTGAGCACCGGAAAGGAGAAGAATCTGAGGCCTAACTGTTGGAAATGAAGAAATATTTCCAGCTACATGATTACTCCTCTTAGGTAGAAGCTATAATTGTAACCTACCACTTGCAAGGAAAGGAATCCATGTGGTGGGATCAGCTTAAGAAATCCAGGAACCTTGATGAGAAGAGGATCTCCTGGAGACAGTTCAAAGGATATTTCCAAGAGAAATATTTACCTGAACATTATTACGAAAGGAAGAAGAAATACTTCTTCGAACTCAAGTTGGTAATTGTGTTAATACATGTTATAAGAATAAGTTCTTTGAATTGTTGAAGTATGTTGACTTCATAAAAGATGATAAGGTAAAAATCCAAAGGTTTCTAAGTGGTTTACCCTCCTTATACTGTGAAAAGATACAATATGATAACCCCAAGACCTTGGAGGAAACCATAAGGAGAACAAGGCATATTTATGATAAAAGCAGAGGAAGGCCAGTTTTCCAAAAGGCTTGAAATGACAAGATAAAGAGGAAAAAGGAGCAAAGGAAAAAAGGTTTTAAGCCACCCTTTTTCAATAACAACACCCAAGAAAATAAACAAGGATAGTCAACCAAAAGTGATCAAAAGACTACATATTCATTTCGGAAAAGGCCGAGCCAATAGCCTGTACAATATTGGGGGTGTGAGGATAATCACTTATATAGGGACTTCCCTCACAAAGGAGAAAGAATGAGGATTTTCCAAAACATTCAGGAGGTTGAAATAGTGGAAGACATGGGAGGAAACATATCAAGGATTTATGAAGCCTTGGACAACAAGCAAATGAAATATCAATCCCCCATGATTGAAGTGGAAGATAAGATCGACGATCAACCCATAGCAATTTTAATTGATTATGGAGCTAGCCATAGTTACATAAAATATGATATTGTTGAAATATTTCACTTGCAAATGAGTAATCATAAGAAATTTTGGTTAGTTTAATTATCCACATGAGCTAAGAGGAAAATCAATGAGTTAGTTAAAGATTGTTTGATAGACATGAATGGACTCAAAACAAAAGTAGATGTAAACATTATACCATTGGATTCATATAATTATCTAATTGGAATGGATTGGTTGTAAAAACACTATGTTTTCCTAGACTATTACAACAAGACAATCACATGTCTTGATGAAGAAGGGAAGCAAGGAAAGCTTCAAGTCATTCCAAGATTTGTAGTTGTTAGAGATATTCCAGCTATGCAGTTGAAAAAGAGTTTCAGGAAGGGATGTCATATTTTTGCAGCCCATATGGAAGAGGTAGCCAAACATAAAGTGACAAACATTGAAAACCATCTGGTCTTAAGGGATTTTGACTATTTATTTAGGGAAATCCTAGGATTTCCTCCAAAGAGAGACATTGATTTCTCTATTGATTTGGTTCCAAGAGTTGACCCCATGTCCAAGACACCATACATAATCTGAACACTAGAATTGAAAGAGTTGCATATGCAACTTGAAGAATTGTTAAAGAAGAGGTATATACGCCCAAGTGTGTCACCTTGGGGAGCCCCAATGTTGTTTGTAAAAAGGAAATGTGGAACCTTAAGGTTGTGTATTAATTTCAGACAACTGAATAAGGTCAGCATAAAGAACAAATACATTTGTCAAGGATTGATGATTTGTTTGATCAATTGAAAGATGCAAGAATATTTTCCAAGATTGACTTTAGATCAAGCTATCATCAAGTAAGGATTAAGGAAGAATACATAAAAAAGACAACATTTAGGACAAGATACAAGCATTATGAATTCACGGCAGTGCCATTTGGACTATCAAATGCCTCGACTATTTTTATGTGTATGATGAATGGAGTGTTCAGGGAGTACCTGTGTCAGACAGTTGGCTTAGGTTGATGGAAAATTGGTATGTATTTTTTGTTTTCATTGATTTCAAACATTGGAGAGTGATATTGTAGATTTATGTCAACCCTTAGTGATTGATGTCAACCCTTGAAGAAATCCTGGTAGCGAATTCTGGTAGCACAAAGGTTTGGGTAATGGAACCAATTTTGTTTGATGCATAATGGTATGAGTTTTAATATATTTAAAGGTAAGACTAGTCTAGATGGATATTACATGTCATGCCATTTTCGGTGGTATGTGGAACGTCATATAAATCCTCACAGTTAGAGAGTTATGGCCATGCGAAGTTGGAGAACCCTCATGAGTCATCTAGTAGCCCCAAAAGCTCAAAGTAGTCAAAGTGGTTGCAAAGAAGAATTTATTTAAATAATAAAGTGAAGTGATGAGTGTACTATAATTCAAAGTGGATACAAAAGAAATTATTTAAATAATAAAGTTAATGGAGAAATTACTAAGTGGACAAGTGGTT
>ML779179.1:404985-426985 GCA_009831015.1 Picea engelmannii | reverse complement strand
TGGAGAGTATAAATAAGAGGCAAGGCTCTCTAATTTTAGACATACTTGAGCATATTGAATACCTATAGGTGTCTGAGGTAACCAAAGGACATCTAAGATGAATTTCTGAGGGAAGGTGAAGAAAAGAAGGTCGGAATTCAAGGAAGGATAAATTATTTTGATGTTGCTTTCTAAGGTTGTTGTGATAGGTTGTTTGGACAAGTTGTTGTGATGAGTTGTTGTGACAGGTTATTTGTATAGGTTCAGTGCATGGTTGATGCACTTGTTCATGGTACAGGTTGAGGTAAATGTTGGTGCATGGTTGATCCACTTGTTTATGGTACATGTTGATTACAGGTTGGTTGGTATAGGTTGGTGCATGGTTGATGCACTTGTTTATGGTACAGGTTGAGGTACAGGTTGATGCATGGTTTAGGTTTATTGGTACACAGTGGTATATCTCACAGTGATAGTGTGACAGTGGTTCCATCATTCTACTTCTAATTCAGAGCGATTGGACAGGGCAAGGATAGGTGGTTGTAGCCAGAGAACATAGGGGGTTGTAGCCTCCTTCTGGTTGTATCTAGAGAATTGAGGAGTTGGATCTTCCCTAAGGTTGTAGCCTGAGAAACTAGGGGGTTGGAGCCTCCTTCCAGTTGCAGCTGGAAAACAAAGGAAGTTGGTGCTTCCAATGAATGTAATTCTTCAAGACATATAAGAAAAATCATTCTATGGTTTTCTCCCGCTTTGGGTTTCCACGTAAAACAATGGTGTACTGTGTATGTGTATGATTGTTAATTTGTTCATTGCTTATTTACTCTACAATTAATGGATGATAATGCTACATTGATATAACACTTGGATTATATGGTTAAAAAGGATTAAATTGATCTATCACTAATTCACCCCCCTCCCAGTAATCCAACAATTGGTATCAGAGTGAGGTTCCTTCAGGAAACAGTTTAACCACCGGAAGGAGATCATGGATTATTCTAAGAATGGAGTACTGATGTTTAATGGTCAGAATGGTTTTAAGTATGAGATGTGAAGCAAAAGGACGAAAGTATTTTTATAGGCACAGCGACATTATATTTGGCTATCATTTTTTATAGGATATGATAGTTCAAAAAGGGCAAAGATTGCAGCCAAGAAGGAATTGAAGAAGAATAACAAAATAGGAATGGATTTCATCTGGGAAGGATTACCTAAATCGGTAAGAGAAAAGGTTGGTAAATGTTCATCAACCAAAGAACTTTGGGATAAGTTACATGACATACATTCTTCACCCATCGCAGATTCAGAAAATGTCAAAGAATATGTAGATACAGAACAAGAAGAAAGATGCTCATCATGTCAGACAAATTCAAAAGAGGAAGAGTATGATGAAGCAAAAGTTGATTATAGAGAAAAAATGATCAGTGAAATTAAATATCTAAGGAAAGAAACAGAAAAAAAAACAAGTCATCTAAGAAAGAATTGATGAAGCAAAAGAAAAGTGTTCAAGGTTCCAAAAAAGATCAGCAAGTCATCAAGAATTTAAGAGCTCAACTAGAAGAGGCCGGAAGAATTGAAGAAACTCTAGAATATCAAAAGAAATGTTTAGAAGCCAACATAGCATCACAAAAGGAAGAAGCAGAAAAGAGAGAAAATATATCGATGGATCATCTCAAGGAAAGAACCAATGACTTAAACCAACTTGAGGAAGAGTTTGGTCAAGAAGAGAGAAGACTGGAAGAAGAAATAATTACATTGAAAATCCAACTTGAAGAAGCAAAGAGAACAGAATAGGTCATGAAGTCTCAGATGATGAAGAAAGAAGAAGAGGTTGAGAATCTTGAAGAAGAAGTTGTCACACTAAGAGTCAAAATCGTCAAGCTCAAGAAGAACGTTGAAGAGACAGAAACATCCACATCAGTTGTAGAGAATGAAGAGAAGCACTCTATGTTGCTAGAAAAGAAGAATGAAGAAAATAGAAAGAGTTATGCAGAAGTACTCAAAGGAAGGAATCATGGTCAACCAGAATCTAAGAAAACTATTAAAGATACATCTTCAAGAATACCATCCATGTTCAAACCACAAAGAAGCTTCAATCATGATCATGATTAGTCAAGGAAAAAATTCAGAAGGACTACACCATAAAGAAGATCATTCACTCCCAGGTATGAAAATTTATTTTATGGTCATTGTTTTTAGTGTACTAACTTTAGACATAAGGTTGCAGATTGCAGGGATTATAAAAGAAATGTTCAAGAAGATCGTGCCTATGGGGTCACATGTAACATTGATTGTTACAAATGTCATAACTATGGACACATAGCTAGTGATTGTAGAAGCATGATCGATACTTCCATGAAAGAGAATACTGATATCAAATATAAGAAAGTATGGATAAGAAAACATGAAGAACAGGTGAACAAAGACCAGGTACCAGAGATTGCAAGATTGGCAATAAAACGAGATGAAGATAATTCTACAGAGAAAAGAAAAGATGTCAGATACAGAAAGGTTTGGAAAATAACAGAAAGAAAGGAAGGAAAGGTAAATAAGGAACGGGTTCAAGAGATTGTACTTTCAGGCACAGGTTCAAGAGATGAAGCCATAGATAGAAAGAAAGAAGTCAGAGCTTAGAGAGATAATGAATCTACCAATGAAGATGATGATGAATACACATCAGAGTAGGAATTGTTCTGAGCCATCCAGCTTAGAGACTCCCAAGTAATATGAATATTAGATAGGGGGATTCTATGCGATAGCTGTGACAAACCAAAGAACCATCCTTCGAGCATCTTGCAGAGTTTGAGAAGATAGATTCAGAGTAATCAGTTAGCAGAAGTATAGGTTGATAGATTAATCAAGACTTCATGATAGTATAGTAATAAATGGGTCAGCATTATGGACAATTGTGCAAGGAGATTCTTGGATAGTATGGACAGAGATGGATTCGTAAGAACACTTAGCAGGTTTGGATAGATATATGATAGTGGACGACATAATGGATTCATAGATTGGTTTAGAGAGTGGTTCAAAGAAAAATGAACATTATCATAATGGATGATAATTACACAGGAAATGGCTCGAACAATGCTAATGGATTCCAAATTGACAGATATTTTTTGGACACATGCAGTGCATACATCAGTTCACATTCAAAATAGAGTAATGCTCAGAAAAAACAATGAAAAAACTCCCTACGAACTATGGAAAGGAAGAACAGACAACAACCTCTACATCATGGTAACTCAAGGTAATATTTTATTAATTGAAATTTATGTTGATGATATTGTTTTGGAAGTACTAATGACAGGTTAAGCCAAAATTTTGCAAAGGATATGGAGAATGAATTTGAAATGTCATTAATTGGAGGACTATCGTTCTTTTTGGGTCTTCATATATGTCAAAGAAACCAAGGAATTTTTATTTCTCAAACTAAGTATATCAGAGAAATGCTAAAGAGGTTCGGTATGGAAGATTGCAAACTAGTTACCACTCCTATGCAAACCAGTTGCAAGTTGAGAAAATATGATGATTCAAAGTCTACAGACTAGAGGAAATATAGGTCAATGATTGGTAGCTTACTATATGTGACAAAATCCAGACCATATGTAATACAGGCAGTTGGACATGTGGCACGATTTCAAGCAGCACCAAAGGAATCACATGTATTAGCAGTGAAGAGGATTTTCATATATCTCAAGGAAACATAAGAGTTTGGATTATGGTATCCAAAAGGAAAGGATCTATCACTTAATTCTGACATAGATGCAGATTGGGAAGGTTGTATTGATGACCAATGAAGCACCAGTGGAGCAACGTTCTACTTGGGTGAGTGTTTAGTATCATGGATAAGAAAGAAACAATCATCAGTATCTTTATCTACAGCTGAGGCAGAGTATATTGGAGCAGCATCATGTTGTACACGGGCTCTTTGGATGAAACAAAGTCTGACAGATATGCAGGTTGGGTACGATGAGCCCATTCCAATCTATTGTGATAATACAAGCACCATCAGTATCTCAAAAACCCAGTGATGAACTCCAAGACGAAGCACATTCCAATCAAGTATCACTTTCTACGGGAACGGGTTGCAAAGAAGAACATCAGAGTTGAATATGTGGGAACAAAAGAACAATTGGCATACATCTTTACAAAATTGCTTCCATGGGAAGCCCTTGAGTATATTCACCAAAGACTAGGAGTAATTTCTACTCCAAAATGAATACTTTTGAATGCTTATATTATATGTCTTAGATGTACACGAGGAAGCACCATAAATAGGACAAAGGGGGAGAGATTTATCAGATGCAAAAGGTAAATTCTTGGAGAGAGAGCATAGAGGCATGTTTTGAAGGGGAGCAATATGACTCATTATTGTCTTGTCATGGTTGATAATAAGTACAAATGGATGAACTCCAAAGTGGTCCCCTTATGGTGAAATCCCTCACGGGAA
Source organism: Picea engelmannii (assembly GCA_009831015.1). NCBI lineage: Eukaryota > Viridiplantae > Streptophyta > Pinopsida > Pinales > Pinaceae > Picea > Picea engelmannii. The sequence continues at coordinate 422,559 of ML779179.1, read as the reverse complement.
GACGCTTTGCGGATTGAGTTATCCTAGAAGTATGGTTAGAGAACCCATGCTTATTTGTGGAATAATGAGATGAAGGTTAGTGAATTTTCAGTGAAAATGTCCTATATGTATAGTGCTTGTCATGCCATTTCCGGTGGTATGTGGAACATCACATAACTCCTCATGGTTAGAGAGTTATGGCCATGAGAAGTTGGAGAACCCAGGTTTGGGTAATGGACCCAAGTTTGTTTAATGGATAATGGTGTGAGTTTTGATATATTTTCAGGTAATACTATTCTATATGGATAGTACATGTCATTCCATTTCTGGTGGTATATGGAATGTCACATAACTCCTCACGGTTTGAGAGTTATGGCCTTACGAAGTTGGAGGACCCTCATATATCATCTAGAAGCCCCAAAAGGTCATAGTAAAAGTGGTTTAAGAGATTTTAAAAGGTAAATAATAAAGTGAAGTGATGAGTGTATTATATAATTCAAAGTGAATACAAAATCAATTATTTCAATAATAAATTTAATAGAGAAATTAGAAGTGGGTTAACCCTAAAATAAGGAAAGTGGGCAAAGTGACCTAGAAGATGTTTTTAAGGAAGCTACTTGGAGAGTATAAATAAAAGGCAAGGCTCTCTAATTTTAGACACACTTGAGCATATTGAATACCTATAGGTGTCTGAGGTAACCAAAGGACATCTAAACCGAATTTCTAAGGGAAGGTGAAGAAAACAAGCCCAGAATTCAAGGAGGGATAAATTATTTTGATGGTGCTCTCTAAGGTTGTTGTGATAGGTTGTTTGTACAAGTTGTTGTGACAGGTTGTTGTGACAGGTTATTTGTATAGGTTTGGTGCATGGTTGATGCACTTGTTCATGGTACGGGTTGGTTTATGGTTGATGCACTTGTTCATGGTACAGGTTGAGGTATAGGTTGGTGCGTGGTTGATGCACTTGTTTATGGTACATGTTGATTACAGGTTGGTTGGTACAGTTTGATGCATGGTTGATGCACTTGTTTATGGTACAGGTTGATTATAGGTTGAGGTATAAGTTGATGCATGGTTCAGGTTTATTGGTACAGGTTTACAGCGGTATATCTCACAGTGATAGTGTGACAGTGGTTCCATCATTCTACTTCTACTTCAGGGCGGTTGGACGAGGCAAGGACAGGTGGTTGTAGCCACCTTCCAGTTGTAGCCGAAGAACATAGGGGGTTGTAGCCTCCTTCTGGTTGTAGACAGAGAATTGGGGAGTTGGAGTTTCCCTTAGGTTGTAGCCTAAGAAACTAGGGGGTTGGAGCCTCCTTCCAGTTGCAGCTGGAAAACAAAAGAAGTTGGTGCTTCCAATGAATGTAATTCTTTAAGACATATAAGAAAAAGCATTATGTGGTTTTCTCCCGCTTTGTGTTTCCACATAAAACACTAGTGTATTGTGTATGTGTATGATTGTTCATTTGTTCATTGCTTATTTACTCTGCAGTTATTGGATGATAATGCTACATTGATATAACACTTGGATTATATGGTTAAAAATGATTAAATTTCTCTATTATTGATTCACCCACCCTCTTAGTAATCCAACAGATGTAGCATAATTGTCTTGGTATATTATTAGAAGAACATATTGATATTGGTGATGATTATGAGTTGTTGTGATATGTTTGGTAGATGCACATCTTGGTCATATTGTGCATATGGTTGAGAGTTGTCTTGGTGATTGATCTTGGTGAGTAGATTTGATTTGGTTGATAAGATTGACAGTTTCTTGTGATAAGTCATTTAGACAAGTTATTGTGATAGGTTATTTGTACATGTTTGATGCATGGTTGATGCACTTGCTTATGGTACAAGTTGAGGTACAGGTTGATGTATGGTACATGTTGGCACAGGTTATTGGTACATGTTTTTACAGTGGTATATGTCACGGTGATAGTGTGACAGTGGTTCCATCATTCGACTTATATTTCAGGGCGATTGGATGGGGCAAGGATAGGTGGTTGTAGCCAGATAACATAGGGGGTTGTAGCCTCCTTCTGGTTGTAGCCATACAATTGGGGAGTTGGAGCTTCCCTCAGGTTGTAGCCTGAGAAACTAGGGGTTTGGAGCCTCCTTCCAGTTGTAGCTGGAGAATGGGAAGTTGGTTCTTCCTTGAATTTAATTCTTGACATATAAGAGAATCATTATGTGGTTTTCTCCTGCATTGGGTTTCTACGTAAATATTGGTGTATTGTGCATTGTGTGGATGTGTTTGTTATTGTTTATTATGCAATGATGAATGTTAATGCTTATGATATAGTAAGGTATTGATTATGAACAAATGAACATGGTTGAATAAGTAAAATAATATACTTTGTGGTTTAAAGGATTAATAATTGGTATAATTTCTCATTACTGATTCACCCCCCCCTCTCAGTAATCCAACAACCTGGACAAGTTTGTAATTGTATTCCTAGATGATATACTCATTTACTCTAAGTCAAAAGATGAACATGAGAAACATTTAATAATGGTGTTGAAATTTCTAAGAGACCATAAATTGTATGTTAAGCTAAGTAAGTGCATCTTTTACCAAAATAAGATTCACTACTTGGGGCATATAATTTCAGCGAAATGGATAGCAGTGGATCCTAAGAAGATAGAGGCCATTAGAGGATGGATATTACCAAATATTGTGATATAGGTTAGATCATTCATGGGTCTTTCCATTTATTACCGAAGATTCATAAAATTATTTTCAAAGGTTGCAAGTCCAATCACTTCTTTGCAAAATAAGGGAGTAAAGTTTGAATGGACTTCCAAGTGTGAAGAAATTTTTCAACAACTAAAGGACATATTAACAAGTGCACCAATATTGAATATTGCAGATCCGAATGAATATTTTGTTGTGTGCACTAATGCATGAAAGGAAGGGATCGGTAGAGTCCTTAGTAAAAATATCATGTGGTATGCTATGAGTCCAGAAAATTAAAAGAGCATGAGAAGAATTATGCTACCCACGATCTAGAATTAACAACAATTGTACATGCATTAAAAATGTGGAGACATTACCTCATGGATAATAAATTTGAGCTAAGAACATATCATTGTGGTCGGAAGCATCTATTTGGACAACCAACATTAAATGCCAGACAAACTAGATGGATTGAATTTCTGAGTTAATATGACTTTGAAATTAAGCATATAAAGGGAAAGGAAAACCAAGTGGTTTATGCACTCAGCATGAGAGATCATAAAGTGCATGTTGCAGCCATCAACATGTACATGACTAATCTAAAATATCAAATCATTGCAACAACAAATTCGGATCAGCATGAATATCTAAAAGTAAAAGAAACATTACAACAAGGTAATTTTCAACAGAAATTTAATTAATATGAGTTGAAAGAATATGGAATTATCATGTACAAAGACAAAGTGTATGTACCGAATTCCAATGAGCTAAAAAATGTTGTGATGAGGGAAATGCATAATATGCCATATGTTGGACACCCAAGATATTAGAATACAATTACAGCTATAAGAAGCCAAAAATTTTGGCCAAGAATAAAGAAAGAAGTGGCTAATTACATAACCATATGTTTAGAGTTCCAGAAGGTGAAAAAAGAGCATACGCATCTAGCTGGGATGTTACAAAAAATTCCCATTCCAAAATGGAAGTGCGAAGTTGTTACAATTGATTTTATCACTAAGTTTCCCAGAACAATAAAGTAACATGATTCCATCATCGTGGTGGTGGATAAATTAACTAAGGCAACTCATTTTATTCCAGTGAAGACAACACACAAGACATCAAATATTGTAGAGATATATATAAGTTTCCATGCTACATGGGTTGCCTAAGGAAATAGTTTCTGACAGAGATCCAAAGTTTACTTTGAATTTTTGGAAGGGTTTTTTCAAAGGATTTGGGAAAAATCTAAATCTTAGTACAACGTATCACCCAGAGTTCGATGGAAAAATAGAGAGGAATAACAGAATAATTGAGGACATTCTTAGAAATTATGTGATGGACCAACCATAAAACCATAAAGATTATATTCATTTAGTTGAATTTTCTTATAATAATGGGTATCGGATCTCATTGAAAATTAGTCTGTTTGAAGCATTGTATGGCAGAAAGTGTAACACATCAATAAGTTGGGATAATCCAGCAAACATAGCAGTTGTTGGGTTAGATTTTTTAAAGGAAATGGAAGAGAAAATGGAAAGGATTAAGCATAATTTAAAGGATCCTCGGGATAGGAAAAAAATTTATGCAGACAAGAATAGAGTTTTTAGGGATTTCAAAGTGGGAGAACATGTGTTCTTAAAAATGAAAGAGAAAAGAAGTTCGCTAAGATTAGGAAGTTTCCCAAAGTTGGAAGAAAGATATTGTGGACCTTTTTAAATCTTAGAAAATATAAGGTCAGTTGCATACATGCTATAATTTCCTGCATCCATGAGAATGCATACTTTATTTCTGTGTCATTATTAAAAAAATATGTGGGCCCCTATGGGTAAGTTGGTACCTCAACTCCCCGAGGTCATAAATTTTACATACGACCTTTGTTTTAGGCGCGTGATAGCCCGTTGGAAAGGTATTTCATGGAACTACATATTACGCTATCAAAATCTGACTCTGTCTACAGTTTGACTGTGACAAGCCAAAAAACACTGTTTAGGGATCCAAAATAGCCCTGGAAGTACAACAAGATGTGATGACATGAAAAAATACAAAATAATCCAGTTGGATTAGGTGAGAGGCCACCAGTATCCACCTGGAATATGTGTAGGGCTTCAGACAACCCCATAAGTTTAGAACCCACAATTACAAAGAAGTACAGAAGAGTGTGTTGAACTAAAAACAGACAAGAGGAGCCAGTTGGAATAGGTGGGTGGCCACCAATATCCACATGGATCAATCCTCCCCCCTTAGGAAGCAATGGTCTCCATTGCATTGAGTTCCCCTATCAGGTGAGGAAAATTCTGTTGGATTTGGCCCCGGGTGAGCCACTTGCCTTGGTGTAGGAGTTGTCCTGCCTTGACAACCTGATAAAGTTGGATCCTTTGTTGGCGAGTTCCCTTGACATGTGTGTCCACTATCCAATCAGTGGATGCTTGTTCCATGCAGTCAAGTTTGAGATCTGTTGGTGTCAGTTGTTTTGTGATCTCTGAGGTGTCCAATAATGGTGGATAATATGGCCAAAGGAGGTCCACATTGAACATTGGGTGCAGGCCAAGGAAGGGTGGAGTCTTGAGCTCAAAATCATTGCTACCCACAACCTTGGTGATAGTGTAAGGCCCATAGAGAAGTGGGTGGAGCTTCCGATGGGTCCCTATGAGACATTCCTTCTGCAAATGTAACCAGACTTTGTCTCCAACCTGAAATTGGTGCGGTACCCTGTGTTGATCATGGCGTTGCTTGTACTTAGCATTGGATTTCTGCAAATTCTCCTAGACCTGTTGGCGGATGTGTTGAATCCACTCAATCAATCCGGTGGCTTTGTTGGCATTAGACTGAACATGGGAATATTATTTCGGTGTGGTGGCAAGAGGTAGTGAAACATTAATGGGACCCAAGGGTTGGAATCCCAACCCTACCTGAAATGGGCTATGGTCAGTGGAGCTATGGAGAGCCCTGTTGTAATTGTGTTGAACATATGGGAGACTCTCATCCCATGTACGTGGATGCTTAGAGTTGTACATGTGCAGGATGTGCACAATCATCTGATTGGAGACCTCTGTTTGGTCGTCTATTTGGAGGTGGAAAGAAGTGGATTTAGTGAGCTTGGTGTCCAATAGTGACCAGAGGCTCGACCAAAATGTGTTGAGGAACCTGTTGTCCAAGGTGGAGGTGATGGTCTATCATATCCTAAAATGGACCCACACTCATTCGACGAAGAGATTGGTAGTATCTGTTGTTATGATATTCTTCTTGCAGAATGTGAGGATGGCCATCTTCAAAAACTGATCAACGACCACAAACACACAGTCATTTCCTTGCTTGGTGGACGAAAGGCTAGACACATAATCCATTGAAATGGATTCTAAAGGCTTCTCAGGAGTAGGAAGAGGGATGTATATTCCTTACTTCTTGATAGTTGACTTGGCAATGGCACATGAATTGCAAGGTCAGATATATTTGTTGACGTCCTGTCAAATTTTTGGCCAATAAAAATATTTCTGAAGAACGACCATAGTTTTCTCCACGTCAAAATGTCCTGCCATACAACTGTAGTGGGATTCCCAAATCAACTTTGCATGCTCACTTGTAGGAACATAGAGATGGCCCAGATGGCATAATAGTTTGTCCTGGATGTGAAAATTGATAACAGTTGCGCCTGTACCCAAGAGCTGATAGGTGGTGGCGAAGTCTGGATCTTGTTGATAAAGTTGGGGCCACTTAGATGCTTCATGTCCACAGGAATGGAGCATAGTGGTGAATGCAGCCATGGGAGGGTGACTGAGGTAGTCAGCAACACGATTTGATATCCTTGTCTTATACTTGATGTTGAGATGGAAGTGTTGTAGGTAGGTGGACCAATTTTGATGGCGGTCATTCTACAATTTCTCCTGTGTCTGTATGAAATGCAGAGTCTTGTGATCAGTGTGGATGATTGTCTCCTTTCCCAGAATGTAATGTTTCCATTGACAACATGCTTGTACAATGAAATACATTTTCTTGTCATAGGTGGGGTATTTTCAGACAATTTCTGAGAGTGTCTCACTATGGTATGTTACCGGATCACCATGCTAAGTGAGAACTGCGCCTACAACATAGTCAGATGCATCAATATCAATCTCAAACGGTTGTTGCAGATTGGTCAAGGAGAGTACTGGAGATGAGAACAAGCGATGCTTCATATCATTGAATGCTCATTGTTGTTCCTTCCCCTACACGAACTTTTCCCTGCCACCACCCTTGGTCAACTGGATGAGGGCCCATGCAATATGGGAGAATCCCAACATGAACCGTCGGTAGAAGTTGGCCAATCCCAAGAATCTCCAAAGCTTGGTTAGTTTGGTCGGGGCTAGCCAGTCACGGATGACTTGGATCTTAGCTGGATCAACATGTATCCCATGCTCATCAACAATGTAGCCCAAGTATTGCACCCTGTTAATGCCAAAAGATCATTTTTCCAAGTTGGCATATAGCTTGTGTTGTCGTAGAGTGCTCAAAACCTGTTGAATATGTTGCATGTGCTCCTTCCAAGTTTTGTTGAAGATGAGGATGTCATCCAAATATACCACCACAAAAGAGTTGGTGAAGGGTCTCAATACATCATCCATCAACCTCATGAAACTGGTTGGTGCATTTGTTAAGCCAAAGGGCATGACCATCCATTCAAAGAGACCTTATTTAGAATTGAAGGTTGTCTTCCATACATTAGTTGGTTCGATGAGAACCTGGTGGTAGCCAGACTTTAAGTCAATCTTGTTGAAGAAATTTTCCCCCTTGAGTTGGTCAAGAAGGTCATCAATCCTGGTAATTGGGTACCAGTTCCTGAATGTGATTTTGTTTAAGGATCTATAATCAATGTAGAGTCACCAAGTCCCTTCCTTATTCTGCACCAGTGTTGGGGTGAGGAAAAGGTATAAATATTCTCCTTGTTACCTTGGTTTATGATATATTCTTTGCTAACTTTTCTATTAGTTTGAAGTAATTAGGGAAGAAAATAATTAAAAATCTTTTTGAAAATGATATTAAATAATATTAGATATTTTCTAAACTGTGGGTTTGAATTGCTTTGATTTTATGCAGAAATGGGCAATTGTTGTTAATTGAGGATAATCGAGAAGATCATGAAGATGCACATACCATTGAATATTAAAGAAATCAGGCACAAAACGGTTCAAGGAAGATTAATTTTTATCTTGAAATATTCATAAATAGTAAAAGCAATCCTGAGGATCTCTCAATCCTCAGGATAGCTTAATTCACTTGTCTTATTGTAATATATAAAGAAGAGTGAACGATAGAGAGAGGGGACCAGAATTCCAATCTCTTAATTGTTGATACTCTGTACAACAACCCAGTTGTAAATGACTTGTCAATTATGGAATTAATGGAAGTTTCAAGCGTTTTGACCATTTCTGTGTACTGAGTTTTTCATAATAGTATCTTCTGAAGACCGTGGGCCCATTCGACAAGAGCTACTGTCTTATCTGTAATTTTATCGATTATGTGATAATTTTGTGATTTGATATTCCTCTCAATAGTTAGAATAGATTCATTAATATGTTTTTTCTCTTATGAATTGATTGTGTCATTCCATTCACAGAGAATAGATGTTCTATTTGGAAATTATCGATTGTTGTTCCATTACCGATTGTTGTCAATTTATCGCTTACTAATTCTTTTCATTAAGTTTTCATTTGTTGTTCCTTTCATTAAGTTTGCATTTGTTGTTCCTTTAATTTTGCAATTATTGTTCCTTCTTAAATCTCAATAGATCGTTGTTCCTTTCGAATAGGTTAATTAATCATTGTCCTTTGAGAGATTGATTCATTGGCGTTTTCTTAGATAAAATTGTTGTTTCCTAGATAGATGAATGAGTTTAGTAATTAACTGGTGTTTCTTTTCAGGGTGTGTTATTGCTCAGAATATATTTCTCGTTGATTGAATCATTAGTTTCAGAGTTTGTAGTTAATGTGTGAAGAACTTAATTATTACAGTAATTTAGATAAACCCAGATTTGTTGTAATTGAACTATCTACACGGTTTAAACCTCTACAACTTATCTACATAGATTTTGATAATAATCTTGAGAGAAAAGACGAATCCTCGGTTGATAAATTAATGTCAGACTAACGTTCTTTTTAGGACATATTTAGAACCCAACAACCAGTACAATCGGGCTTCCGAAAGGGGAGGAGTTGGGTCTGATGTGCCCCTTTTGAAGAAGCTCTTGGATCTAACACCTGATTTCGTCATTTTCCATCAGTGAGCGACGATCAACTAGTCCATTAGGTAGAGTTGCATCGGGGGTCATATCAATTGGATGCTTGACTTGGCAGTGTGTTGGTACCCCGGTGGGTGAGGAGAAGATGTATATGTATTCTTCCACGATCTCATCCACTTGCTTCTGCTGCAAAGAGAGGCTCTGTGTAGAGGCCACAGATGTGGCGATGACCTTCTACTTACTGTGATAACGGATCACATATAAGAAGAACTTCTCGGTCTATGAAATGACCTTACTGCATTTCTTAGTAGAGATTAAATAAATAGCGGTAGGCGAAGCTACCTCTGGTATCATGTACAATTTTCAACCCAAACTAATAATAACATTGCGGGGTCTAGATTCATACACAACTTGACGCTTCCACAAATATGGTTTTCCTAAAAGAACATCACAAAATTAAAGGGCGGGGAGAAATATCACACAATACCTCATCTTTGAAAGGCTTGATGTCGTAGGGCAGACGACACTGTTGGCTGAAACGAAGATCTCTCCCTTGGAGAAGCCAGCCGATGGTGTAGGGTTGTGGGTGCGATGTCTTTGGTGGGTCCATCCACTCGACGACCTCTATTGAGATCAGGTTCTTCTAACTGAAGCTATTGACAATGAAATGAAGTGGATCACCCTTTACCCACATCTATGAGTGAAATAGGCGTTCCCCTTCCTCTGGTTCTTCTGGTTTGCTTGGCTGGACTTTGGTGGTAGCGACAGTGGCACTGGGTTCAACATCAATAATTTTCTTCCTTCCTTCTAGATTTGATTCGGAATCAGAATTAGCCTCTGGCTCGAAAGCCTTCAGCTCCACCATGAGTAACTTCTTGGAGCGACATTCTTCAGTGTTGTGCTAAGGGATTTTATGGTACTCACACCATTTTCCCATGTCCTTCTTTGTCTTCTCATTTCCCTTCTTATGTTGTGGCTTGGACTGGTTGTCCTGAGAATGGCCATATCGGCTCGGTCCCTTGATGTGTGGGTCGGGTCCGCCTTTTCCCTGCTCCGGCTGTGAAGAGTTTGCAGATCCAAACTCTCGCCTCTTCTGCTTAAATTTCTACTCGATCTTGACAGCGTATCTATAAGTCATGCCCAATGAGGCGATGTCCAAAAAATCCATTTATGTTTGAATGTATCTATGCAAACAGTCGTGGTATTTGAGCACCAGATGTCTCTTAGAGTCTTTGATACCCAATTTAGTGCACAGGGTATGGAAAATATTGGTAAATTCTAGTATTGTCTGGTCCCTTTCTTGACGCAAGGTGGTCCATCTGGTGTACTGGTCCTCGTAGCTTCCAACGGGGTAGTATTGTTCTTTAATGGCATCCCGAAAGGAATCCCATGTAGGGGAAACCAAAAATATTGCAGATTCCTATACAACCATTTTCTCAAAGTAAGTATTCCACCAGTCCTTAACATGGGGGATGACCTTGAGGAGTGAAAAAGTAATCTTTTCCCTATCAAAAAAATTGTGGACTGAAAAATACCCTTCAAGCAAATTCAACCATTTATCTACAGCATCTGCATCCATCAGTCCTTCAAATAATGGAATATCAAAATTTACATGTACCTTGAAGGGGGTTGCATGGTCGCTTGATGAAGTTGCTTCTCCTGTGGGTAGTCGTCGAAGGATCTGCGCAAAGTTGTCCATCATTTCGTTCCTTTGTCACACGAGGGCTTCCTTGAGAAAAATTTTAATAGGATCTCCTGCTCCATCATATTTATTTTCCTCCCCCATGGATTTTTTTCAGGCTTGGCATGGCTGATTTTGCAACATCTCGATTGGTTTGAGTCCCAACTTCTTGTACTGAGATCTTATCGAGGACATGCACAAAGAAAAACAAATGAAGAGAAGACCGCTCTAATACCACTGATCTAGATTTAGGAGTGGAACGAATTGATTAACAAACTGAATACAATAATCACAGAGATATGAAGAAAAACACAGATATCCAGTGAACAATATCTTCTATTGAATAAATGAAATAGGCTAAAACTGTAAAACTGCATAACTAAAACACTTTCTCGAATGGTGGTAGCTATCTCTGAGAAGAGATGTGGGTGTTACGCGCATCTGTTGGAGCATAATGATTAAGATGATGCTCCAGAGGACTTTTTGATATTACTCATGAATTCCAAAACCCTAGACATTCAAAAACCTAACCCTAGGAGGTGAAACGCCAAAAGTCATGTGAACCCCTATGGGTAAGTTGGTACCTCAACTTCTCTGGGTCGTAACTTTTGCATACGACCTCCGTTTTAGGCACATGATAGCCCGTTGGAAAGGTATTTCAGAGAAATACACATTACATTATCAAAATCTTACTCCATCTACAATTTGACTATGACGAGCCAAAAAAAACATTGTTTATGGATTCAAAACACCCATGGAAGTACAACAAGATGTGTTGACATAAAAACATACAAAATAAGCCAGTTGGATTAAGTGAGAGGCCACCAGTATCCATATGGAATATGTGTAGGGCTTCAGACAACCCTAAAAGTGTAGAACCCACAATTACAAAGAAGTACATAAGAGTGTGTTGAACTAAAAACAAACAAGAGGAGCTAGTTGGAATAGGTCGGTGGCCACCAATATCCACCTGGATCAATTGGATCATATTTTGAGTTGAATACTGAAGAGCCAGGTTGGCAGGGATGCAGAGTGAACTCTTGAGTGAGTTGCATTGTAAAAGAAAGTATTTGTTGTTGTTTATTGGTAGTTTTCCTGGAAGCAAGTTCCCTTGAGTTTCTAGCTGAGAGATTCCTAGTTACATGTTCCAAAGAGACCCTGATAAATGAATGGGATGTCAGAGGGAATGAGATCAGTGAAGGGGTACATTCCTTGGGTTGGACAGGTCAAGAGGAAGAGAGCTGGTGGAAAATTAGGATAGTTGTATGAGAATATCAATGGGTTGTGGGATTTCTGAGCTGTAAGTGGACAATGAGAGACCACCCTCTTTTGTGTATTACTAGACTTCACTCGACGATGACTTGTTGTTGTGATTTGGAGCAACAAGTCTATGGTTGGGTGGAATGTCCATCCCAAGTAGTTGGTTTCACAATTGTTTATAACAGATAAGTGTTATCTTCTTTTTGTTTGTATTATGAGTTTATATGTTGTGCATTAACTCTATGAATCAAACTGATTTATATGTTGCTGAATTTGAGTTTAATAGTTTCATTTCATGTTGTTTTAGCATGTTGTAGATGCATCTAAATAATGGTAACATTTAACAGTTAAATTTGTATGTAATTCGTGGTTGTAAGCTACAGGAAATTATTTAGGTTTTTTTTATGAGTATTCTGCACCGTAATGTTCCTCAGCTGGGCTGGAGGACGTTATAGCCTACCAATTCCTTTACACCCATTTTTCATTTTATGCGGGGAGGGCCATACCGCCCATTAATTGCTCGATCAAACCCCGTTCTACTAGGGCCAATGCTTTATGTCTGGAGGTTGATGTGGGTAATCAAACTTCTAGCAATTGATCAAGATTATTAACAAATCTTGATGGAATCAATTTCGCAGAGGCTTTCCTCAATGAGAAAACCAATGACCGAAAGGAAACCACATCGACATCAAATTCAAGAGGAGGAAGGGAGCCCTCCTTGATATCATGAACATGCCATAAGGTCCAAAGGACACGAGTAGGTTACTGCAATGGGGGTTTAAGGTTCAAGTGATAGAGCTTAATTATTTTTTGATAATATATTATTAGTTGCTAATAGGCCAAGAAAACATAAGAAATTACAATAAACAGTTGAGGAAGTTGTTACAACAAGGTGGACTCTAAACTCTCCATGGGAGAGTCTTTTTCCTCCCTATATGCTCAATCCTAAGCTCCATGATGGTAGAAAGAAGCTCCCTTGTTATTGGCCACAAGCGAATGACAAAGAGGATAAGAAAAAATAGGGAATGTGAAAGGAGAAATAATGGTTTTCTTAAATCTCTATTGGTATTGTGGATGCATAACTTTACTTTTTCTTCTTGGATACGAAATGCATCCTCATGTTCTCTTTTTGTAGGTGAATAATAGAACCTCAATCTAGAAGTAGTTTCCATGTGAACTTTCCTCGTGTGTTAATGAGGGTTCATAAACTTAGTGGGCATTAGGGAAGACTAATTAACATTTATTAAGATGGAGTTAAAACAGGTCTATGTGTATCCAATACATCACCTAAATAAACATGCGTGCATTTATGAGCCACAAACTAGTCATTTTTTGGGTTTATAGAGGTTTCATAGTTTTCAAAGTATCTATTGTTGGCCTTGTGTAAAAGATGGTTGATAAAATATGCCACCCTAAAAATGGTCAACCTAGAGTAGGCTAAGTGAGGTACTTTGATGACATAATGGGTTGCATTATGTCGAATGCACATGAACTAGTGATGTTTCTAAGCACAACTACTCAAATGGTATAGGTGAACAAAATTGAGCTAATAACATACTTTAGAAAATAAATTCAAATTAATGAAATCCAAACACATTGTAGCAATTCCATATTGACATTCTAGAATAGAAAACCACAATTTCATGATTAAAAAAAATATTTTAAAAATCCAAATATTTCAAAATCCACATTTTTGAATCAAAACTCACACTTTCAAAAACCATTCTGAATTCAATTTTATATTTTAAAAAATCAATATATACACTTTTAATAACAAAATTCAATTGTTTATTTAAAAAAAAACTATATATAAAATTTTAATAACAAAATCCAATTTTAAAAATCTAAAATCTTACTTATTAATCCAAATTAAATGAAATAACGATTTAGAAATAATTTGTGTTTAACACTCTATTTTATCTTTCATATCTTTAAAACATTTTTATGATTTTATGTAATTGAGAATGATTTCAACGTTTCTTTTGGGGAAAATAACCTGGTGAAATATGTAAGGTGGATGTGACCAATGATAAATTAGAACTTGAGGAGAAGGTGAGATTTTCAATAGTTAATTTGAGAAAATCTCTCATAATTTCGATGTTAGGATAATTATGGTTTCGAAGGTCTCTTTTAAGGTGTGTTTCTCAGATGACCGACTTTTTGACCTTTTCAACAGTGAGACCTGTCTCGTCTCGGATGACCTCCACCATCCTCGTTTCATCGTTTGTTGACTTTAATTACCTCATGTTTTTGTTTTCTTCCATAGCATCTTTCATTGTTGTAAGGCTTATGTTTTGTTATTTTTCAATGAAATTCAGTGATATAAATTTGTACAAAATTGTAATTTTTTTTTTAAAATTAGGTTTTTAAATATATAAATGGTTTAGCTTTTTGAAAAACTTGTACCATATTTTAATTATATAAATTTAATTACTAAAATTTATGAACTCAACAATTTTTGACTAAATTTGATTTGAGGTAAAATTATCTGGATAATATTTGAGGTAAAATTTGATTTGAAGTAAAATTAATGGGATAATATCCTCAAATAATTCAATGTTATTAAATGCATCACCTACAACACATTCAATTTTTTCATTCCTTCCACTACTGTCCAGTGTCGGCTCCTCTATTCTCCACTAATATCCTTTGCACCAGTCCTCTGTTAAGCCATGGAAAATCCCCAACTCCACTCATCATGTTCAAACCCTCTGTATTTCTGTTGACATAGATTTTTCTCTTGTGACTGCTCTGCCACCATGTCATCTCTTCACATAGAAATAATCAAGATTTTCTTCTTCTAATGAAGAAGCCTTTACCATAAGTACAAGCAGAGTGCCACTAGCTACCGAGTTTATACAGATTTTGATCAGGATTAATACAGATTTTGATCGGGATTAAGATGAACATAAATAGGAGCCAAATGTCATCCTCAATCTGGAAAAATAGTTATAACTACAACCAAAAAAACTTTTAACACAATGGCTCATTCACAAAAACCCAAAGTGGTAGCAGATTACTAAACGTTCACCCACTTTGCATATATTGCATCTGAAGTCCAATAGAATTAATTCCCTCTTGTGTAAAACTCTGTATATACTTATAGTTTTCAACAACAAGCTCAAGGTAAACTAAGCCAACAATTCTAGCTCGACTAGTAACACTGTTGTGACATATGAACCAACAAATCTACCATTCGATTAGCAGGTTGTGAAAGTCAATTGCATATAGGATAGGAAGTTGTGGTAGCATTAATCGATCAATTTAAGGTAGACTTCATGTCATGGGTAATGCATATCACTGTCACAATAGAGATGGGCTACAGTGTAAGCAAATATGGGCTCAGTGTAAACAGTACTTCTGTGAAGATTGTGTTATCACCATAACAATTTTCAGATAGGATTCAAGTCTTGGAAATTTAGCTAGAGCTACATCGTCACGGAAGCGTAATAGTTTGAAGAATTGATAATTTAGAGGACCAGGACATATCTGGCGGCATATGGACAAATATAATGGAGGCGCAAAAGGTATAACTCGATAGACCGTCGATTGTAAAATGGCCCAAATCAACGGATGGGGCCCATATCAGGCTGTGAACTTGCACAGGACTTAACCATGTAAAGGCGGAACGAGGAATACCATTGTGGTTTTTAAAATGGATGTGTGGCGCCTCCAGAGATACATCGGGGCGAAAGGCGGTTTGCCTAAAACCACTTTCGCAAAAGCCCCGATGTTACATGTTTCAATATGTCAAATCAACCACTCGTGGGGTGGGTGACGGCTGGTCGAAATCACCCCACTTCACTCCTACGGTACTTCACAATCGTATGATGTCAGGTGAACACCGCCATATAATGAACTCAAAAGCTACTCATTTGAAATGGATTAGCCAAGCATGGTAAACCAACGTACCTACAAGTGACTATGTCAGTGATTCATGATTGGAACTCTATAACTATTGATTCTCAAGTATGAGGTCATCATCTCATCCGTAAGATTGACTCTCTAATTTTTTAAGGAACATCTTGGTGTCCATGATACTGGGATACATGGACAAGGCCAACCAAGCCATATACAGTCAAACAGGTAATTCAAGTAACATGGAGGGTTTATCTACTAGGAAGAAGGAAAGGGAAATTGCACATATATTAGCAACTAAATTCCATACGGAACCTGCTATAGACCTAGGATTTAAATTCAGGCTAAATCCCAGCATGAAGGACCTAATCATCAACATGCCAGTTGTGAAAAAGAAATGGAGCAGATGGCAGAAGACAGAAAACATGGTCGAAACGGCTAAAAGCATCGGGGAGAATCAATCAGACTGGTTGGTCACTCTAAAGGAGGAGATCATTGAGCTGAAATAAATTCTCAGACTGGAATAAGTGCATCTCAGCATGTTTTGGACAGATGGCGGTCGAAGAAAAGGGCCTAGATATGATGAACCTGTTCCTAACGGTCCCTTTAAAATATGATAACGGTTATTATAAATCATTCCTCCTTGTAACTTATCTCTAATTTTAGAATTATGAGAAGTCTCAATGTTTTGAATTCCACGAAGGAACCTTCTCTATATATGTATCATCCCAAGGATGTAAAGCATGGAGAAAGAGGAGCCTACCCTTTGTACAGGAAGACTTTTGTAAATTTTTGGGCCAGTATGAATGTATAAATGCAGAGGTAGATTTTGGATTGTTTATGAAAAGATTCTAACTGGTAGTGATATGAGTCTTGTTTTCCCCTCATAGTATGTATTTCTTGTAAGCATATAATTCATTTACACTTCCTTCTGTCTAAATTGGAGATTTAGAGGCCCAGAATTCATTATTTAATGCTCTTGGCTTAGCAACTTAGACTATGTTTCTCTCTTCTTAACTTATTCAGAATTCATCTCTATAATGCTCTGGTGTAGTTATGTGTTTCTTTTTCTTCTGATGTCATGCAAAATTTTCAGATATAAACTCAGACTCATTGCCTGATTTAGCCTTTTTCTCTGAATGGTTCTTAGGTTTGATAATGTATTCTATTTATTCCAGACCCCATAGCCCAAATGCTATATTCTTTTTTCCAGTCATTTTATTAAAAACCCCCAAAACAAACCAAATCTAGCCACCAATTTCCAAAGAAACATCAACTGACACGAGAGATCCCTCTTTGAGTTGAGAAGGCTAGTGCCTCAGCTCTAAAGCTGGTTGAAACAGTTACCTCTTTCATTTGTTTATTATCCAAAACAAATTTACAGAGTTCTAACATTCTGGCGTCATTGCCAGGGACGAAATTGAAAAATTTTCCTTGGGAAAGAACGACATGGTTGAGTTCTAAGGTCTGAGAGCACCAAACACTTAGGCACATATTGGCTATATTCATGCTCTGGCGACTCCACACATCAAAAATTAGTTTGAAGGTGATTCCACTGGTAGAAGAATTCAGAAATTCAAATCTTCAATGGCGAATCCATTCTCAATGTAGAATCCAACTTCCAAAACATTATTGACAAATCCACTCAAGCTTCAAATGTAATTCAGAGACTTCACTAGAAGATGAGATCCCTTGACAGGGGAGTGGGAAGGTATCATGGAGGAAAATAGGTACTCAAAATGGGATCTCTTCCAAAGAATTTTACTATTTGTTATAAGTTACTTCTTTTCCTTCCTTGAGCATGCCAAACAAGTTTTTCCTGTTGCATTTGGATGACAATCATGAAAAACTTGCAATCATTTATCCTCCTCTTAAAGTTGCACATGTATATCCCCACTGTAT